>JAVJAQ010005909.1:0-80037 GCA_032362365.1 Zygogramma bicolorata
ATGTATATATATGTAGGATCCGCATTTTTCCCAGAACCCAATTCAGTTCATTTCATTAGTTTATAGATTTATATCCTTTAATTCAATTATTTTATTGTTACGCCACTGCGTATTACGTAAACTTCCTGAGGGATGACAGTCAGTCGCGGTAGCTATAATTTACTTACAGTGAAGAAGGCGCAAGACGTAAGACGCAAAGGATATATGCAACTTTCAACCTTAAACACGAGGACGGAAGGTGCAGGTCATTCCATAACCATGGTAAGACGTCCCCATGGCAACGGGATAAATAAGGAGGACTTTTTTTTATTAAAAGTTGTTGATCGTGAGGAATGACGACCTCAGATAGAGAAAATTAATAATTAGGACAGTTCGAGACGCGATCTGTTGTAAATTATTGACGAAGACGATTATTAGTTTCTACAAAGACGTGAACGACGTGAAAACGTTCAGTGACTGTTTCCTGCAATCACAATATTGAGCTGTACCTATCTATTCCTATCCTATCTACGATTGTGTTTCCAGAATTCCTGTGACTGTATCCCATTCTGTAAATAAACCTTCTTTACCTGTTCCTAAACTACCTGGTGGCCTCGTGAACTTATTCCCTAGACAACCATATATATATAATATCATTGCTTTGTAGGTGATATCATGAGTTTTTGGTGGGTTTTTCTCATGGTGGTATTTTAAGAAATTGAAAGCATTCAGTCCAACTTCTTTCCTTGAAATAATTGTTTTGCTTCAAATGTAGGCAAATTTTCAACTTCTCAAAATACAGCAAATGCATCACGTCTTATTTTCCCACTAATAATTTTCGGTACAAAATTAATTTTCATTATTATTTCAATAAATTATGAAATCCAAAACAGTTTTTTTTTCCATTCAGCAAACTTTTTGGAAAGTATCAAAAAAAACATTCAGTATTATGCTTTATTTCACAAAAAATAAATTCAGAAATGATATGGACTGGTTGAGCTAAAAAATCAGAGTGGGAGAAAAAAGTATTCACAAATTGTATAAACATTTCAATGTTCATTATAACTCAAAAGGGTTTGGACTTTTTTGAAAGCGACAGGGGGTAATACATGTATAGTACAGAACTTACTAAGCAAATACACAGTACTCACACATGAATGATAGAGGGCATTAAAAAAACATAAAATAATATATTATGCATGGTCATGTAATGATGGTATTAATAAGTGAGCAATCTTGCATAACGCAGTTCAAACCATAAGGGACTGTCACGCTGATTGAAAGTTTTCATCGCAGCTTTATCACAAACATCTTTTTCCATGAAATTCTGGCAAAACTTCAAAAAATCTTCTTCTCTTCCATTTTTCACATCAAAGTATGCATTAAGTAGATAGTGGAAAGAGAGGTGCTCAGTATCATCAAATTCCCTATAGTATTTAGTGAGTTGGGTATTCATTCTTTCACTAGATATACTATTGTCAACAACATTTTTCAAGAAAGTTCCGTCTCCAGCTACCATAGGCTCCAAATCTAAAGTTTCTATTTCTTCGGCAAGAATGAATTTCTTTGACGAAGCTATTGACGCCAACTCAGACTTTTTCCAGTAGCAAGTGACTGCAGTAGGATAAGGTTCTTCACTACGTCGATGAATCCCAGTTAAGAATGCAATAGCATGTTTGCATCCCCCTGAAAAATAGTCAAAGTGGATTATGTGTTGTATAAACAAATTATTCCGAGGAATGTGATTCTCACACAACAGCCACCTGTCAATCCCATTGGCTGTCAGTAGAATGTAACCAAAACATGCATGTCAAATAATGGGAAGGAATGGTTTGATCTTCCCAACTACTTTTGATTTCATACCTGGAAAGCTCTGATGATATTATATCAGATGTGTTTGTAGGTGAAATGTCTCATATTGAAAATAAATACAAAAAAGAGATATGGTTGTTCCAGATTCCACATCTACCAGGAGTCGTTTTCAGAACTCTAAAGGTATTTTAACGGATACCACCATGAAACGCCTTGAACAATACCCCACTTGTAAATATGTTTCTCACTATGTATAGATATCATCATTCCGTCTTTTTTGTTTCTTGATCACTCCAGTGGCAACAAAAGTTGTGACTTTTAAAAGTATAATACTAATCATTTCAATAACTTCTTCACGATCCATATTGATTCCGACTAATTTCAAGTAATACTGTCTTGATTAAACCAATTGATTTGTATGACACAAAATTCCTCTCTTCACAATCTCTAATTTGTTTTTGAATTATTATTGGTAATGTCAGAAAATATTGTGTTTTATGCATATACGTTAAGTTCATAGTTGTTAATTCTTAGTTGAAAAGATGGCCATCTTCTTGGTTAGTTAGTTTTATTGACAGACGAAAGTTTATAAACCCCCAATGGGGTTTTCCTGTATTCATTCATCTTTCTTAGTTATTAGTAGTTGATTGATGTTAGTTTAGTTGAGTTCATAAATCCAGCATTGGAATGATAAAAGTTTGACTTATTAGACATCTTTTTATTTTAAAGTTCATTGAGTTGCTGATCCTGAGAAATATCAACTATTTCAATTTCTCTAGCATCTGCCCAAGTAGGTACAACGTACAAGCAACAATGCAGCGTATCAATGTTGATATGCTCATCATTGGAGAATGGAATGCCAGGCCAAGTCTGAATGTGAAAGTACCCATATCTTGAATCAACTTCATCTTATACCTATAAACACATCATTGTAAAGAAAACATAAAAATTCAACCTACCTACCTACATTCTCATTCAACATGATCTTCGTATGAACAATCTGCATGGCGAATTTGGATAATCAAAGGAAAATTCGTGAACCTTCAAGCACAAATTGCTCGAAAAAGATAAAATAAATACAAAATTATGAGGTTATGTTACATGCTCCAAAAGCTCGAAACCCGTTCGTTTTTATTTCTTAAGCTCCATGCGCTCAGTGGTCAGCTGATCTCGGTTCAGTCTCTACTCGATCTATGAATTAACGAACTTAGCTAATGCAAATCACTAAATGGCGGGAACAGCAACGTTTAACCACGTAACTGGCCCAAAAGAGTGCCTTTGTCGACAGCAAAACTGCTCAGACGCCATTGTAACTTTGAATGATGTGAACTTAGCTGCTGTCAAATTAATCTCGTATTGCCAACTCACTGTAGTAAATCTAAATATTTTATAGTATTTCGTAGTATTTTATCGTAACTAGAAGGAGATGGAGAGCATTTATGAATGAGTAAATGTTGACGTCATCATTTGATATTTTTCGTTACATAGTAGAGGTTTTTAAAAAAATAGTGGAAGGATCGAGGTCAGAAGGGTATTTTTGTGAACAGATTTTCATGCTCTATCAGATGAAATAAAAAAAAGGGAACATTTTTTTAGTTCCGGTTCCTCATTTAAGTGATTCTATTTTATTGTGTTGTAACAAAGAGTTGTGATAAAAGTAGTTTTGCATTGCTTGGAGTTTTAATCAACGAACCAAAGAAATTATCGTAACAGTAGTGTCGGAAGTGGAATTCTACTGATAAAAAAATTTCATGGTGAATACGAGGAGTATATCTTACGATACAATGGAGGACGTAATGAAGTTTCGGACTTGAAAAGACGACGGCAGGAGGAGAAGCAAAAACGAGAAGAAGCGCTCCAGAAAAGAAAGAACGAGAATTAGAACAATAAAATAAAAAGAAAAAACGACAGGAAGGACTCCGGAAAATTTTAACATATTGAAATAAGGATTTTTTTATTCAACTACATATTGAAATTGGAAAATTTATAACAGAAATCAGATAATTCTCTCGTTTATATTATGAACAACAATTTTTTGAGTTAATTAGGAAAATTGTGTCTCAAAAATGTACAAAATCGTAAGTGAATTTTAGTAACAATTATTTCGTCGTGAAAAAAATGTAGAAGTATTGAAAATAATTTTAAATATTCAATTATTATGTCCTTACAGTATTCTCAGCACAAAAATTTAAAAATTCTTCATTATATTTTTTATTCAAGGCAGTCACTTTTTTATAACACGTGGTATGATAGCCTATAAAATCGAGTGACGCACTAGATAGATCAACAACATTGTATTTAAAGTTTTTAATTTTTCGAAGAGCTAACTTAATAAACAGTTTTCAAAAGTTTCATCATTAAAATCAATAACACCATCATCCGAATTACACAAAAAGCACTTTTCGGCCATTTTTCACAATAATATATCGTAGCACGTTTTTCAATTACCAATGTAGCGACAATCTACTCCAAAATGACGCGCAGCATTTACTAGCCTATCGCTATCCTTTTCGTTCTCACCGACAAATTGCATGCGCACTCTCTTTCATTCAACCGACAAAGTAAAGACAGCTGCAATGCTGTGTCCCCTTCTATCGCATGGGATGGTTTGCTGGGACCTCGCTGTCGCACGTATTCACTCGAAGCAATATTTCACTTTTTAAAATTCGACAACCGCAATTCAGGACTGATTTTTCGCAGACAACCCTATACCACCGTGTTCGTAATAAAATTATCTTTATTTTTATTTCAGTTTCATCAATTAATCAGACCGGTGTAAGTTACCAGTATCGATTAACTTGTTTATACCTGCCTACCCAAGAGTTGTGACGGGAAATAGATAGTCAACCTAACGTTTGTATATTCTATAGCTTTCTTATCTTCGATTGGAATGGCATTTGTTCATTAACCGAACCAGTGTAACTAAAAGAATAATTACAAAAATTAACTTTAATTGATCATATTCTGGACTGAATTTTTTTAGACAACCCATTCGCCATATATTCATTGACATATTTTATTTGATAAAAAATATCTTTCATCCATTAACCAGCTCGGTGAAGGTCGTTTTATAGCGGGATCCTATACTATAAACTATCGAGATACGTGAGCTTCTGGAGAACATAACAGGTACGGCCAGATTTTTCAAAAGTTGGAAACTGTACTTCTGAAGTGAATCGTGTTTTCGTTTCACTTTGCAGATTGTCCCGTTACAAACTAGTTCCCGCTATGAGGAAACAAATAACGATATCATTGTTAAAAAAAATTTCTGCAAACTACAGTTCGTTCCGATATTGAATATAGTATTATTAGTTGGTGAAATAATGAATAAATGAATAGGTATGAAATAAAAGTGTTACAGGTACCTTTCTCTATTTTTTCTCTTTTATACATTCGATTGAATTATTTCCATACTTGGAATTTGAATATTATAATATAACAATTACAAAAACCATGAAAATACAGATATTTGATAAAATATGAGAAGTGTTGTCTTCTTCGAGAGCTTAAAGTCGATGTAGTTAGGTTTTTTCAGCGATGTTCTGAAGTTTTGTTAATTCATCCAGATCAACTCTCTCCGGGACTTTCATGAGTTTGTTTTCAGGATGAATCTGAACGGCGTTAATCCTGGGTAACTGCAGGGGTTTGCAGTAAAATTACACTTTAGTGGGATGTGGATTAGCTGTGGTTGATCAATGTCTTCATATCCATGTTCTTTACAATTTTTCTCGATTTTGACTGTTTGAACAGTGATGATAATAACGTAGGCGTCGTTTACTGGTTCGATAATATCTTGTCCAATTGAATTTGGATAGTCTGGCACTGGTTGTTGGTATTTGGTAAATTGGGTGAACAATCTTCTTTGGAAATTAGGTTATTTCCATGATAAATACAAGTATTTTCATTTCTCGTGGACGGTTCATCTTCATAGTGATGGTAACTATATCGTTTTCTATGCTTCTTCGGAAAACTACAATTTTTAAACGAGTTTGATCAAATGGTTTTGTTATGTTTACGCGTGGTGAAATCACGTCATTACTCAACAATAAAAGTATTTGGTTTTTGAATTTATCTGAAGGTTGTTCTGAAATTGGAATTTCTGAAATTGTGTCTTGAGGAGAATGTTGCGTTTCATTTAAATTATCACTATTTGGTTCTTCTTGACGAGCTGGGACGATTACTACATTCGAAATAACTTCAATTCGTTTTTTTTTCATCTCTAGGTTTATCTAATGGTTGGATTAGTCAAAGAGGAATTCAAATATCTTCGAATCGCTCATTTTCGTCTGGATCAGAATTACATAATAACGATTGATTTTCTATGAGGTATAACTCTATTCTTGATAGGGCATAGGCACCACAGTTTTCCTTCCTTTTTCTGCGTAGGATTTTATATTCATACTCTTCTAATTTTGAACGTCATTTAACTAGTTTTGACGAAGGGTCTTCAGTGTTGAATAGCCATTGGAGTGGTTTATGGTTAGTAACAATAGTAAATTATCTGTCGAATAAATAAGATCTAAAGTATTTTGTGAAATTGACAATTACTAATGAATATTTTTCTATAGTAGAATAATTTCGTTTTGATGGTTTCAACGTTCTTGATGCATAGACAAAAGTGTGTCTTTACCTAAAATTCCTTTCGATAATACTGCTCCAATCGCTATATTAGAGAATCAGTTGTTGAAATAAAGGGTTCAGTAAAATCTGGATATTGAAGGAGGGATTCGTTAGTTGATATTTGTTTGCATTTCTCGAAAATTTCTAAAACTTCTGCAGAGTGAGTTATTTTTTAGCCTTTTTTTTTAACATTGGGTGATTTTTTTTTTCATTGGGCAAAACTTTTCATGAATTTTCTATAATATCCCAGTAAACCGAGAAATTATTTTATATCTCGAGCGGTAGTCGGAATTGTAAAGTTTCTTATTGCTTTTATTTTGTCAGGGTTTGGCTTATACCGTGAAGTGTTACGATATGTCCTAAATAATCAACATTTTGTCTCGAAAATTCTGATTTATCTGATTGTATTTCTAATTGAGCTTCACACAGTACTCCAAATACTTGTTTGAAGTTGGAGATATATTCTTGTAGGAAAGTTGAGGAAATTATAACATCGTCCATGTGAACCAAGCATATCTTGTTACGTAGGTCTTTCGAAACGTGATCCATCACTTTTTGAAATGTTGGTGGGACGTTAGTTGAGGTCCGGGTAGTTCAGCCAGACAGACACCTAGAGCCCAGACAGCCCCAGCTCTGACGTCACATGACCCCTGTTCGACTGTACCACCTACGAGTTGAATGGGAAAATAATCTGAACAAAAAAAAAACTTTCGATGCCAGGGCTCGAACTTGGACCTTTTGAATGAGAGGCATATACGCTGACTGCTAGACCAACGGATCGCTTGATATTATGATGACTGATGTTGGCAAGGCTCTGCTCACATCGCTTCTAGCAACCGACCAGAGCGCTCCAAATTGTCACGTGACCCCCTGACCCACGTGATCGCAAAACACAAATTTTCAACGTTGTGTATAAAGTCAAAAAAGGTATTCGAATTGTTCAACCAAAACAACTGACGATAATTCACCCGTAGAGATTTTCAACGTTTAGTTGCTGAGCATATAGTCAATAAGGTCTAAATAGGTATTTCCTGTGAACCGACTATGATTTTGGATCGAGCTGTTGACTTGAGTTTTATCAGTAAAAGCAGAAAGCGAGCGCGCTTGGTGAAAACAAAATATTCGTATGCGAATAATAATGATGGTGGAATTTAATGATCGAAAAATGGTGGCGGTTGTCAACAGTTTCACTCTGATTGACACTGTCCAGACAGGCCGTTGGTAGCCAAGATACGAACCATCAAAAGCATCAGACGGAGTCAAAACATGTCTCACAATTGTCAACACCATTTCCTACAAACAAAATTTAGGAAGTCTTATATAGCTCACAACAATATATCAGTTTTTTGCGCGATTCCCTCAGCAGATTGCCATGTATTCGCAACTGAGTTTGCTAGCCGACTGGTGCAAGAGATGTGTGTGATGTAGTCGAGAGCTGAGACTGAGCATCGACAGATCCATAAGACTAATAAACGTGCGCAAAAACAAACCGAGTTATAAAAACTTCGAATGTTTTAGGTGCAAGAGTGTTATCAGTAGAAACAACAGAAACGATAAGCGCTCGGTTCATCGTATACAAAAACAACAAATACATAAAATTTATAGTGAGAACACACGGAGCCACCTATGGGCCATTAGCTGAATTATATAATGATTGGAACAGGACACTGAGCGCAGGTACAAATGGCAATAGGGGTATACAGGGTATGTAACATTGAAGAAAATAACGTGAGAATGAAGAATATACAGGATTTGCGGTATTGAGGAATGAAGATGTCAATACAAATGATAATTAGCATCAACTTCAGATCCGTCAAATGTCAGTGGGGATATATATGGTGTGCAGCATCTCACATGCGAGATACTGTCATCCGTCTACTCATGTCTCACTCGCGCTGTCCTTCTACTAGCATCGCACTTGCGCTATCCGTCGACTTTCGTCTCAAATCCGCGACGCGTCGACTTTCGTCTCAGGCTGGATTCAGACAGATCCGAAATCCGATCGTACGACGATCAAATAGCTTTCTGATTGGTCTAAATTTAAATTTAGACCAATCAGAAAGCTATCGGATCGTCGTACGATCGGATTTCGGATCTGTCTGAAACCAGCCTCGCATGGGCTATCCGTCTATTTGTGTCTCACATGCGTAACACTATTAATCTACTTGTTTCGTCTCATATGGGCGACGCTGTCATCAAAGCCCGTCGGAGTAAGTTAACTGAGCATCAGAAAATGGGGGGTTCAATGTCAACAGATCAGCGTCAACTTCAACTGAAGCATATAGACCGGGAGGTCATGACAGGTGACTTTCCACCATTTTTTTTCGTGCATGCCTTTTTGAGGGTTGATAACTAACCCTAAAATATCAAAGATAGTTGGGGTTTTAGCCCCCCCGCGCGTCCTCTTCATAGGGAAAAACGCTTTTCTTTCTGTAGCGAATTTTCGTTTTTTTCTGTTTTTCCGTTTTACCGTATATTACTGCATGCCATTGTAATATACGGAAGTTCAGACTAATGGAAGCTCTAATAATTGATGGCATGCACCCCGCAGCGGCCCAATATGATCAAAGGGTTATGAAAACCTGAAAAAAAAATTTAAGAAAATTCCGTGTTTTCAAATTGCATTCCGATGTGAAGAATTGAAGTTTCTGAAATAAAAACACTATTGAAAAATTGGCATGCACCCCTCGTACGACCAACGGTGAAAATTTTCCGGAAAATTCTGTAAAATTTTAACACCGATTTTCCGTGATTTCAAATCACTCCTAATAGAGATGAATATTAATTTTATAACGAAATAATTATCTAATTCAAATGGCATGCATGTTGAATAAGCCCATCGTATCATAAATAATAATAAAAGTTGCAAAAAAACAGTGCAAATTTAGGTGACTTGTTTTTGCATGCCGTTTTGTATTTGATGAATTTACCTTATTTCAAGTCATGATTGTAAATGGCATGCATGTAGCTACAGCCCAATAAACAAACATTGTGAAAGAATTGAATAAACATCAATTTTATAATTGAAAAAAAAATCAAAAAAATGCCGTGACTTCTTTTTGCATGCCGCTTTGTATTTTGTTGGTAGATACTATTTTAAGTTGAGATACGAAACGGCATGCATGTAGCTCCATGATTTTTCATGTTTGAATAAACATTATTTCAAGTTGATGGTTGAAATAACATACATGTTGTCACAGTCCAACTTTCAAGAATTGTAAAAAAAAATCAATTCAAATGACTCGAATCTCCTGGTCTCTAGTCTAAACGTGGTCTATCATACGTCGACTAGCACGAGAGGTTACTACTAAAAAAAATGTTGTTCTAAAATTGTTCGTTTTCGTTAACCAGCTGACGAACGTCAACCCTCAGAAGTCGAAACTTGTGCGAGCAATGGATCAACGTATATCATATAGCTCTAGCATATCAGATAGCGTCTATCATACTACCGTATGATACACGCTACACGCTACGCCATTGCCTATACCACCGTATAGAAGTAAACAACAAGTTCGCTACCGGTCGGCATGATGTATCAGGTCAAGATTTTATATTTAGCTGGGCTCTGGCAGCGTGTGGTGCGGTAGGAGGGTGTCGGCTGAAAGCATTCTTGGCTCACTTGCACTCACGCCTCAGATACATCGGCTAAGCGTTAAGTAAGAGATGGGGATATTAACCCAAATATGCGGTAGGAGGGTGTCAGCTGAGAGCATTCTTGGCTCACTTGCACTCACGCCTCAGATACATCGGTTGAGCGTTAAGTAAGAGATGGGAATATTAACCCAAATAGGGCGGCGAGTGAATTCACTTGCTGTTTACTTCTATACGGCGCCTATGCATTTTTAGTCTCAGTACATGTCGAAACGCAAGTGAAATAGCTGTCCAGTACAAGTATACGTGCCATCTTGATCATACTTCAGTCTAATTCGGTGTATTTTTGTAAGTACCTACAGTAATATATCACATGGCGTCAACCAAGACCTGTGGCTTATTTGTTTGCAGGCTATGAAAGTATTGTTATTTTTAATTTGCTTGTGTGTGTGGGGGGGGGGGGGGGGAGGGTGTGTTTGTTTCACATTGACAGTGGCATATTGTGCATGCATTATCCTGAACTGCGTAAGCAGTTCATACACCCGAACCGGATACCCGAGCGGATACCTGAGCTAAGAGACCATTATTTCGCTTGAATTCAAATTTTTTCCTCTTTTGTTCATTTAACCAATTGCCATAAAGCTACATGCATGCTATTTTGCATTTCGGCTCAAAAAAGTATCTACTAACAAAATACATAGCGGCATGCAAAAAGAAGTCACGGCATTTTTCAAATTTTTTTTTCAATTGACGTTTATTCAATTTTCTCACAATTTTTGTGTATTGGGCTGTAGCTACATGCATAATAAGGTAAATTCATGAAATTCAAAACGGCATGCAAAAACAAGTCACCTAAATTTGCTCAGCGTTTTTTGCAACTTTCGTCATGCATGCCTCTATTTTGCAACACCCTGGTGTTCATGCCAATTTTCCCCCTATTGATTATTGGTACGAGTTAAGTATTTTTTCAATGGCATGCAGTTTGGAATCACGGAAAATCGGTGTTGAAATTTTAAAGAATTTTCAGGAAATTTTTCACCGTTGGTCGTACGAGGGGTGCATGCCAATTTTTCCATAGTGTTTTTATTACATAAACTTCAATTCTCCACATTGGCATGCAATTTGAAAACACGGAATTTTCTTTAATTTTTTTTCAGGTTTTCATAACCCTTTGATCATCTTGGGCCGCTGCGGGGTGCATGCCATCAATTATTAGAGCTTCCATTTGTTTGAACTTCCGTATATTACAATGGCATGCAGTAAAATATCACAGAAAAACACGAAAATTCGCTACAGAAAGAAAATCATTTTTCCTTATGGAGAGGATGCGCGGGGGGTCTAAAACCCCGACTATCTTCGATATTTTAGGGTTAGTTATCAAGCCTAAAAAAGGCATGCACGAAAAAATGGTGGAACGTCACCTGTCATGACCTCGCGGTCTAATAGTATTCACATCAGTATTGCTCAAGATGTTGAACAGTACAGTCCTCACTTTATTGACACTCACGCACGTTTCCTGTGGAAATGTTAATATTCCTATAGAAATGTATACTTACCTGAAGCAATATGTATACGTCAATAATACTAATACTTCTTTAGTGGATATCGAATCGGCTATAGTAGCGTTCCAGGAAAAATATAACCCTCCTGTGGATGGTGAACATAACGAAGAAAGATTGGCTCTGGTTCAACAGCCTAGATGTATGCAATCCGACAATGCATTCTCGTTGGTACATCACGTTGGAATGAGACTAACCCTTACTAGTCGTTCCCGCAAACTAACCAAACACTGAATATTGCATGGAAAGCTTTCGCATTCTGGGAGAACATTTCAAATTTCAAATTCCAATATGTTCGTCACATGCCTCATCAAAAACCAGACATAACAATAGTTTTCACAGAGAGAATACACTATTTCCGTGAATACTGCACAAGTGATTATCGTTGCAAATTTAACTTTGATGGACCAGGAACGCTGTTGACACACTCTGATTTCCCTGATTCTCGAAATGCTTGTAAGGACATTCATCTAGATAAGTCAGAAAACTGAATGGATGGAGATAGCAGTAAAGGTGTCAGTCTTCTTGGCACCCCAACACATGAAATAGGTCACACACTTGGGCTACAATATACCTCTGTGGAGGTATCGGTTATGTTTCCCTTGTATAAATCTAAACTTTCCAATGCTAGTGAAGATGATTGGCTAGCAATTGAGTTTCTATATGGCAGACGTACAACTCTCAAACCCAGCACGAATGCCACCATCACCAAACACACCAGTCATCCGAAATCATAAGTCATTCAAAAACCGACAACCCACATACTTTCTGATGTGAAAATACCCGATTTCATGTTTTCAGCTAAAGCACCCCAATTTTCGAATCATAGATTGTACATTGGTGCTGGGGAATATGAATGATGAGCAGATACCAGCGGAACCTGAGCTTTTGAACAACTATCTCAATCAATCTTACTCTATCAAACGTTTCAATATTCGGCTGGCTCTTTGATAGTTTTCCTAGGAAGAAAAAAGGATGACATGAAGTAGACTTTCCTTTTCTATAGATTGTGCAGACTGTACCTACTTTGGTACCTGATGCCAATGTATTCTTCCACACATACAGCGGTGAGAGTTACATGTTCCACGGTAATAGCTCATACGTAGAATTCTTCGAGTCACAGTTAGTGACAACGGGTCGAGGCCAGATCATCGATATGTTCCCAAGGATTCCGAATGAAGTTACAGCTAGCTGCATATCGATTCATAGATGGACACATATACTTTTTCCGAGGAAGCACCTATCACAAATATAATGAGTTTACAAGAAAAGATGTTGAAGCAGGCCAATTCAATTGGAATCTATTTGGCGTTCACTGTCCTAGTGATGGTATTTTGAATCAACTCAAAACATTGTTATCGAAACTAGTAAATGTTTATCAATAAAATCTCGTTTCATTGCGCAACGGTTATCATGGGTGTTGACGCGTTAGTATTTCGCCCTAATGATTGTAGAGAAAAAATTCCAACCAGAAGACATAAAACTGATGGATTAATCGATTCTTCAATCACAATACTATTGCTTGAATGAAATGTTGAAAAATCGGAGACTCTACGAAATTACTCTGGGTAAAAACATCTCTACCAATACTGGAATTATTTTCAGATGCAGTTGCAGGAAGCAAAGTATGATTGGGAATAGTCAAATCAGGTGGAAGCAAAATGTAATGAAAAATATTCTCCGACACCTAACTTCAATCCTCGAAGTGCATTCAGAGATGAGTGTTTCCATATCGAAACGATACAGGAGCATTCTGATCAATGAGCTTTAATGGTCAAAACACTCAGATTTTCTGTTGAAATTTGAATGTATGTGTAACCTCCACTTAAGAAAACCTGTAAATCTCTATGAGGAGACACTGATCCGAAAAGTCTATATGCAACACAACTTTGAATTCTTCTTGAAGTTATAATCCTTCGTTATTCGTTTCACCAATAATGATAGAATCTCCAGATGCACTTGAGATCAGTTCGGAAGCAAAATGGGATGAAAAAATATTCTCTGACACATAACTTCAATCCTCAAAATTCATGCATGCAGAGATGAGAGTTGGAATATCGAAACGATACAGAAAACATACTGATCAATGAGTTTTAATAGTCAAGACTCAGATTTTCTGTCAAATTTTTATTGAATGTATGTGTAACCTCAACACCGAGTCCAGACGCATACATTACTTCAACGTATATGTGCGAAAACAGATTGAAAACTGAGTTCAGGTGGAAGCAACCCACTTTGTCGAGTGTCTACTGAACGCACTATGAATATGTCAAAATCATTCAGATTGAACGTTATACTTCATTTCTATCAACCAAACTCACACAAATACGATGCGTTTGAATGAAGAATGTCAAAGTCCAACAAATCAAAGAATCATGGCTCATAAGTTACAAAATTCCAACTAAGTCAATTATTTTTTGCGACTGCATGAATCCTGCCGAGGTTCGACTGATTTTAATATGATGAGCATCGAAATCAATGCCGTGGAAACGCAACCCGGTCAACTGAATTTTTAATGGTCACAACAGCTAGGTTGAATGTTTGAGGAGCTCTGATTGAAGCAAGTCTAGATGGTTTCATCAGTTCTGATGATTTCCTCGACACCAGAATCAAAACATTCATACCAACCCAATTGAGACCAATGCAGAAATCCAGTTGAGCTCGCAACGAAGTCATCAAAATCAACCCTGCACGAATCAACATCACTTCAACTAGGGTTGATACCAAATATGTCAAATTTCAAATTCGAATGAACAAGACCAGAAGGGTGAAGTGGTCCAGGTGAATACATAATGCCAAGTATTTTCGATTTCAAATGCAATAATAACTTTACTTGCATGAAAAACATATAGTCTGAATGAATGCAGGAATCCAACTGAATGTGACAAATTCTGCTGAAAGCCAATGTTCATCAGAATACATACCAATCACATAAAAAATCAAATATAAATGACGGTATCAATCAAGCAGAACATGCTAAAATGGCTTTGAAAATGTAGAGTTTCATCGTATGATATCCTCAAAATTAATGGTATTGAGTAGCTGAAAATACTTGCGAATTGAATTGAATTGATTTAGGATGGTCACATCAAAATCCAACTATAAAACGGCATAACGAACTGATGGTGATTTCAAGGCATCGACACCCCTTGAGAAATGAACAGTAAAATAATTCATACTCGTCAGCGTATTGAATGAAGTCTCGTGAGACGAAAAGTGAAAAGTTTTCTTGACGAGATTGAGGTTCTGAACGATATATTCATATCTTTTGCGAATTCCTCAGCACAGTAGAAATCCATCTTCATTGCATGTTGTAAACCGTCGAATATGTCAAATGTCAATAAGTTCAACGCACCGTCCAATACGTGTAAACGAAAAGCCCATAAACGCTTTGTCCAATGCGTTCAAACGACATTCAACGCTTCATACAATGCGTCGAAACGTCCATTAACGCTTCGTCCAATACGTGAAATTGAGGTTGGAGACCACAGTCCGGACGCATACATTACTCCAACATATGTATGCCAAACCAGATTGACAACTGAAATATCTAAGTTCAGATGAATGCAATTTCCGAAATTGGGTTTTCTTGAGAAGAATGTTGCGTTTCATTTGAATTATCATTATTTGGTTCTTCTTGCGTTTCAGTTGAATTATTATCATTTGGTTCTACTTGACGAGCTGGGACGATCACTACATTCGTGATTCGTTTTTCTTCGTTTGTAGGTTTATCTAATGGTTGAATTGTTTTAGCGATCAAGTTGGGTTGAGAGCTTGGATGTTTTTTATAGGTGAATAACGATAATTCTAGTTGAATTTCATTCTGAAATTTACTTGCTTTTCATACATGAATTTTAATTTTTAACTCTTGTTTGCTTCTCTAGTTACCGTTAGTATAACTACTTTTCTTCGGGCTTGAAGGCCGTCGTTCTTTGGAATTTCTTCCTGACGTTTCGCTAGCGCGAGTGGCCAGCTTCTTCAGAGGCTTACTCATTTCTGATGACAGTCATCAGAATCAGAATCCAGAAGGATTCCACCCGATCAGCGGCCGGCGGATTATCCACAACACGTGGAGGCAATTGGAATAGGCGAGATGGTTTCTTGCGGAACTGTTTGTTCTGTGAGAAAGTCCTCACCCGCCCCATTAGTGAATTTTTTACAATCACCAGCATTCGTATTCCCTCGAGGCAATGCTGCTCGGTGTGAGCAAAACCCCTAGATTCAATGTGTGATAGGATCTCAGCAGTTTTGCAGCGATCTGCCGCACTGCGCGCGTAAATGGTCTATTAGCCGCGGAGTAGTCCATCACGCAAAGTATACGAGACCCGTGTTGTCTCGCCGACTTGATCTTAGCCTCCATCTTGTGTATGCGCTGTTCATGCTTTCAAGAGGGGTCGAAGGATCTGTCACCCACCTCTCTCCCAGAAAGAGCCTTAATAGTGTCATACATACACAGTTGATCTTCCAGGTGTCGGCCTCTCCTGTAAGGGCACTACGAATCTCTGCATCCACCCGGGCCAGTTGTTCTGGCCTGAAGGGCTCCACTCTGTGAAGTATCCTTCGAGTCCCGATGTTCTGGGTTCTCGGTGCTTCCAGGCACACCCTCTCCACCACCAATCGCACTGGCGGTATTTCTACCGCCTGCTCAGCTGGCCTTGGTGGGGCACGTTCATAGCCACGGACACGAAGATGGGATACATAATCCCTGAGATTTTGGGCGGAAAAGGCGTCATGCTCCAGGTGTGCCACGCACCACAGCGCATGCATTCTCGCCATGTACCCCCTTCGGGCGGGCTCACTACTCTCGTATAACCGCATCAGGTCATTTCTAAATTCGTCGGTCCACTCAAAACGTTAACCGTTTCCATTGCCAGTGTTGTCAGCGGGCTGTCCATCGGTTTGGACCCTTCACCTTGCCCTTGACCCCTATCCGAATGGGGTCGGTTGTAGAGGCCCTGTCCTCTGATGTTTGGAACCAGTGTTGGGGACCTGCAAGGTGGTTTGCCCAGCAGGCTCAGGGTCGACAACGGAGAGAAGAAGCATTTCGAAGGATTTTGCATCCTAAGCTCAGGAAAGTGATGGCGCTACTCCCCAGAGACTGTTCAGATGTTGTGTCGTCTCTCCCTGCTTATTATTATTGTTCTGTCTTTCTTCCGTATTCTTATTCTTCGTCCAAATATTTTCATTTCTGTCATAATCATCTTTTCTATTATTTCCTTAATATCTACCCCTATTTCGATAATCCCTATCACCTGATTGTTGTTGTTTATATTATCATTATATCCATTATTATTATTGTTATCATTATAATATCTACCATTTTTCTGTCTATTCCATTGATACCTACTTTTCCCACAATTTTCATTTCTATAATTTCTGTCAAAATTATTTGTATTCCTCTGGAATCTTTCATTAGAGAAGCAAATGTTGTAATTACTAGTATTATTCCTCACTCCTTTTTAAATTCATTGTCTACCTCTACTTCTTGGATAATAAGAAACTGTCATGAACTATTCATTCCCTTGGAATTATATAAAAGCATAATTTCCTCTAAATTGTCATCAGAATGTTGGGTTATCAAATTTACAATAAATTCCTCTGAAAATATAAAATGTAGTTATTGTGATGAACTATATATTTACGTCGCATTTTCATGATATAATGAACCTCTTTTCGGGTCAAATTCATTCTTCAATAATTCATTTTTTATTATATTCTGTTGTGGAGTACACCAGAAATATTTTGAAAATTCATTTATAAAATCTTCAAAATTTACCAGTTTTGTTTCTTTATTCTGAAACCATAATAGAGCTTCTTCCTGTGAGATGCCTTTTATAAATTCTTTAAAATTTTCTAAAGTAATTTGTTCATTGTATTTATTATTTAAATAACAGGGTGTTACTTTTTCATGTTGCCTATAAATATTAGTTTGTTTTCATTGCTATTGCAATTGATTTGTTTCATAATGAATGGTAATGGTTCGGTACTTCCAATGTCTATATTATTAACTCTATTGAAACCTTTTGCTAAAATCGAAAGGATAAAAATACAAATAAAGTGGTAAAATCAAATCGAAATCAAATTTTTCTGAGGAATAAAGTTGAGGATTGATTGATCAAATAATATAATGTTGTTATAAGAGAGCAAGATAGCGAATATTGAATATGAGTCAAAAAAAAATTATATAAAGAGATAAATGTAATGAAATTGTGACAAGAAAATTAGGGTATCGAATGTGAAATACTATTCAAAAAATGTAATTGAAGAAATAAATGAAATATTATGAAAAAATGTTGAAACCAAATTTCAATTTGAGTGTACTCACGACGTTTCGATTGCTGGAATCCGCAATCGTCTTCGGGTGATGACTGACAATATTTCGAAGTGTATTCGGTTATAAAGCCTCGATTTTCCTATGATGGGAAAAGGAGCGGTACTAACAAGGAGGCCAGTGAGTGCTACTACTATCAGGAAGTGGATGTTTTGGCGCGAGATTCTCCCTCATCGAGCCGAGGTCAGTCCATGCTTTGGATGAGCGGTCTTCGTACATTCTGGATCTCCACGTTGGGGTGACTGGATGCATCGTTGTTGAGGATGTAGGCGGCTTCCTTGAATTTCCTCTTGAACCAGTGCTCTTTCTTGTGTATGACCTCGGCTTCAGACTATTTAATGTATTATGTAATGGTTTGTCCAAACATGCTCCGCTATTCCTGGTTTCTTTGTTTTTCCTGGTTGTGTGTTTTTCTTGTGTTCGCCTAATCTCACTTCCAATGGTCTTTTGGTTTCTCCGATGTAAGATTTGCCTCACTCGCATGGTATCCAGTGAACGCATTCGTTGGTGTCGCTGTTTTTATTCGGTGGTCGAATTTTTTTGAGCTGGCTGCGTATTGTGTTCCATGATCGAGTTATTGACCGGGCACTGGTTATTGCCTCGCTATCACATAAAATTTTCATTAATTCCTCATAGGTAAGAGATGTTTTCCCAAATTCTGCCGCAGTTGATCTTTGATCACTCTGACCGTACGTTTCCTTCACCTGCCCCACCAGGCACCGGTTGGAGGATTTGGATGCTATTTTATTTTTCTCACTCAAGAATGGTCTACAACTTGATCCCAATCTATGATATTCAAATAGTTTTATGCTCCAACGAAATTTCTTTCGTTGTCGGAATAAATAAGCGCAACTCTCTCCCTTCTTGCTATAAAACGTCTCAAAGAAAGCAAAAAGGCATCTGACGAAAGGGATTTCACCAGTTCAAGGTGTACCGCTCGATATTCTACGCAGGATGTTTTCCCACGTCTCAGGTACAACGGTTCAGCTTAATCCACTCCCGTTATATAGAAAGCTGCAGTATGCTCGATACTGTCCCTAGGCATTGGTGCAAATGGAGTGTCTACCCCCTCACTAGTAAATCGTTGACATTTCACATATCTTCTTACCACCTCTTTGACTAATTTTCTCCACTTCATCATCCAAAATGTTCTGCGAATAATGCCAAGAAGTGTTCGGGCTCCTGCGTGATGATGTAGAAAATGCTGTTCCTCAATGAATCTCTTAACAATGTCATTTTTGTGCGGTAATATAATAGGATATTTGAAAGCGTTAGTGTCATCTCTCAATATGAGTTTCGTTTTCACCCGTGAAATATCATTCTCATCTTTTAAAACGTGTGAATGGCCAACCGACTTTTGATCTGATCCAAAACATTCTTTCTGTCCTAGCTTCCGAATGAGATATTCGGCTATTTTTAGTTCATAATAAAACAATTTCTCTGTTTTTCTTCGATTGTGAATTATTAATAAACCTCAAAATCCAGGCAACCATTTTAACAATTTTTGAAATTTTCGAAAAATAACTGAGGTTGCTGGTGAAGCATTGATTATTTTTGGTGATATTCGTGGAAATTTGTTTTCGCCTCTCTCTGTCAGCATCATCTGTTGAATAAACGACTTCTGAGTGAGGGCAATTTTCTGGAATATCGTTCAACCACTGAGGACCCTTCCACCATTTCAGGTCTGAGACCAAAAACAATGCGACAATTCCTGAATATTTTCATATTTTTTCGAGAATGGTCTTTCAACCATAAAAATCTCAGATGATCCCTATCACAAGGATTGATATTTATTTGCAGGAAAGCCTTTTCTATGTCAGTTATGGCGCTTGTTTTTTTTTTGATAACCGCATGATGTGGCAAATAGTGAATAGATCTATCGGTTTTGACGCAAGAAATTTCTTCTATAATACCCAGTGTTTCCCATTCTGTTGAAACCTGACTGAAATCTTGAAATTTTCCCAAATTATCTGATTTCTTTATTGTTGATAACAATCTTTTTTCGGCTGTGTCAAAATTATTGGAAAGTTTCAGATGACCATCCATACAAGGAAGATTTACTTGATATCTACCATCCTCATCACGAAAAACTGTTTCTTTGGAATATTTTTCAGTTTCAATATCGAATATTTCTTTTGGTATATTATTATCTGTTTCTTTCATGCCTAAGAGTATCTAATTTGCATAAATCTGCGATAGAGTGATCAGTTAAACCTGAGAAAATTCTAGTGTTATTAGTTTTCCACCCATTTCGTTCCGTAATGGTCCACCCAAGATAGGTTTCTATGGCAACGAATCCATTATCTAAAGATTCAATATTTTCCGTAATCAACTTTCCAAAAACATCTGCACCTAATCATAATTCTATTTCATTAGGCGGATTATTGATACTAACATCACACAGTATGATATTCTTATCAGTCAGATATTGAATCAAGAAAGATATAATGAAACGCCTTTGAATGCTGTACGTAATCAACTGACTATTCTAATTAATAAGCAGGTAGGTACATAAGTATATGAAAAAACAACGGATGGCAGCACACGTATATTCAAGTTATTGTTCTAAGATATTATTTCAACACCGCCACTATATCTAGACAATAACTTTCTTAATTACACAATTTTAATACCTAATTTATCCAAAAACGTATAATGTTTCACTACACATAGAGCTTTTGTTAACAAATCAGCAGGCATTTCAGCAGTTGACATATACTTTAAATCAACAACTTCATTCATTACACAATCTCCACAGAAGTGATACCTAATATTTATATGTTCGATTCTTTTGTGGAAAACAGGATTAAATGCCAGCTTTTGTGCACTTTGATTATCATTAAAGAGCTTAATACTGTACATTGATTTTGTTATCTCAAATTGTAAATTCCTTAAATGAATAGATTCCTTTTCTTTGTACCATGCCATTGAAGATTGTTTTAGGCCATAAATTGCATTTTTCAATTTAAGAATTTGACCACTGTGAGTCGAATCAGAAAACCGTTCTGGTATCTGCATAAAAATTGTTTCTTCAAGATTACCATTCAAAAAAGCGGTTGTTACATCAAGATGCACGATATCTAGACTTAGCTGAACAGAGAGTGCAAATAATAACCTCAATGTGGTATGCCTTACTACAGGAGAAAAAGTATCTGTATAGTCCACACCTTCAATCTGTGAAAAACCTTTTGCCACTAAACGTGCACGATAACGTACTTCATTCTCACTATCATATTTTTCACGCAACACCCACTTACACTGCACACTGTAGTTCTTTCTGCATAGCTAACCTCCACTGTTCCTCTTCATGACCCTTCAATGCTCCACACAAAGATAAACCAGCGGCATCATCATAGGTTTGCTCGTTCATGCAGAGATTAGAGAACCCATACCGTTCCGACTCCTTCCTCATAGTATGAGAAGTAGCAACGTCGGGAAAACAAGAATTTTAGGTAGGCCAGTTTTCAGATATGTTATCTCTCTCACCCTCCCGGACGTCATACGGGCGATCTGGCAGGCGGTAGTGGTTGCGTTCATCAGTGCGCATCGTACCTGTGCAGGTAAAAAATCAATTTTTCAAAGAATTTTAAGAAGCTTTTTGTTTTTATTATTATTTTTGTTGACTTTTTTGCAACATGAATTTATTATTGCCAGGCATTTTCATAGTTGTTTAAACTATGCCAAGCGCTGATTTTGAATAAAAAAATTTTTTTTCAAATTACTTTAGTATGCTTGTAATTAATACAGGATGTTCTTTAAGTATCTGAAAATCCAAAATTAATTTGCCAAGCAACTATTCGACTGTTAAAGCATCAGTCAGACCGATCTAACAGTGAAAAGTGATGTGGTATTATTTTGCTAAGTCTAGAAATAATTGCTGAATACCTTACAGTGAAAGGATAATGATTTGTCATTACATTTACATCTGACTGAGACTTAAGCTGTAATTCATCATTGTAGGTGTCACAAAGGGATGATAACAGCAAAGAATTTCTATTGTTCATAACTTCTTCCTCTATAAATGATGCAATTTGATTGAAAACGCACTGGTGGATATTTCGACTTTCATGCCAGAGAGTCTGTGGATTATTAGCAGTAACTTTTTTATAATCATTTAAATATCCCAATTCACACGAATGATGGTAATAAATAATATCACTTTTTGACTGTAAATTTATTATTTTGTTCAGCAGCGTTTGGTTATTTAATTTTGTCATCCAACCGACTATTTTTTCATAAATGTTTGCATCGTTTGAAGAGTGTAAAATTTGTTGTTTACCTTTTGATTGTTTGCGATCTTTTTCACAAAAAAAACAAACTCGCTTGATATTTGAATTTTGCATCTACATTTCCCACACTGTCAGGCACAATAATTGCATTGGAAGTGTCGACTTCTTGGATATTAACTTCTGGATGGGAATTTTGAGACTTATTATCCGGGAGAGTTTTGCTTACGTCTACTGCAGTATTTATGGAGGTTCGATACTTACCGACATATGCACAGAACCGAATGAAACTTGGTATACAAGTTACCCAATGAATATAGATTGATGTACGATTTTTTTTTATATTTCTTACCGAATTATTTTTTGAGTAAATGGTTGTTGGAATCCGGTATTTTAACATGGGCTCTCATGGAAGAAGTCCAATTTCTTATACATTTTTCGTGACTGCAGATTAAAAAATGCAGGGAACAAAATAAATTTAGCATGAGTGGATAGTCCAACAATCAACGATCATTTTCCACCCAATTTGATTTTACCTTACCGATCATTTTAAAGAATAATTAATGAAATTATGAGAAAAGTGTAGGTGATTCGAAAGTGTTGGCAACAGCGCTACGCTCAAACCGAACAGCTGCTCGGCGGCGCGAATAACCAGGGCCGGCGCTAGGGGTCAGGTAGGTGAGTCGGTCGCCTCAGGGGCGGCATTTTAAGCCCAAAGCAAAAGAGAAGAGGAAAATGAAGAAACACCAATATGTAAAATATATTATTATACTTCATATGATGGTGGGAATAATAATGATGAGTCGGGACATCCGAAATGTTTTTCAGTTTTTATTGAATTACAAAACGAGCCGCCTCTATTAGAACATTATTTCTTTCATTATCGGTCAGGCGCTGGACCTATTGCAGCTACACCCTGCACCTGTTTCATTGCATCACTGCCGATTTTTGTTATCATCAAACATTACGTTCGAGTTCAAGATGCGCTGTAGTCTTTCCAAATTCAGAAACCACACATAGAGCACAAAGAGTTTGGATTAATCCAAATGCGCAATCACCTTAACAATAGGATTATGGCAAATATTCAATGGAGAACCACTACTTCCAGAGATAATACCCCGACGGTCATTTAATTACAACTGATGAATATTCAGAATATCTGTGCAAAGTTTCTACAGACCCTAATTTGCAAATGCTTTGACTTTGACATTTGAGACAGAGAAATTACCTGTATACTGGTTTTGGGCTCTTTGACCATCGTCAGTACAGGGTAGATTCTCACAGACGATGATAATCGTCTGTGTTCTACCGAAAATAATAATAATAATGAAACCAATTAGAGAAAATGGGCACGCAATGGGCGAAGCCCATTACACAGTGCCATCTTATAACCAGATGCACACTCATCAGTTGTATTTCAATAGCCGTCGGGATAACATCTCGGAAAGTAGTTGTTTTCTGTTGAATATTTGCTGATTTTGCCGTAATCATATTTTATTGTTGTTCTTTCGGAATTCTTTCAGTTTATTTTGTGTTTTCAAGGTCCACAACCATTTATTTTTTGTCAATCATTTCTTTTCGTAACGCGATCAATCAACATTAATGAGATGTTAATATTTTTTAGAAAGAAGAAAATGTAATTGAAACAAGTGAAAGGTTCAAACTTTTTATTTAATACTTCGTAACGGATTTTTGTATTCTTTCTCCACTTTTCACTGTTGTCACTTTCAGGCATTTTTGACAGCGTATGCAGAAAATAGATGCTAGACCATGATGAGTTTCTCCTTCGATAATTTGTAATGATAAACATTCTTTGCAATGTAGGCATTGCATTTGCTGGGCCATGTATTTCAGCGAGACAATCCTGTTACCTCTTACATTTGATATGGGACATCTGTCATTTTTCTACATCTACTTTTACCATTCATGACACATTGTTAGATTGCGCGGTGCACTTTTTCTTTAACAAATTTGCCTTTCCAGCGAAAACTATTTTTAGTATTCTCAGACATATTCATTTACCACGCGAATAATCGTTTTTGGATTGTAACACTGACGCTACAAAAAAAGCCGCATCTGCTCTCAGACCGGGCGCAGGACAGCGTTGCCAGATATTTTCTCGCCAGCTCGCGCTCTGTTACTCTGTCCTTCTTTTTCACCCCCCCACCAAGTCCCGACTATCGAACCTCCTTAATATCGAAGTTGAACTAGATGTGCTGGGAAGATCTACTTCAGATAAATGTCGATATTCTGCCATTAGAGCTGTAAAACGGTTGTAACAATTTTGGTGATATCCATCAGTGTCATTAACTTGGTTTGGTAACTGTACACTATCATATTCAAGTTTAAAATTAACACGTATTTGTAAAACTTTTCCACACTTTTTTAATGTATCTTGTACAAAAGTTATTATTTTTTTTTATTTTTGTCATTACAAAAAACACATTTCAATTTTCCACTAGCCATTGTAACGTAATTTCATTGAAAACACAAAAAATACGAGCAACAAATACACCAATGTGGCTAAACTGACGCCATCTTGAATAGAAACAGCTGCTGTCGACTATCTCGCTTGCGCAACTAACACGTGATTGTCTCTCCTATTCTAACATGTCTAATAACTCATTACATTTAGATCGGTCTGACTGATGCTTTATGCTTTAACAGTCGAATAGTTGCTTGGCAAATTAATTTTAGATTTTTAGATACTCAAAGAACATCCTGTATAAATTACAAGCATACTAAAGTATTTTGGAAAAAAAATTCAACAAAAAGTCAACAAAAACAATAATAAAAACAAAAAGCTTCTTGAAATTCTTTAAAAAATTGATTTTTTACCTGCATAGGTACGATGCGCACTGATAAACGCAACCACTACCGCCTGCCAGATCGCCCGTATGACGTCCGGGAGAGTGAGAGAGATAACATATCTGAAAACTGGCCTTCCTAAAATTCTCTCTCGAAAACGTTGCTAGCTCTTAGACTATCACTCGCTCTGGTCAAGGAGTGTGATATGTGTCTGCATCCTCTAGTGTACTGTCAGCATCTGTACCATCACTGGGAACATATGTTTCATCATGAATTCCTTCATGTGTGAAATCTAGGAATTCTGTGTTATCTTGACCAGACGTCATCTTGCTGATATTCTGCTCAGATTCCTCCAACTCGACTGGATCTGAAACCTGTGAGCCATCCGCCACTGAATCAAAACTCTGATCTTGTACTTCAATTTCACATTCTGATTTTGATTCCGGCTCAACTACTATAACGTCTCTGCTGGTCAACACTTTCCGTGTTTCTGGATTGTAAAGTCTATATCCTTTTATATTTTCTGGATATCCAATTATTATGCATTTTTCTGACTTTTTTCCCATTTCTTTCTATTTTCTTTGGCTATGTGAACCATCACTAAACTACCAAAGATTCTCAAGTGACTAATATCTGGTTTAGTGCTGTGCCATACCTCATATGGTGTTTTGTATACCAACGCTGCTGCCACCGTACGATTCTGCAAGTACACTGCTGTACCTGTGGCTTCTGCCCAGAACTCTTTACCCATACTGGCATCGAAAAGCATACATCTCGCTTTCTCTACAATTGTGCGATGAAATCTCTCACACAAAACGTTCTGTTCCGGCGTATACGGGTTGGTTTTCTGATGTAGTATTCCACATTCACTGAGGTAAATATCAAATTCTTTGTTGCAATACTCTAACTCATTATCGCTTCGCAATATCTTGACTTTTTTCTGTGTTTGATTTTCTACTTCTGCTTTGAACTTTTTAAAATACATCAAAGCTTCATATTTATGTTTCAGAAAGTAAACCAAAGTCATGCGACTGTGGTCATCAATGAATAATAAGAAATATCTGGAGCCGCCAATCGATTTATTTTCCATGAGACCACAAATGTCTGTGTGTACTATCTTCAATATGTCACTGCTTCTTCGGCCAGTACTAGGAAATAGTAACCGGCTTCGTTTACCTTCACAGCATGTAACACACAAGGGCTTGCTAATATTTTTAATTTTTTTGGTGATGAACATGTCGAGCACTGCACAGTTCATCTGTTTTAAGTAGTCCTTGTTGACATGACCCAATCTGCGGTGCCATGTAACTGCCGACACTGCTGTTGCGACTAGATTTACTTCGTTTGACAAGTTCACTTTGTAAACTCCATCGACTAACGGCGCTGTAGCCACAAGCACGTTGTTTCGGTTATAAACCAGACAGCCGGTTGTGTAGAACGTAACTTTGTTACTCTTGTTTATCAATTGGCTGACGGATAACAAGTTCGTTGTCAAACTTGATACACAAAGTATGTCTTCTACTACGATATCATATTCGCAATCGTTGGTTTTTGTCGTAATTCTGGCGTTTCCCGTACACAATACTGATGCTTTCTCATTGTGTGCAACAATAATTTCTTTTCGTTGATCGTATTTGGCATTCATAATATAACTTTCATTTGGTGTCAAATGAGCACTTGCGCCTTAGTCGATATACCACTCGTATTTATTGAAATTACCGCTCAAAAACACTGCACTGAACGAATTCGATTGTGTTTTATTGTTTTTCTTTGAATTATACGAGTTATTAGCATTTAATGGGCATTGATTCCGATAGTGGCCGATCTGTTTATATTTATAACATGTCACCGCTATCTTGATTTGTTTGATTCAATGTTGCTAACATTACCACCATTTTTTACCATAGACAAACTCGTGTTTTTCTTTCCATTCATTTTGGACCGAGTTACGAATGCACCATTGACTTCACTCTCCTCATGTTCCGGTGACGACATATACAGCAATGTGGTTTTGATGGAATCCGCCGTTATCGCCATTCCCGAGTGTTCGATGGCCATTATCATTGGCGCAAAACGTTCTGGCAAACCCGCCAACAGCAACGATCCGGCCCACTGATCATTAATCTCAAATCCAGTCCCACTTAGTTTCTGCGATGTATCGATGATTTGAGTTACGTAAGTTGTCATCGAACTGCAGTTTTCCAGCCGAATTGATATTGAATTCCGTAGTAGACTTATTCGCCGCGAAGAACCACTATCATCGAATAATTGTTTCAGTTTTTTCCATAGTTCTTTCGATGATTGCACTGTCTTTATATGAACATATAAAGACGGGTCAATTGTCATTATCAACTTCGCTTTGGTTTTTTCATCATCTGCGGCGTCCACTATTTTATCTAACACAGGAACGACACAGTGCTTCATGCTTTCTAATATTAGGAAATTCTCTGCAGCGAAGCACCATTCACTGTAGTTTTCTCGTCTTCTCAATTTCGGCACGTTAACAATATAATTAGACGCCATTGTTCACACCACGCGACGGTTTAGCTTTGTAATAAAATTGTTCTGTTTTATACAATTCGTCTTGTTATTAATTAATCGCACTTAGTAACTGTCGTCAACACTTGTAAACGTCCAAAATTCTTGTTGAAAACCGCGATTTATGAGCGTATTGAAGGCCCTTCACCTATAATGAAACGACTTTGAATGCTGTACGTAGTCAACTGACTTTATTCTAAACAATAAGTAGGTAGGTACATAAGTATATAAAAAATCAACAGATGGCAGCACAAGTATATTTAAGTTATTGTATATTATTTCAACAAAAGATCTCCCAATCTAGGTATGCGATTACATATTTTATCTTGGTCCAACACCGATCCTTCGTATTCAAAACCATTATTCAGGCTTTGTACAGATATATCATCTATTTTAAATAGTAGCAGAAAATTGAAAACCACCAAAGACACCTCGGACTATATTTTCTTCTCCTGAAGGTTTCAAATTCAAATCTCGAGCACACTTCGTTGAAATGTATGATCTTTGTGACCCGGAATCCAACAAAGCCCTGACAATTTTGTGTTTGTTGTTATTTGTCAGTTTGACAAGGACAGTTTGTTAAAGCGTTTCAGTCGAATAGTTACTCGTCAAAAAATTTTCTGATTCCTGGTTAGAGTTTTCTTGTGATTGAACCTTTCTCTTAGCAACTAACTCGGGACACATTATTGGAAAATGTTTTCATGTACATTCCAAACACCTAATGAAAGATTTGCAATTTTTGCTGTTATGATTGGTTTTGAAGCAAGATAAACAACCTTTTTTATCAGTTACTTTCGTTTTCATTTCCTCCAAAGAAAGATTTTATACAGTGAAACAATCTTAGTCGCATGATTGCTACTATCGCAAAATGAACAGTTGGTTGGTATCCTACCTCTCGAAGAATCTTTCGAATTGGCAGTATAAAGTGCAGCAGCAGAATATAACTCAGGCTCACCTTGTGTTAGATGTTCCTTTCCAACTCCAAAACTCGTTTTGGCCAAATTTATGCGTTCCTCTGACTCTACTTCTGTCCTCAGGAAACCTAGTAACATCGAAATATTATTATAAGAACCATAACTAGATTTTTCACCATAAGTATATTTATTCACATTTGATATGCGATGTCTTTCCCAGATTTTCAGTAATTCACTCGGTAATGCTCATTCAACCAGTGGAAAAAGCAATGCAGCATACTTCTCAGTTGTGACACCAATTTGTCGTATAAAGATGATAAAGACAAACCTGATTTATTTTTCGTTAGTTGCTCCAGAACAAAATTCTGGAGCTCTCTCACGTAAACCTCAATCAGAAATTCGTCTTTAGCGAAACGTACTTCTCACTGGTCAACTGCCTTCTTGTAATTGCTTCCAGATGGAGAAAAACTTTTCACTTTCCACTTTCTCTTGCCGGTGATCCAGGTTCAGTAGACTGCAACAAATACTGGAACTTGTCTTCGAAATCAATGTCCTCATCTTGGTCGATATTCTTGATTTCCCCCCAAAACGCTATCCAATTTTTCACATTTCCGTCGAATTAGGTCAACTCCAACTCTGGTAATCTGAATTTACGATTTGTAGTATATCACTAGGTATAGCAAGAAAGGTAGAACGGTTACTACAACAACAATTTGTTATTCTTTAACTGACATTCAGCTTTGTATGAATTAACAGAAAATAAAGTATTAATTGAATTGGTATTACAATTCATTACATTGGCGACGAGGATTGAAACACTTATAGTGTAGAATCTGCGATATATTGGAAAGGCACCATGGCCATAGCAGAGCAGCAGTCATATTATGGTCAGATTCGAGAATTCAGCGCTCAAACCAGTGACTGGATTATATACAAACGCAGGTTGGATAATTATTTCGCTGTGAATAATATAGCTAAGGACAGTAAGAAAATGGCCATATTACTGAATTCTCTGGATGAAGAAGCTTAGAAGTTGATGTACAGTTTATGTCTTCCGAAATTGCCAGAGGATCAAACATACCCAAAACTCTGCGAGTTGTTCAGCAAATACTTCAGAGTAAGTGAATCAGTATTTGTAGCCAGAGCAAAGTTTTTCGCATCTTTCAAAGATCCGATGGAAAGTGCAAACGAATGGGCCGCACGAGTGAGATATCTGGCTATCAATTGTAATTTTGAAGAGGCCGTAATTGACATGATGCTTCGTGACAGGTTTGTCATAGGATTTGAAAAAGGGTCTATACAGAGTACACTTGTCAAGGAGAAGATTACTAGTACAATGGCAGAAGTGATCGAAGTAGCGGTGAGAGAGATGACATCTGAAGAGTCTAAGTCGTATAGCATTTCTGTGAAAACTGAACCTCCAGCGGTGCAGATGGTTTCTTCAAAAGGGCAGAGATATCCGAAGCAGCAGCGTCAGCAACAGCCGCCCAAAATGGTTGTAGAGGAATTGTGTGCTTGTTGCGGAAGAAAAAACCATACAACTTCAAGGTGCCGTTTTCGTAATCATTCCTGTTATATATACGGCAATAAGGGCCATCTTGCTCCCGTCTGCTCTTGAAAAAATCGGAAAAATAGTGAATCAAATCTGAAAAATGTCGAAAGTTTTGTTGAAAGCGAAGAACTATTTTCAGTTTATAATGCCTTTCTGACGAAAAATCCATTCCTAATCAACATAACTATCGACTCGGATTCTTATGTATTTCAGCTAGATTCTGGGGCGAGTATTTCTGCCATATCGGAAACTTTCTCGAAGAAATATTTTTTCCGAAGGTATGAGTTAATTAGATCAGATAAAAGCTCAAATGTATATGATGGTAAAAAATTGGTTACTTTGGGTATGTGCAAAATGAAGGTAGGATATAATGGCATATTCAAAACATTGAATGTTTACGTTATTGAGAATGGTGGTCCTCCTATTCTAGGTCGAGATTTCATGGAAATATTCAAGTTCTCTATTAGTCAGGTTAATTTCTACTCTGAAAGCTCAACTTTGGATACCAATAAATTGATTTCACAGTATAATTCGATTTTTTTACCAGGGTAAGGATGTTTTAATAAGGGTACAGTATCACTGAAGTTGAAAGACGAAACCATAACACCCAAATTTTGTCGAGCCAGACCGATACCCTACGGAATAAGAGATAAAGTTGAGAAAGAACTTGAAAGATTAGTGAAATTGAAAATATTGAAACCTGTTGATTATGCTCAATGGGCCACTCCCATCGTACCGGTAATAAAGAAATCAGGGGCTATAAGAATATGTGGGGATTTCAAAATCACAATAAATCCAGTTTCAGAAATTGATCAATTTCCACTCCCACGAATTGATGATTTGTTTTCAAAATTACAGGGTGGGGTGATTTTTTCAAAGATAGACTTATCACAAGCTTATGCGCAAATTTTCTGGATGAAAAATCTAGGGAACTTGTTACGATCTCCACACACAAAGGTCTTTTTCAGTATCAACGTCTTCCGTATGGTGTCGCCTGTGCTCCTGCGAAGTTTCAAAAAATAATGGAATCCATACTTCAAGACCTTGAAGGTTGTGTATGTTTCCTAGATGATATTCTCATTTGTGGCAAAAATGATGAAGAACATTTGAAAAGAGTTCATAGAGTGTTACAAAGATTACAAGAGGTAGGTTTGAAAGTATCTTCTGATAAATGTAGTTTTGGACAAAATCAAGTTTCATATTTGGGTTACATTATAGACAAACATGGTCTTCATACAAGTACAGAAAAGGTCAAAGCAATAAGAGATGCATCTGCACCTACTTCAATAAAAGAACTTCAATCAATACTTGGTATGATCAACTATTATGGGAAATTCATCCCAAATTTATCAACTAAGCTCCATCCATTATATGAACTGTTAAAAACAATAGTAAGTGGAAATGGACTGAAGAATGCAATTTTGCATTCAAAACAGTCAAAGATCTTTTAATGTCGGCTGATGTTTTGGTTCACTATGATCCAAATTTAGAAATTAGAGTAACTACGGATGCTAGCCCATTTGGTCTCGGTTGTGAAATTGGTTCGGTGATATTTCAAAACTGAAATGCTGATACTCGATTGTTCTCTATTGTTCTCGAATATCTTCGGAAGAATTCGCAATATTTCAACTTCCGTACCAGCTTGAAATAATGGTCATAAAATTCAGCAACTTTGCCCTAATTTAAAAAATAACTAGAATAGGTAGGTACTCACTTCCAGTCATGAGATTTCATCAAATCCACTTTTTTCTGTTTTTCTTGTTTTTTTTTTATCTCGGAAGAAAGCCATCAAATCAAACCCAAACCATTCAAGAAGAAAGGAAGAAGCTGCTCCAGGCTTTTTTATAATAACATCTCTCTCTTCGGTATTACGAATTTCAGTTGGCTAACTTTCGCTCAACTTCAGCGGTAGACACATTTTCCCTAGTTCCATGAAACATCCTTCTTCGTTTTTGTTGTCGGCGTGGTTGGTATCCCATAAGCATTTATAATTTCTATAGCCCTCAATTAGGTTGGAGGTTTCTTCTGTTGGTCATGATTTTTCAGAAATATTGTATACGTACATATACCTGTTTGTAGCTGTATTTTGATATATAAAATGGATAATTGACATCAGACATTTCGGCTCGTTCCATTCACGCACCAAATCAGGCTACCACGAAATCACAACAACGAAAATAAAAACTAACTGTTTCTGATTTCGACGACGTTTATATCAAGCTGACAAACATTTCTAGAACACGTGGACCTTTTGAAGTTACCGACATTCGCAGGGACACTGTTTGTGTTCGTAAAAACTCTATTCGCGGAATAACAAGTTTGAACGAGAAGTTCTAGAACAGTTCGCAAACAGTTCACGGACTGTCACAAACGGACCAAGTTCGTGTTTCGTTTTTGTCATGACCGCTTGGTGGAAAATCGCCTTAACGAAACCATCCGTTCTAGTTCTACAGGCTAATTTGGGTGGAATTGCGTAGTTAGTCTCTGCGAGGTAGGTAACCACCCCACTCACTCCCTCTGACAGTATTGCCGTCATGGCAACACTTCTAAAAAGTTGCCTTAGGCTCTATCTCACCAGTGAAAGGTTGGTTTCACTTACGTCACCACTTCAATTGCACACCTATATTTTGGGACTGGGTCTCCACTGAATTCAATATGAAGTTGTCAGATTTTTCAGAAATTTTTTTCCTTTCAAACATTTTCTCTCATATTTCTCATTGAGAATAATGGGCCAATATATATTTCACTGAACGATCTGAGTTGCTTTGTTATAGAAAAGGCAGGAACCTGATAATCGTAAGCTTCAATACTGATGCCACTCGTTTTCAACAACATATTTCAACTTGAATAATTTCAATAGGAAATAATTGCCCTCAAACTGAATTCAAATCGTACACGATTTGCGTTCTGCTAACTAAGTTTACCTTTTCTGAAATAAATCGATATTGAACTCAAGAGTTGCGATCTGTGTTTATTATAAACCTCGTGCGATTTTCACAATATCTGGTCACCGGATGTCGAGATCCGAACTCTGGGCTTAGAAATCATCAAGTGTTCCACTGGATATAATCAATCATCCAACTGAATAGAATAGTGAATCAGAAGATTGTCGGTTAAGTGACCCCATGGATCACCAAACTTCGTGAAATTAGCTCCTCGTTCATGCGGATGATTTCAATTTGTTGATAGAGTAATTGATTTCATTTGGTAGTTTCTAATTTCTCGCCAAAAGTTTCATTGATATTGAAACCCAACTAGTACGAACTGGACTATACCTAACAATGAACATATTTTTTAGGGCTTCACGGTGGCACTTTTCTACTGTTTTCTGAATACCGAAGTACAAAATACCGTTCGTCATCATTTCGACAACTGGAAAACGAGTAGATCTCTTGGTCCAAGAATGCGTTCGGAAAGCAGAAGTAAAGACTGGTCACCACGTTCGAGGACAGAAAGTATACGGTAAGTTGCTCGTATCATGTCTGTCAATTCACAACTTACGAGCATTTATATATATATATATATATATATATATATATATATATATAATTTATTTATTGAAAAATAAACATCCTACCACCTTCGTGGTATGTATAAAACAAGGAATACTAATACAATTTGAATGAAAATATAGTAAAGATAAAATATAAAAGAAAAAAAAGTTAAATATAAATTAAAGAAATATGTAAATATTAATTGTTATTATTATACGATAAACAAATTTTAGTTATTTCGGATAATAAATATGGCACCTTAAGATTTGTATAAAGTCTTTCAACGATTCCAGAGCAATGAATTTTAGTAAATTCATTGAAATTTTGAAGTTTTTCGCAAATTCAACCTAGAATTTCGAAATTGTTCCTCTTGCACCTACAAACAAACCAAAAATTTCAATATCTCCCGTAATGTTGAATTTTTGAAGAAATGGATCGTAGGTTCGTAAATCATTTTTTTTCCAAATTAAATTCTTCTGGTTGTTTCTTAGAGTACTCGAAACGAATTGTCGGATCAATGATGAACGCCTTGTTATTTATTCGATCAATCGCAATTATGTCTATGAGTCGTCCACTTCCATTATCGGCAGTGCATTTTACTTCTTCATGCACTTCAGAGTTTTTGCCAAGTTCTATTTGCTAACACGTGCCGGATTCTATTATGTTTTGTATTTCTCAAGAGTTGTCTATGATGACATGATCCCAAGACATGAGGAAGGGTTTCTTTCTCAGAGAAATGTCTGCACTGGGTACCATCTTGGGATCCTCCTGAAATACCTCTCAAGTTGACAACATATCCAATCATCTTCATTGCTTCTTTACATTCTGTTGCAGTTAGTCCTTCACTTGTTCTGATCCAAGAATTTGCTGGGGTATATTCTATCATTCGAGTGAAAAATCTGAAGAAGAAGAAGGCTTAGAAATGAAACAGCTAGAGATTAACTTTTCGGTAATAAATAATCACATTTCAAGCATTCAAGCATTCTGACCAAATAAAAGCCCTAAGTCTCAAATTTCAGATGGATCCGTTTGTCTTCTATGACGTAAGATATGTTTGAAACAATATTCGAAACTCCACTTTCATCAATAAGCACAATATTCATTGTATAGTTCATTCATTTGAAAAATTGTTTTGGAAAAGTAATGAGATATATTGTAAATCATTTCATTATCATTCACTTCTCCAAAAAATAATAATAATAATAAAAAGTCATCATTTTTAAGGTCACTTGCTCGTATGTTTTGCTACTATTATTGAATGAATTCTGATTCACAAACTACTTACCATTCAAAGGGTGATGGCATTCGGAAACATGTCATAAGTATCAGCGATAACGTTCACAATCCCACACAACACATGGACATCCAGTGGATATCTAATGGATATCCATTAAGGATATTTTGGACATCCGATGGACGTATAGTTTTTATCCAAAGAATATTCAATGGACGTCCAATTGACATTCTTAGGCCACCAACCTGTGAGTCCATAAAATATCCTTCATGGACATCCATGAGATATCCATTATGGACATCCATAAGATTTCCTTCATGGATACCCATAAGATATCCATCATGGATATCTAGAAGATATACTTCATGGACATCCATGAGATATCCATCAAGAACGTCCATAAGATATCGTTCACAATTCTACATAATTATTTGTGCAATTCTTTAGAGAAACCAACCTAGCTTGGACAACGGATTATAGTCAGTAATATATCCTGTGACAAGGCACTCAACGTGACCGTATGTGCAATTTAAAATGTTCTGCTAGATTGGTTTCGCTGTATTTAAAAAATTTAGACAGGCTAAGATAAACTGTAGAGTGGTAGACGAACGATTAAAAAACTTATGTCGTTAATAAGAATTTTTTATTTTTTTTCATTACTTTTCAAACGAATGTCTTGATATAGTTTAAATTTGAAAAATAGTTTGCCAAGAGTTCTCAACAGAGAAGTTATTGATGAATTTAAATAGTTCCCAATTGAATATAGTACTCGACAATTCACTTGCTTCCTTCCTAAAGTTCACGTTCACGGTGAATGCTAATGATCACAGTTTACAATTATTAACTAACACACCACTATTTTTCGTTTCTCCATAAACACAATCATTGCACAATGCACACCACAACGCTTCAACTCAGATCAACATAATTTTTTCAAACCGCCCAACACTCAACGACTCTCAAAATGACGACATTTGACAGACGCCATAGACGTTAGGAAACCGAGTCAAGGTGAGTTCACAATGCAGCGCTTTTGCATTTCGCGTCGCACGTCACGTCTTCTGAGGTGACGCTATATTCAAATATTATTTAAATAAAGGATAAAAAGTTAAATATATCAACTTTCTTGCTGGAATGTCCATGTAAATGGCCCAAACACGTTGCCAATTCGTAGGGTGCCACTGCGGAAGAAACATTATTTATACAATAAATGTACGAAATGGATGTCCATAAGATATCCTTCATGGATCTCCATCGTGGATATCCGAAAGAATATCCATTTTGTACATCGTATGGATATTTTTTACTGGGAATACTTTGGATATCCGAAATTTGGATATCCTATGGATATCCAAAATTGGTCCAAGGCTATTCCGACATGAATTGGACGTCCATAGGATATCGGGTGCTGTATGGGATATCTCGATCATAATTTTTTACGAGTTAATTCATGTCCTTGTTGTTCCAATTCGTTCCGCATATGTATGAATATTATTTATGTAGACATGTTCTGTCATTTTTATCTCTCCTCCGAAATCTTCAAATAAACTATTTTCAATATAACGTGCATGGTGAATTTATAATACTTCAAAACAAAATTTACTAAAATAACAAAAAAGAAATTAAATCAGGACGTCGAATAATCCCAAAATGATTTCATGTACCTTCTATATGAGGTACAAGTGCCATTTCAAAGCACAGTCGAGACAACTATTTCCCGTTCAATGTCTCAATGTTTATGTATTCGCATGTCCATCAATATCGCGTATACTATTTCAATTCGTTTTATATGATTAGACAATATACCAGTACTTTGCTGAGATTTTTATGATACTAATATTTCTGATAGATGTTTTGTTCAATACAATTATTGTTTCAACCCTCAAATACATGAATATCATTTCTCAAAATACCATGTATTCTTCCATTCCAATTGAACTTTCTGAAATCTATCAACACAAATGAAACTTTTGAAATGAAGATAGCAGCGCAAAATTTAAAGTATCTTATATTCCGCCTGAGGAAGTAGTTTCGTAACATACGATTCCAGAAGCCACAGTTATTCTCATAATCTTTCAATATTACCTATATATACAATTGAAAAAACACAAAATGCATATATGCTAGAATGAACTTTGTTGGGATTTTGGACTGATGCATATATGCTACATATCTTTTATAGGTGATGTTTTCCATTTTAGAGGGCAATGGATAGAACATTTCGTTTTAATGAAAATAAAAACTGTTTCAACCTATTTCATGAAAATTCAAATATTCATCGAACATATTTGTTTTCGGATTGACTATTAGCATGTACAGCTCTCATTGAGTTCTTTCTCGCCTGAAAAATTGTGGTAATATGTGCTTATTTGAAGCATATATGCAACGAAAAATGAATTCAATAAGTAAACCCATCAAGATTTAAGAATTTTTCAAATTTTTTTCTCTTTTTCTGTGAAGAAAAATGTCACATACATTTTTATCGGAATGAAAAATTTGCGTATTGAAGGGTTGATCTGAGATTGGACTTTCCTCATTGGTGAGGAGGGTGTAATTCCATAGTTGATTTCAAATGATACTGCATGAGTTGGGATGCATTCCATCGGACACTATTATATTTCCTGAAATGTAGCATCTCTCTTTGAATCTCAGGAGGGAAATCTAAAAAATCTGCTTGAAGTTGCATCATTATTTTGTTTCATTGCTTGACTCTCATATTGCATGTTTCATTCAGTAGGACGGAATGGACGCTGGTTCACAGTGAAGATATAGAGATAATCCAAGCGGAGATGCAGAATCTTGGGAATCATCATTGCTGCGGAAAGTCTTCGCATCATATATCCAATGGGCATGCTGAGCACTGAAACTTCAGGAATTCTCCAGTGTAACATGAAAAAAATGTGGTTTTGACAAACATTATGGAATCTGTTTGGATTTTATTCACCTATCACAGAAAGATTCTACATGAAGCGGCACTTTTTGACCTACAATTTATTTTTTCACCTCCGGTTTCGCTGGAGGTGATACCAATTTTGATTTTCGAATAGAACACCCTGTATATTATCACATTTCTGAAATCTGCATACTTTTCCGAATCCAATGACACTACATGAGTGATATTACATATCAATTTCTGATAATTTGATTTTTAGTTTTCCATTTTCGTGTGCCATGAATTTTTCGATTTATTTCAATTGACCCTACTAATGCTACAAAAATCGAAATACCGCCAAAAATACTGTACTACATTTTTATGAGAAAATGAAGTTCATCGAAATTGATTCTGGGGTGGAATTCAATTTTTTCAAATGGTACCAAATTGGTACTTTTATGTTCTACTTAAAAAATTTGAGTTCCACCCCAAGACACGGGATTCAGATTTTTCCAGCAATAGAACAGTCAATCGAAATAAATCGGAACCATTATGGCACACTGGAATGGAAAATTAAATCATCAAAAATTTTGATGTTCGAAATGTCACTTATGAGGTATCATTGGATTCAGACGATTATGCAGATTTCTGAAATGTGATAATATATAGGGTGTTCTATTTGAAAATGGAGAGTTGATATCACCTCCGGCGAATCCAGAATTGAAAAAAAATCATTTGTGAGTCAAAAAGTACCGCTTATTATGTTCATGCAATATTCCAAACTCCAATCAATTTCGTTGTAGAAAAAAAGGACATAAGGAGGGTGTACCATGATTCTGTGTCACCTGGTATATGCCCTGACATTCTTGAACTCTGGTAGATATGTACCATCAAGTGGTGTTTGATGCAGTTTAGGTGATGCATAAATTAGAAATCACATATCTTATAACCTGTGATTGTGGCGGCATAGATTTTTTTTTTGAAAAAAAGATATGAGTCATGCAAATATTTTTTTGTTAAAAGAAGAGGTATGTTACAACTGAACTACCCAGACTGTATAAGATAATAATCACTGATGTTTTAATCATTATATGCCACAAAATTTCTCACTATATTAATGAACATTTACACATTGTGGGAATAGTTAGGTTATGGTATTTTGACTAATTGTGAACTGGGTTCTGTGTATCAATAGATGATTTTCAGACAGGAGGAATAAATAATTGGGATCTATTCAGTCAGGAGAGTACAACCCCCTTTTTCTTCGATCAAATCAACTTTACTACGAGCGGTCATTCACACAGTTCAACTACTTTTACAACTCCACACCGTGTTGTATGATACTGCGCTCCGCGAACCCACGGAAATACATGCATGATTGCGTTGATTTATCTTGTTAAGCTATGCTATAATACTAGTTCGGTTGCATCCATTCATATTCAATGATCAATTACCTACTTCTTGAAATGCATCATAGAACGATTGTATGTCATTAGTCCCTGTTGTATACGTTTTTTCATAGAGGAATAAAATGGATGGAAATTCTTTCTTCAAGTCTGTTTATGTATCTGTCATCGTTACCCCACAATTATTTCATGTATACTAGAGTGAACTATGAACTGTGACCATAATATATAACATCTCCTTTCTTCATACCAGAATAACGTGGGATTATAAAATCTTGAAAGTACCTATGTCAATAAAATCAACTACTCACTAATTATGAAGAAGGGGAACCTTTTTTGGAGCAGTACATAACGGCTGTACAACATCTAGTGACATAGAGGACGAGCCACTTCATATAATTGCGATTTAACTTCACAGGTAAGTTCTTTCAATCGTTTGAATCTAAATTATTTAGAATATCATGCAAAAACGATATTTCTGGATGAATCCACATTCTGTTGATATAATTAATTAGAAAAGGTATCTCCAAACAGGAATTTATTCAGAAGTTGAAAAGGCTCACATATGTAGATGACATTTGAGTACGGGAATTATTATTTTACAATTTTTGCTGTATAAATCAGTTTCTGAACATGATCACTGTTAGAAATGTATCAGAGAATTATTATTATTATGGAGCTATCGCCATCTATTGGCTGAAAGAAAGTTTTGGATAATCGATTTATTTCAATCTCAAATGAGCATGAATATGTTAATTTTGGGATGATTCATTATGAGGATTATTAATCTCTACTTGAAAAATCAAAGCCCAACTAACATTTTCAGTTATAATTACGTTAATCTTACCTTCGATCAGGTCGGCGACCTTTCTGAAAGAGGACTGGATTACGTAATTTTTACCTTGTAATTACCAATGTGGGGAAAAAATTCGAAGTGATTTGGACGTCGGAAATTGGAATATTTGGACATTTAGTTTACTAGGTTGAGGTTGAAAATTAGTTATTTTGACATGAAATTGGTCAGAGATAAGTAAATATCAAGCTTAAATCAACCTTTCTGTTACCAATTATTCCCTTGGACGAATGAGTAAACAAAGAGAGGTTTCTTTATATGGATAGCATACATATATACATATTATCTCTATCTCAACTTCTCATAATTTGGTTGCCACAACAAATCAGCTATGGTCTACATAAAATGCTGACAATAAGTATGAGAAAATAAAAATTATTGTCATACGGTAGCTAAATGCTCTCTCCTCAACAATATTCTTCTTGCGGCGCGAATTTTTCTGTAAAATGATGGTTCTTACCTCCATAAAATTCACGGGCCTCTTCAAATATGCGATTTAATGCAAAAATAATTCAGATTGATTGTACATGTTTGAATTTGTTCTCCAAAAAACACTATTTTAGCAAAGTTATGGTTTTAAAATGTCATATGCAGCCATTATTCAGGAATAAATCGTCAGAATAAACTAAAATTCAATATATTATCGATATTTATTGATGGGTAAAACAGATATTCTAATTAAATATGGCGTAATTTTTTAAATGTACCCATGAGTCAATATTCTTCTTCTTACGGTATGAAATCAAGCTAATAATTGAACTATTAGACCTGTTAAATAACCTCATATTCCCGTAACGGCTTATATCTATTCACATTTAGGTAAATATTCATCAAGAGAGAATACCAAAACATTCATTGGGTTATGATGACATTTGCTTCGTAAATTATACCCTAAATGATACCAAAATTAAAACCGCCCCAATCCTTGCGACGGTTGGGTCATTTCTGAAGGAGAAAATAGGTAATTTCTCACATGTTTCTTGTTCCAAAGTGGCTTATGGAATTTGAAGGAGATTACTTTTCTGTAATTAACCAAGGCTGCTACTTATAAATTATTCATACTTTGAAGTTGAATATTCAAGGCCTGTACTACCAATATTTTCCTTTCTCTAGACATTTCTCCCCGGCATGTGGAATGACTGTCCTAAAATGTTAGTTGGGAGGAATATTTCATATTTGCAGCATATTATTCAATAACAACTATCATTCATGTCCCATAAGTTCTTTTATCACATTCAATGCACATTTTTCATATGATGAAATATAAACTACTCAGAATTTATATGCATGGAAATTTGGAGCCATTCTCAAGAATTCTTTGCGACTTGGTGACGAGGTCTGAGTCTCGTTAACCACCAGCTCTCATCTTCATCAAAGTGCAGAATGTGTTTTGTGAATAGAGGGATGGGATTGATGGCTACATGAGAAACCGACGTTGTTGAAACTTCGGTCGGATTCATTTAGGAATTTGTTCGATGGGATAGTAATGGTTTCCAGAAATTGGAAAGCATATGTGAGTCGTCTCGTTTGTTGAGGCATTTAGGGCGTTTCTCAATTTTTATTGCCTCGCGATTTATTCTGGATTGGAGTGTTTTTGCTATGGTAATGGTCTTCGTGTTTTTGAAGTTGATTATGTGTCCGGTTTCGTGGTGATGTTCGAAGAGAGTCGAGGTCATGTCCGAATTACGTACTGCTGGTTCGTTCTCAAAGGACCTGTTTGATACTCGTCGCTTCATTTGTCCTCTGTTCGTGTTCGGACAGTCGTGACAAGGAATTTCATATATTTCTTGTGATTCGTTGAGTATTTTATCTCTAGGTGAGCGCAGGAAAGAGAATATTTGATTGTTTGCTGCGAAAACTGTCTTGATGTCGTGTTTTGTCAGAATTCGGATCACTTCTTCAGTGAATTCCCGAATGAAAGGAAGGAAAGCCTTCGGGTGTTCAGTTGGATCTTCCGGTTGTTTGGGATACGGGAAGCAGATTTGTTGGCGTTTAATGGTTCTCTGGATCTGGGGGTAGGAATAATCGTTTTGAGGAAGGGTGGATGTGAATCAGGTCACCGAGTGTATTGTGGTTGGCTGCGTCACGTGAATGATGTCTTTGCTATCTGGCCTCATGGATCCAAAAGCCTACACACCTTCCTCAATCATCTTAATAATATTGTTCCCGATATAAAATTTACTATGGAAATGGAGACGAATAACGCTATTCTTTTCTTAGATGTGTATATCACAAAATCCAACAATTACTCCACTCATACTGCCTACCGAAAACACACACACACACCAACAGATATCTCAATGCCAACTCCCACCATCATCCAGCTGAGGTGAGCTCTGTACTGAACTCCCCCATCAATAGATCCATCAAACTCACAGATGACCACAATAGACCCAGTGAGCTGAAAAAGCTCACATCCGCCCTCCTTCAAAACGATTATTCCCACCCCCAGATTCAGAGAACCATTCAACGCCAACCAACCCGTTTCTTGCATCCCAAACCACCGGAAGACCCGACTTTCATTCGGGACGTCTCCGATAAAGTGAGCCGAATTCTGACAAAACACGACTTCAAAACAGTTTTTACAGCCGAAAATCAAATATCCTTTTTCTTGCGCTCACCTAAAGAGATAATGCCCAACGAATCACAAGGAATATATGGTATTCCTTGTCACGACTGCCCAAGAACATAATACATAAGTTACATTATTCCTGAGCCAACCCTGGACCCACCAGTTTACTCATATATGAAAACCGGTAATTGCTGACATTGCATTCTTGCCGAACTTTATCTCTTACAACTATTGTTTTGATGTTTACAACGTTACATCTCATAAGCATTTTAACCAATAAATATCTTTTGATGAGTATGTATTCTACTCGATAATTATATAGCCTAGTAAGATTTTTTTCTAATGAATTATCTCTTTATCTTTACCAATGTCAAAGTGTTTCTATATAAACACATGAAATGTTATTGTAATTAATTAGTTTGTGACCAGCTTTCTAGTTGAATAAAACGCATAATAAATTCTGAATAACTTTTATTTGCGTGGAGTTCAATTAGTCAGATTGACAAAACTAGTTCAACATTACTGGTGCTTCTACGAACCCCAGACAGCTGGAAGCATAAAGTATTTGGCGCAGTCGGTAGGATACCTGTACAGACAGCAAGGAACTTACTGCCTGGTGATTACCAAATCTTCGACAGGAGCTACAAGACCAAACCACCCAACCACAGTGTTTCGGGAAGAGGACTCGATATTCTCTCGTGTTGCACGGGGCTGATTCTTGGACCGGATATTCGAGAAGAAGCTGACAACCATCTAGGGGCCGAATATTCCTGGACCGGTTACCACATCAAGGAACAAAAGAAAAAAACCATTTAGGGACCGAATATTCCTGGACAGGTGACAACAAAACAAGGAAAAAAAAAAGAAAATATACTGAAGCAGAGCCATTTCAAAAGCGGGGAGCAAGGGTGAGACTCTCGAATAATTCCTTCAATCTTTATTGTATTTTATACCATTATATCCTGAGTTATCTTTATTTATCCCTAGTATTATAGTGAAGTGAAATAATTATTCTCTCATAATATCAGCACTTTTATGTTTGGCGATATTTTAGAGTTGAGAAGAATAAATAGTGACGGTAGACAACAGCATAGAACATTTTGAACTACTCTTGAGACTTATTCAAATTCAGATTTAAGCAATTTGAGTGAGAGTTTGTCATCTTTGAGCTTGAATTCTGATAATATTATCGTGGCTGAACCAAATTATTAACATTTGAGACTATTTTTCGATATCATTCCTACATTTAGCGGAGATCCGTGTGAATTAAATAACTTTATTGCTGTATGTGATGAAACATTTCAACAATATAACAATGAACTTCAGTTAATAAAGAAATTGATATTCAGATCTATTTTGAGTAAACTGAGGAGAAAAGCTCTCACACTGATAGCTAGCCATATTGAATTGGATACATGGAATGAAATTAAAGAAATACCGAAAATTTCTTTCTCTGATCAACGATCTTTCAATTGCCTTCTACAAGAACTACATAGTTTGAGACCACAGCTTAAAGAAAATCCTTACAGTTTTGGTGTTCGTTGCCAATATGTGCGAAGTCTTATTTTCTCCTCTATCAATAATGACATAGGTAACGATGACGAGAGATGCCAAAGTCGCACAAATTGATAATATTGAAAAGTTAGTGTTGATTACATTTTTAAAATATCTCCCTTCAAATATTCGAACCAGTGTTCGTTTAACAAATCCTGATTGCTTAGAAGAAGCTATGAAACAAGTTATCGAGGAAGATAATTTTTTATTTTTGGTAAATAATCCAATCCTAATCTGAAACCACCTATGGAAAAATCGAATCAATCACAACCCAATTATTTACAGAAAAAGAATGTTCAACCATATTTTTATCCATCAAATAATTTTCAATCACCACTAGTTCGAGATTATAACCCACAACAATTTGGTAATACCCAAAGACAATATTTCCCAAGTCAACCAATTCAAATTAAATTTCGACAAGTGCCACAAAAATATTTTTCAAACCAACAGGTATTTGGTAAACCTCCGAATGTAAACGTTTGGAAGCCAAAATATCAACAAGTGAGTAATATACCAACACCTATGTCTACTACCAGACATTTGAATACACAACAGAATTTTTTTCAACCACAATCGTAACCTGATTTTCATGTAGAAGAGTTGCATTATAAGGGGGTATGTTACCTCACTCTTCTGATGATGGTTTTTACTTTGAATAACCAAGTATTGATTGCGAACCAGAAATTGAGTATCAATCGGACTCTCAACAAGAAGTGAATTAAGAATTTATAAACGATAGGTTGATAGTAAATGATGAAGATCTTGAATTTCATGATGAAAAACAAGATAAAAATTTTATTTCACCAGCCTCTGGAACGGGAAAAACTTAGAAATTAATAATATGGATCAAAGGAAACTACCATATATTAAAATTTTTCGATTTCCAAACCTTTAAACTTATTAATTGACTCTGGTAGTCATATTTCCTCAATTAATCCAGTTGTTGCAAAAACTTACTTTTCAGATTTCATTGTTATGAAACCAACTGTTATAAAAACCTTTTGTGGACAACAGATAGCGAAATATGAAGCGCATATTCCAGCTTTCACAGAATTTCGTACTAATGAAAAAATTATTTTCACATTATTTGATTTTCATCCATTTTTTTATGGTTTAATAAGCTTCAGAGACCTTCGTAACATGGGTTCCATTTGGAATCTACAAAAAGGATACCTATATCGAAATGAAATAGCTATTCCAGTATATCAGTGTTCACCTTCGGACTATAACTGTTATACGATAACAGTAAATGAGAATGAAATTTTGAAAACAATATTACCAACAAATGCTTTGATAGATGAAACCTATCATGTTCCAGGAAAAGAAATAAATTCTCATTGTTTCATACCTGAAGGTATTGCAAAAGTAGAAAATGAACATAATCTAGTTGAAATTCATAACGTGAATATTGAGGACACATATGTCAAACTCAGATGTCCTTTACAAGTATTCCCAATTGATGAATTTGAAATATTCCTGGCTGAAATAAAAAATTATCATCCATTTGATTAAATTATGTAAACAGTTCTTTACTATATTTCAATACCCTGATGAACCTTTATCCGCAACTACATAAACAAAGCATGTTATCAGAACAACTGATGATGAACCAATTTTCACCAAATCATATAGATTTCCGGAAGTTCATTAGGAAGAAGTACAGAACCAAATTGGTAAAATGCCAGAAGATGGCATAATACGAGACAGCGTAAGTCTTTGGTCCTTAGTCCCATATGGATTGTACCAAAGGAATCAGATGCGAGTGGAATGAAAAAATGGAGAGTCGTTGCAGATTACAGAAAATTGAATAATAAAACCATTCAAGATCGATTCCCTATACCAAATATTGATGACTTATTGGAAAAACTAGGTAGAGCTCAATATTTTACAACATTGAACTTGGCTAGTGGTTTCCATCAGATGAAAATGCATGAAGATAGCATTAAAAAAACAGCATTTTGAGAAAGCCCCTTTGGCCTTAAGAACGCACCATCAACATTTCAACGTATGATTAATGAAGTTTGGAAAAATCAAATCACCAAAATTCGTCTTGTATATATGGACGATGTTATTATTTTCTTTTCGGGTCTAGAAGGATATACAACAAATCTTAGAGAAGTTTTTAAGAAATTTCAGGAATATAATTCAAAAGTCCAACTAGATAAGAGTGAATTTTCAAAAAGAGAACTTGAATTCTTAGGACATGTTGTAACAACAGATGGAATAGAGCCGAATCCAAAGGAAATCGATGCAATTCTGAAATTTTTATTCTAAGACCACATAAAGTCATAAAAAGCTTTTCAGGACCCATTGGATTTTATAGAAAATTCATTAATAACCTAGCTAAAATAACGAAATCACTTACTCTTTGTCTTAAAAAAGGTAAAAAAGTGGAACACACAAAACAATTTGTGGAAGCTTTTGAACTATGTGAACAACTTCTACTTATGTAATGAACCCATTTTGTTCCATCCTGATTTTCCAAAAGTATTCACCCCAACTACGGATGCCAGTAAGTATGCTATCGGAGCAATACTTTCTCAAGACGGAAAACCTCTATGTTATGCAAGTCGCACTCTTAATCCGAATGAAATAAATTATTCTGTTATCGAAAAAGATTTATTATCAATAATTTGGTCTGTGAAATACTTCAGACCTTATTCATTCGGAAGATTCTTCAAAATACGATCCGATCACCAACCCCTCAAATGGTTAGATAATCTAAAAGAACCTCATTCAAAATTAGTGAGGTGGGAATTATTATTATCTGAATATGACTATGAAATCGAATATATAAAGGGTGAAGACAATGTTGTCGCGGATGCCTTATCAAGGAATCCCCATCATAAATGAATCTGGAAATATAGATGAAATTATCAGTGAATTTTTGAACGAGCTTCCTGAGAATCATAGTACAAGAGCACATTCAGCTGATGAAACTCCCTTACTTTTCCTCATGCGGACAGAGCTTCGAATTATTATAAACATCAAGTTATAATAAAGATATCAGAAGCCTCATCAGTACCCCTTTGTATCGAAGAAAAAGTAATTGATTATTTGTTCGACAAAAGTGAAAGATGTAACTTTACAAAAAGACAAAACGGAAAAAATAAACTATGATGTTTATAAAACAGGCCATAGAGGAATAACTACGACCATTGAATCAATTAGATAAAATTATTATTGGCCAAGTATTGTCAAAGATATAACAAAATGTATTGATAACTGCACCATTTGTCAACGATCTGAATATGAAAAAAACCTAACGAATTTCAGTTTCAACCTATTCCTGTAGGTACCAGACCTTTTGAAAGAGTTCATATCGATAAATTATCTATAGCGAACTAACTATCATTGACACGTTTTCGAAATTTGCTCAAGTTTATCCGATAATGGGAGCAAATTCTATAAATATTCTCGATAGAATACTCATTTTTATTACACATTACGGGATACCTCATACAATTGTATGTGATGGAGGTAGCGAATTTAACAACAATAATTCTCAAGAGTTTTGTAAGTTACATAAGATAAATATTCATATAAAAACTCCAAGACATCCCAACTCTAACAGCCACATTGAAAGATTTCATTCAAAATTTCTTGAACACGTACGAATAAAAAAAAGAATCCATAAATAATTTGATACGATATTTGGTATTACATTATAATAATTCTATTCATTCATCTACTGAATATGCCCCATTTGAAGTTATAACTGGACATTTTAATTCAAAAGATCCTCTCGACATAACCGATAAAGATATTGTGCCTAGGTATGTTCAAGACCACAAAGACAATTTGAAGTTTTATGATGAAATGAATACCAATTTGGAAGAAATGAATACCAATTTGAAAGAAAAGAATACTGATCAATTGAAAAGGATTAATGCTCAGCGCAAAGAACCTATGACAATTACCAAACAAGATCAAATATATCTCAAAGAAGAAACTGAAGATTAACTCTCACCTGAGTTCACTGAAATAGAGCCAGTTGCTAGAACAAAAAATGAAAATTCAACTGAAACATCTAAATATTCTAAACATAGATTGCAGAAACGTAAACAATGCTGATATGTTCATTTTTTCATATATTTTCAGATGGACTCAATGTTCATACTCTCGATCCTTTTAATCATTCTCCCCATTAAGGGATCTATTCAGAAACTGAATAACCCAATCGTACCTATTAAGGTAGAAACAACAAAAATCATTTTGAGTCAGCTCACATTTGTCAGTTATTTGAATATTTCTGAATTCTTTGAAATGAAACATCACATTGACACTCAACTGAGTTTCATTGCTAATATACGTATACATAAGCAATCAGCCGGATTTACTGTACGCCAAGCATTTACTTTGTCAAAACAAATTGACCATCTCCTACAGACAATAAATCCACATATTGTAACCAAACGCGGACTAATAAATATATAATATAATAAGACGGTCGAAGAATTGATATCTTCTTATTCTTAAAGATGCAATGAATAATCAGATATCGATTGCAAAATAATTTATGGCGCAAACTAATTATACTTCATACCAGATATAATCAAATATAATAATAACTAAGAATTTGATTGACAAATTGCAAGAGGAAATCAATCAAATCAATATTTTACATTTGCTAACCGACTCTCCCATCAACTTACAAAGTCATTTGAATCAACTCAACGCAATTACATTTGCTTATTTCCATAGATTACATCCTATATTTCTTTCATTAAAAAACTTATTATAATACAAAAAATGAATAAAATATATTCTACTGATCAAATAGCTATATTTAAAAATCAACATAGCTATTATGCATTTTTAGGAATAAAATAACTTTTCAGTTATGAGAGGATAATTTTTCTCATACACTTTCCTATTTTGATGTATTCCAAACATATTTCCTTCATCACATACCACTTCAAAATAAAATGATTCCACCCCAGAAACCTTTCCTTACCTCGAATGAAAGTAGTGAACTTCACCAATATCAAGATGAACCTTGTCCAGAGATTGAAGATTTATGTTACTGCAAAAATAATCTCCAATACGAAGAAGATTGCATTGTTATGGTCATTCTTAAGAATGAAGCAGCCAACTACACTACATTGAAAGTCCATTTAGAACATGCTATTGCAAACCAAGTAACACCATGGAATGTCTTATTTTCGACACCGAGTAATGTCATCATAACTGGAAGATGCTCCGTCGAAAACCCTCATGAAGTCAACCCTGGGAGTTATCTTATTACCATCCCAGAAAATTGTTATTTTCTCATCGGTAATGAGAAATTCACTCACGGAAACAATGAGTTAACACCGATGAAAGTGATCCAGCTTCCATCGCTGAATATCTCCCAATTGTACACTAGACCAGTACCAGTCAAACTTACTAAGATGAATTTGGAAGAAATCCAACAGCTCACAGCAAAGATGAATAACCACCATGAAGTTTTTCTGCCAGCCGAGCCTGTAGCAGCATATTCCATGCTTCCTAAGTGGCATATCATATTGGCTGAACCTCGAATAAAGATCGGTCCAATATAGATATATCTTAAGTGAAAAAATTGATGTTGAACTAATATCAATCAATGAATATTGGTTCAATATTGACAATAAATTTCAACTGCATTGTTGAAGGTTCAATATTAATGATATTTAGGTTTGATAACGCTTTACCAATATCAGAATTACCATATCAGGTAATAATGATATTTATCAGCATAGATTACAATATTGGGTGTTGGAGCGTCGAATATAATATCGAATTAACAAATTAGGTGGCATATTGGCATGAATACAGGAATGCAAATCCTGATATTGCTTGAATATTGTTTTCACAGTAAAATCGAAAAATAAAAATCGTAATTTTAGATTCACAACCTGATAGGGGTATTGAGATTTTGAGAGTAATCACTTAGGGTCGGTACCTTACGACCTGAATAACATTCTGTTATGATCGGCACTCGGAATAGACACTACACACTCTCAATTACTGGAGTGAAGGCACAGCCTAAGAAAAATAAAAATCGTAGTTTCAGATTCACAACCTTATAGGGGTATTGAGATTTTGAGAGTAATCACTTAGGGTCGGTACCTTACGACCTAAATAACATTCCGTTATGATCGGCACTGGGAATAGACACTACATACTCTCAATTACTGGAGTGAAGGCACAGCCTAAGAACCGATCATTTCAACCGATTGTTAATCAAGTCGTGAAGTACCCACCCTTAGTGTATTCAAACGAATATCAATATTGAGAATGCAATATTTATGAAGAATTATTCCTAAACAAATGTGGAAAAATTGAAGTATTACTGTGGTGAATTTCAATACTAGAAAATGATGACCAGAACTTTCTGCACAGCAAGTTTCATATTCCAAACCGCTCAAATAGATTCTCATTATAAATAATCTTCCTAACATTTTTATGGTGTCTTAAATATAACTTGAAGTTATGGAACGCCATTTTAACATTCATTACCAACATATTTTTGTATACAATTTTAATTCATGCCAACGGAAATGAAACAAAAATATTTGCTTTTGAGGTTGCTAGGAACCTATTAAATTCAATCACAGAGAATACGCCCAACAAAACGGTACATTCCATAAAAATAGGAAGAGTTATTATTTGATACCTCTATTTCCATACAACTGTTTGAATACAGCACGAACAACTGCTTCCACTAAAATGAATCAGCAATATCCAAATTCAGATGATATAATGATTTATTTGCAATGCTCTTGATTAGACGATTAAATAGTAAAATGGCGCACTGGTTTCTATTCGATATTTTGAGAGAATCATCTGAAATATTTTCAAGTATCTCAAGTTCATTGGTATTCAATTTAAATGAAACATATTAAATGTTTACTCTGTGAATATTGGTTAGGAAACAATTGCATGTATTAAAATGTAACCAAGTTTCTATTCACTACAGAAACGACGAAGGAGGCAAATATTTTCACAGAGCGATACAGACGAGTTTATTTGGAATGTGAAATTCTGTTGTCATTAAAAATGGTTTCTCGATAAATGGGATTGAAAGCGCCGTTTTGATATATATCAATCCAATATTGGAGTATCTAATTTAAACTCGTCTGAATCTGAATGATTAGTTTCAAGATGAGCAAGTGGAGTGGAAATTGATTAGCGATATTTATGGAACGCATTGAATTGTTTCGAATACAACTCAATTACATTATAACTATACAATAAAAGCAATCTATAATTTGTGTCTCATACGAATTTTTGTGATATACAAGTACTGGTAGTCATTGCAATGAAATATAATAAAAAAAAACAAAACAATTAAATCAAATAAAAACCCACAAAACAATCAATCCACACAAATACAAACATAATTCAATTTGTAACCTTTTATATCTGTCGGAATAAATTCAAATTAATCACCTATTTCTCTGCATCCCAATCTTTCTTGAGATGCAGAACATTCTTTGAATTTGAATTCAGACCAATTTTTTCATACCCGAATTAAAATGTATTACCAAATTTCAAGGAATACGAGAAATTATGATTCGCAAAATGTAGTCCTAGAGTTTCAATGGAATATACCATTATTTTCTTGAATTTTTTTATAGTTCCGAATTTTCATCCACTCGCCATATATATCATCAATATAGCAATTTTTTTTGTGCCCATTTAAATGGTCCCTTCATTTTAATGAAACCAGAATTATTATGATATGCGAGCATATCGTAAATATTTATATACCATAAAAATAAGGAAATCATTTAAATAGGACAACGATAGAAATTGATATCTGTTCGGCAATCTATATATTCCTACCATTCAAAATATATCAACCTATTTCTATTCAATACTATTTTTTATGATATACGAATTTATTTGATACACGCATTATTTTGACATGCGAGTTGTTTTATTGGTATACTGATAATTTTGATGAATTTACATCGCTGTCCTATTGAAATGATTTCCTCATTTTTACGGTATACAACTATTTATGATATGCCCGCATATCGTAATAACTCGGGTTTCATAAAAATAGACGAACCATTCAAATAGGACCACAAAAGAAATTGGTATTATATTATTGATATACGTAGCAGTTAAATAAAAGTTTGGAAATATTGTTTGTTATCCTATTTGAGTGGTTCCCCTATTTTTATGTAATCCGAATTATTACGATATGCGGGCATATCGCAAATAGTCGTATTCCATAAAAATGAGGATATCATTTAAATAAGACAACGACGGAAATTGTTATTAGGTCGGCAATCCATATTCTTCTACCATTCAAAATATATCAACCTATTTTTATTCAATAGTAGTTTTTATGTTATACGAATTTAAATGATACACGCATTATTTTGACATGCGAGTTTTTTTGGTATACAGATAATTTTGATGCATTTTCATTATCGGAACTAGCGCCATCTATACGTCAATTGATCAAACTCTCAAGTTTAGTCGTTCGTCGCCTTCAGTAGTGACGCTTGACGCTTGTAGAATTATTGTTGGTTGCCTATGATCAAGGTGTCAATAGTCAATATCTCCGGAGAATATATAAAATCCTTCATAAATGTAAATATGCATAATTAGCCTTTCACTGCCACCATAAAAACTGACAAGGCATGTACAGTTGCGGTCAATAAAAAATGGGACAATTCTTATAGCAGATTTTTGTTTAATTCTAGCTGCTTGAATTTTCCTTATGAATGTCATATAGCAAAATTGAACATTTGACATGATCTGTCAAACAATTCCAAATTAGTAATCAATTATGGAAATGTGACAAAAAAAGTCACTTTCACACTATAGGCAACAACAACTGTCCCAGTTTTTCTTGACCACAACTGTACACGGAACAAGAAAAAAATCAGAAGACTCCATGATATACTGAATATAACATTTTCAAGATTGTTTGGTTGTTCTGTTGGTCCTTCTAAAATATGAACTGCGGTATACATTGGCACATAAAGCAATTTCAAGCGGATAACCAAAATGAATTGTTATTCACCGATTCAGATTGGTACTAACCACAACCACACCAGTTGAAAGACAGTTTGGTTTTATTTCAGTGACGTCATGAATCAGCTGTTAAATGAGTTGTCACCGCAAAATTTTGATATTCATCAAGAAATAACGAAAACACAACAAACATAAAATATAATGAAAAATAAACAAACCAACCTAACCAAACAAATAACTGTGGTTAATACCGACGGATTCAGGTGGTTTTAAGAAATGACGTCAAGTCGCACGCCCTCTTGAACCAAAGTTTTAACCGCGGTAAATCCTACCACAAAATTTTGGTTATACGTCCGCTTAAAATTGCTTATACTGAAAATTCTCCAATGGATTCAAAAACTTTTTCCTATGAATTAAATGATTGATGCTCACCTGTGCTTTTGTTTGTATGTAACCAATAAAGGATTTTTAATCGATTCGTCTTTATTCTATTTCCAGATTGTTATAAGAGACTATGGGGTGATAAAAATGTTTTTACAGAATAACTCATTTTTCGGAAATTTTTCAGGAAAAATATTGGCAGGTGAGTCGACAGGTTACCCACGAAAAAACAAAAATTGATAAATTTCACTTAGACTGGATATCAAACCTACTGAAAAAGTGGGTTGAGTTTTGGTTGACATGTCATTGATATCACAATATACAAGTTGTTAGAAAATAATCTATATTCTTATAAGCGAATTTAAAAAATATAAACCTAAGTGTGATGCTACCAACTATAGATTAGTATAAGTATTTGGAGTAGTTGTACAGCCACTGTAGTTCGACTGTCCCAATAAACATTTAGGAGCAAGTTCAAGTCGATCCTACACAAGTCAGACCTCGACTATCACACGAGCGGTATACAGAAAAATGAAGATCAGCACTTTTCATTACACCCCAAAGGTTAAAAAAAAGTATGCAGTTTGTCGAAGGTTTATTTACTGAACATACAGATTTCAAAGTAGTTTCACATTTTATACAATATGTAACTAAATTTATGTAATAAAATATGTAGTAACATTTTTTGGATCATTTCTTCAAACTGACTTTCAGATAATTTTTTTAATGAATTCGGCTCAGAATAATTTTTCATTACTGTATTCAAAACCAACATCTCATGACGGATTATTCTGCCTATAAAAAAACTATTTTAATTCTTTTCTTATATGAGTGATAAAAATGGAATGGTACTCACTACGGAAAAAATTGTTTTAGTATATCGTTCCAAAGTTTATATACAGATCGAGAATAATATCAGAACACGCAGATATCAAAGTAGTTTTATAAAAAAATATACAATATCGTCGCCTAGGTGCCAAAACATAGTATTTCAATATTCATTGATTTTGAGATGAATTTTATTGATTTTTTATCGATTTAAAAACTCTGTAACTCAATATCTTATTCTATTATATCACATTACATATTGAGTTACAGGGTTTTTACATTGATGAAAAATATATTTGTAGCTACACTAAAACTCATTACTCAAAATCTATGAATTTTTGATAGGGAGGTTTTGACATCGAGGCGAAATGTTCATTTAATAAAACAGGAGGCAGTGACATATTTTTTGGACCAATTTTAACAGTCTGACTGTCGAAGAAGAAATACTTGAAGGTGAAATAAATCATAATCTGCAAAAAATTGTAAGCGCTCTGGGGTACTTCACCAAAAACCCAAAATCTGTGTTTGACGCGGTCAACAATATAATTCTGATGAAATACTTTTCACAACCTGCCTCGCATCTCTCACACAAAAACTTCGTTCCAGTTGCAATAATCATAATGCATAATCTTTCAATTGATACAATAAGGTGATTTACAACTTGTACAAAGGTGTTGCAAAAAATCATGTTATAGTATGTCCATCGCAAACTGAAATAAATTTACTGTTAGATGAACTTTTTGCAGATCAGGATTTGTTTTAGCTTTAACTATTTCCTCTTTCAAAGGCATACTGTAAAAATTGGTCCAAACTGTTTTGCATTCACCAAGTTGATAGATAATAAATTCATCATTAATATGTATTATACATATAAGATTCATCAGCAAATAATAAATTATTTAGATCTTTTTTGAGGACTTGATAAGTACAATAGTTTGTAGATAATGATATTATATTAGAACATGTACTTATAATCGGGATCATTGACAGTCCTGATGAATTATTAAACTCTACTCTGATTTGGTCTGGCATCTGGTAGGAACCAGTTACAAAAAATGTGAACTGTCTAAGACTATCAGTATCTATACACCTAAGGTATATTTCTAAGTAATGCAAAATTGTTGACTGTTCATTGGTTAAGTCTGTTTCGGTAATCAGACAATTGATTATTTTGTCAGTAGTTGGTTTTTGAATATCTAATAACACCTTGAAATTGCAATTTTGTCAAAATAATTCGTTTCCATCAGTAAATATCCCTTTACGTATCAAGTAAATTGTCTAGGTTTTTCAACCAAATTATCATTAGCAATGGATATTATTTGTTCATTTATTTCAGATTCTCGTGGCAATTCATAGAAATGATACGTACTGAACATATTTATCAAAATATTTTTTTCTTTTGAATTCAGATCGGAAAAACTTTTCATCGCTCGATTCAAAATTATTCTCTCACAAGGGTTGACATAAAGGAGAAAATCTTCTATTAGTGTATCATTGTCAACATTAATATCAGGATTTCCAATTAGTGCTAGGGTTACTCGTGAAAGTTTTGATGGCAAATTTCCTGTTGAAAGTAGCATATGACTGAGAATTCTACCAATAATAAAAAATTTATTTTTATCTTTTCTGATACGGTTGAGTGGCAAAAATGGAACAATACTTGTATAAAAAAAAATTAAGCTGTGAAAGAAGGTGTGGCATTATGTTTGGAATATCAAAAGTATTGCATTTATTTGTTTATGACTAGGGAAAAAAATCTGCTATTGTACAATATATTCAAATGGGTGATAATAATAATAAATATTGTTTATTGAATCAGAATCACAATTAATTCAATTCAAAAGGCTATCGACCGAGGTCCTTCTGCCAATTAAATACATTTTTCTTTTTGTTTGGCAATAATACAAAAAAAAATTCACAATCTATATAAAATAAAAAGAAAGAAGTGTAGAATACTACCGTAGATTGTTGGTAGAAAAATATAACAGTTTTTCCAGCAAGGTTTCTTCTGGATAGCGGTGTCGTCGTTGTGCATTGGGGTTTCTTCTCAGTGCATATTTGGTGATTATCTCTATGTTTTCTTGTTTTTGTGAAAACTTCCAAGCTAGATGTTGTAGACGATCTTGTATCGGCATTACATTGGTTAGCTGATATAGCAGAGGATTAGGAGGATTGTGGAGAGGATTATTAGGGTGTCTTATCCTGGAGATTTTTCTGATGGCTGATGTTTCTGCTACTTTGAGTATCTGCAGAGTTCGTTGTCTTAAGTTGATTAGCAGCGGGTGTGCGTATTCAAATGGGTATTTGTACTGAAATTCCAATTTCATATATTCGGATATATTTTGGATCAATAATTGTGAAATAATTTGGATTGTTTTTTTACGTGTATATTTTTGTGATATCATCAGTAACATATCAACCAAAAGTTAACCCACTTCGGTAGGTTCTTAATATCTAGTCTAACTAAAATTTATTCATTCAAATATTGGGTAACCTGTCAACTCAACTGCTATTTTTTTTCGATGCACAAATACCCGAAAAAGGAGTTATTCTAAAAAACATTTTAACCACACAATAGTCTCCTATTCGAAACAAAAGCACAGGTAAGATTTAATCATTTTATTCATAGGAACACGTTTTTGAATCCATCGAAGAATTTTCAATGTTGTGCCAATACCACAGTTCATATTTTAGAAGGACCAATAATGGAAAAATATCCATGATTAATTCAAACAATCTATCATACCATTGAAAATGTGTTATATTCAGTATATCATTGAGTTCCATTCACTGTTTCGCACAATTTTTTTTTCTACTAGTAGGTACATGCAAACTGAAGTTGATGTAATATGAATCAAGAAGTTTTTCCCTTGTTGGGACCCTCTGGTAATAACTGCAATATTACTAACATTGTTTAAACTATTAATAGGTTGTGTTAGATCCGAATATTCGAAATACCTGCCTGTGCTGGGGATGACTCAAGGGTTATGGCGATATGACCAACCGCTGAGTCATACACCCCGATAGATGAAAACTACCAGTATAGTTCTAACGTTCGTACGAGACAGTGGGTCTGTGGTTTTAAAATTATTGTGGGTGAATAGTTGTGATTATTGTATTGTGGTGTTGGCATTCATTCAAGGTAGGAGTGATTCTTTTGTATACCATGAGCTTTAGTGATTTTCATTCGAAGCTACTTTGTGGAAGCAATTTATAGGTATTCTATTATTACCACATTGTTTTGCTTTGCTGTATTCAAACTGAGTTAAAGCTCAAGTGGTCCATCTCACCCTGGTCTGTGTGACCTTCTGCTTGGGATCTAAGTGGTCCATCTTACCCTGGTCTGTGTGACCTTCTGCTTGGGATCTAAGTGGTCCATCTACCCTGGTCTGTGTGACCTTCTGCTTGGGATCTAAGTGGTCCATCTCGCCCTGGTCTGTGTGACCTTCTGCTTGGGATCTAAGTGGTCCAACCTGGTCTGTGTGACCTTCTGCTTGGGATCTAAGTGGTCCATCTTACCCTGGTCTGTGTGACCTTCTCTTGGGATCAAGTGGTCCATCTTACCCTGGTCTGTGTGACCTTCTGCTTGGGATCTAAGTGGTCCATCTCACCCTGGTCTGTGTGACCTTCTGCTTGGGATCTAAGTGGTCCATCTTACCCTGGTCTGTGTGACCTTCTGCTTGGGATCTAAGTGGTCCATCTTACCCTGGTCTGTGTGACCTTCTGTTTGGGATCTAAGTGGTCCATCTTCCCCTGGTCTGTGTGACCTTCTGTTTGGGATCTAAGTGGTCCATCTTACCCTGGTCTGTGTGACCTTCTGTTTGGGACCTAAGTGGTCTAAGCGGTGGCCTGAATTATGTTGTATATTTTCTATATTTATTGTTATCGCCATGCTTGTCTAGATATGTTGAAATATAATGTAGGTATCTTGCTATCGAGGGTTGGCTATTTTTACATGTATATATGTGTATATGTATATGTGTGTGTGCGCATATGGGTATGTGTATTCATGTATGTAATTATTTCTGATCAATTAAATTGTGGAGTCATTATATGAGTTTCATTCAAGTCACGTAAGATCCCCCCAAAAAAAAAAACTGTCACAGTTGATTTTTCTATATACTCCCCTTTGTCAAAAATTCTTTAGAATGTGCAAAGCCATGTGCAGGCAGGGCTCGACTAATTTCTGGGGCGTTTCATTGATTTCATTTAACGATAGTGGTCAGTTGGTATATTCAATCAAGATATCCCACACCTACCTTGAATTGTCATATATATAGGAAACCAACAACTTCCTATCCAGCAGTGAGAAAGCCAAATTGGAACTCATGACCGCGCCGTAGACCGCTCGGCTACCACCGATATATTCTCTAATATATAGGTATTGACTTCCCAATCATATGATTCACCAAACTGTCTCAAATTTCACTATTGCCTTTTTCGATGTATATGAATGCCAAACTTCGTGTGAAAACGGAATTTCTCAAATCTTCATCTTGAAGGACGAAGTAGGTTCAAAACTATGACCGTATTTATACAGCAGCTTCAAGAAATGAGTATGAGATATGGGAATTTCCCAACTATTTTATGTAAGTGTATAAGCGTTTCGGTAAAAGTAAGTTTATTGGAAAGTTAAGGTTGAATCTCTTCTTACGGCTTATTACCTAAAACTATTGTATAATAGAGAGTTATTGCACATCATCTGATTTATATGGTATGCCTTACAGTGACATGTGCGCATAAGCAATAGTAAACAAACACTTTTATTTACTATTGCGCATGCGCACATGTCACTGTAAGGCATACCGTATAAATCAGTTGATGTGCAATAACTCTCTAATGCCTGGTTTTCTGAACGAATAGTGATTAATCGAATGCATAACTTAACCGAAAATTAGATCTCCCAGTTGAAAAAATTCACCTCGATCGCTTGAATGATTTTTATTCATTGTGCTTAGGGTAAGTTTTATATAGGATCGGTTTAAGGTCCAGGTGGCGATTAAGCAGAAGAATTTGACAATTCACATGCATTTTCTGTCGAATCCGTAGTTTAAACTCCACACCATATTCAAACTGAACCTATAAAACCGGCCTTCGAGCCGATTCGAGCGTGGTTTGTGGTTCTCGGTAGTGTAGAGGTTAGCACATTCGCCTTTCAAGCGCAAGACTGGGGGTTCGATTCCCCGCCTTGCCACCGTGCTGGCTTATATTCCATTAAAACTCAAGACTACATTTTGCAAATCAGGATTTTTCGTATTCCTTGAAATTTGGTAATACATTTAAACTCGGATATGAAAAAAAATGTCTGAATTTAAATGAAACAAATGTTCTGCATCTCAAAAAATGTCGTGTTTCAAAGAAATTGGTGTTTCTTTTAAATATATGGACCGAATGAATAATTTGCGAACAGAAATATTTATTGAATCATTTGAACGGCACCGATGGCTCGTGCAGTATTCAAAAAGTTGTATTAAAATGTAGCTACCAAATAATAACTCTTCCTATTTTTATGGAATGTACCGTTTTGTTGCGCATATTCTCTGTGATTGAATTTAATAGGTTCCTAGCAACCTCAAAGCAAATATTTTTGTTTCATTTCCGTTGGTATGAATTAAAATTGTATACAAAGATATGTTGGTAATAAATGTTAAAATGGCGTTCCATATGAAGTCACTACATCTATACCACCCAACTCCTTGAAATAACTCTCTTCGTGCCGTTGAGTATTTAGTGGTGGCAATGAATCGACAGAGTGAAGGTCGAGAGTTCAAGCCCCGCAGCAACCAGAGTTTTTTCCAGATTGGTAATCGGTTAGTACATGTTAAAGAAAATCTCAGGTAGACTTTTTGACAAAAATAAATTGATAATTCTGGATATGAAAGCTAAGATCAATCGAATATATCTTTTTTGTCGATATATTATTGACACTATTGTACCAATATTGTACCAATATATCCTCACATTGTTTTCGAATATTGATTCAATATCGCCGAGTATTCACTCTTTTTTTTTTTCATGGCCAATATGATATTCACGATATAAGGTTAATATTTCCGTAATATTGAACTAAAATGTTTCTGCTACTTGGGAGAGTGCAATAAACATAGAAGAAATATGCACGCCTATGATGCGCATTAGTTATATTCCGTGATGAGGCGCTTGAACGTCCCCGTAAGAAGGGGGAATTTAACAGTTTCATCTATGTTTGCCAAACTGTACACGTGTGCACTATTATCAAGACTATAATATGGAAGTCATGGTTTGTAATGATTTATGATCGAGAAATGTTATCAAATCATCTTTTGAACAATTTGTTCAGATATGTTATTTTCCGATAACAACTTCGTATAATATACGCTTTCTTTACCAAATGGGCAATAGCGCATATACGGAAAACTATTTTCATCCATAGAGCTTCATTAATAGTTTATTTCATCGAATAAAAAGACCTATCCTGCGATGAACTGAAGCCTTGCATATTTGCCTATAAGGTTTTTTAGGTCTCTACTTCGAAATTAGCATAAGTTGTCAAATTCAGGTTGATAATTTTTTAAAAATTACCCTCAGTGCAATGAATTCCGTCACGGAACAGAACCCCTGAGAATTGCGGTTGGCATGCAATCCTCGAAAAACCCTGTTTTTACGAGGGTGGCTCCACACGGTTTCCGGCGGTTCCTCGTAGACCACTGCCTAAACTCAGACAGCCGTGTAGTTCCGAGAAGCTCTTGGAAACTACGAGGATGGCTTCTTCTTCTTCTTTGCTTCTGCCCTGTAAGCGGGCCGTTGATGAATCGAATTCAAATTGTAGGATGCTTTCGAACTAGAGCTACGAATTCATTGATTTGTGCTTTCATCTTCGGGAGTGGCAATTTGTCAAGAAAGCTGTACAATTTCAAAGGATCTACAGCCGATCCTATATATAATTCTATTCTGGTATGAGAACTCTTTCTATATTCCAGTAATATTCGGCTTGAACTCTTCTGTTCAACTTCTGAAATAAATCCCTGAAAGAGAACGGATTCATCGCTATCCTAAAAATAATAATCTGGTAGTCTCCAGGAGACGCTCTGAATACTCTGATGCTAACGATCGCAATGCTAGGATGCGAATGCTCACGAGGCGAGAAACCGTCGCGCTTTAATAACCGCTTACGCACGCCGATTGGCGGAGCGGGCGAAAGTGGGCGGAACCCTAAGTTATTCGCGTTTTGCGTTGGATTTATCAATTCATTTCAAGATTGCGTGGACTATTATTATGAAATATTAAAATAAAATTTTTTTTATTGATTTTTAACAATCCTACCTAAGGCTGGAGATAACACTACCCGATACCGTGTGGTGTGCGTTGGCGTCGCATCCTACTATCAGTTGGAGATTCTTGTCCGCACAGTAGGCCAATACCTTGTTTATCATCTGTGGTGGATGAGCCCCTTGGTCTCCAGGCAGTGGGGGGTTTCAATATAAGGCAAACGGATGAATTTTGAAGTGGGATTCGATCAGATATGACCGTTGAACAAGCGTTAATGAGGCTGATGAAAGATATTGGTGGTCCAACACGAGGCAGAGGAATGTCTGAGCGGATGCTTTCAAAATGGGTCTCAACAACGCCAGCATCAGTTGATCTAACAGATTCACTCACTGAGTTCTGTGAAGTTTTTCTAGCCACGACTGAACAGCATGTTGATGCACGAGCAATCCGTATCGCGAGAGACATTGCCGACATAAACAAAGTGAAATCGTGAAAGATCATAACCCTTCTCCCACAACAAATGGCATTCTGTCCATGAGTGCTGGTTTCAAAGGTGGAAAGAATAATAATATCAATTGCCACGAAGCTTTGGAAATAGGGTTATCGTGCTTGACTGAAATGTCAAAAACGGATGAAAATGTCGCTCCAAACACGTTCAAGGACGTGAAATATAGAAGAAAAAATAAGTTTACATCGCTCAAAGCATTGACTTCAACTATCCAAGTTGTCAAGAACAACGTAACAATCGATCCGTCATTACTGTTCCAAAGAATTTGTGCCCTGAAGAAATCAGATGAAGAATTGAAGATATTAGATTGAAATCTGATGATACTTTCATCTGAAATATTACTTCATTGCCAAGTTTTATCGTAATTATCATTCATTGAGTGTATACAGTAAGAGTCGACTGCTCGGAAACGTATTATTGCTTTTGTACCAAACTACTTACACGGTGTTCTATGCCCATTGAAAATGTTTTTATCATCACGTTATTGTTGGTGTTCATACATTTTTGTGTATTTGTATTTATTATTTCCCACATTATATATTTTTTGAATCTAGTTGAAGTTAGTCAGAGACTGACTCGAATATGAGCTAAGGATCAGAGGTTTCTCCAATGTTCAAACAGAAACTGTAGGATCAATGAGACGACACTTGAAAGACTTAACACAGGGGAGACGTTCGGAAGTTTGGTAGAATTTGATTAAACTATTATTGTGAATGCTACTCAAGAGTAAGATATTTGTAATCAGGAATTAGTATACATAGAAAGTTATATACCAACTCACATTTTCCGTTCAACTTCTTGTGATGAATTGAGGAATGTCGAAAAAAAAATGGCACATCTTTTGAATAGATGGAATACGATTACGTCGGACGATGATAGTCTAAAAGGGACTCTAAATAATTCATTTGATGGAATAGATACACTTAATTGAATCAATTTTTGTTGTAGAACTAAATGATGGGGAGTCATTGGTGAATTTCTTTCCTCGAACGCCTGTAGTAATGGAAACACCGTCATCGTCATCAAATGTCTGCACGCGAACAGATTTATGAGTGGAATTTCAGGTTCACTGGAACTGAAGGGTCCATGAGCATTAGCGCATTTTCAGAAATAATTGAAGAGTATCGTCTAGCGCGGGGCGTTTCCAGTAATGATCTATATCATGGTGTTATCGATTTGTTAGAGGGGAGAGCTGAAAGTTGGTACCGTTCTGTTAGGAGTACAATACATTCTTGATCAGAGTTCGTTAGGTAATTGAAAACTGAATTTCTACCAGAAGGATTCCAAACCGATTTCTTGAAGGAAATTCGAAGAAGTTTACACGGCAATTTTCAGGGCAATTTTGAACCAGGGGGAGATTTTTCTGCTAGAATTTTCAATATTTTCAGCCGACTTCGCAAACCTCTTCCTGAGAATGATAAACTGGAAATGATTCGTAGAATCCTAGAAACATACCACATAGATAAATGGTAATGGTAATGGTTCGGACTTCCATTTTCTAGATTTTTAATTCTATTGAAACCTGTTGCTGAGAACGGAAGGATTAAAATACAAATCAAGTGAGAAAAATCAAATCGAAATAAATTTTTTTGTCAATAGTGAAATTGGGGATTGATTGATCAAAGAAAATACTGTTGTTACAAAAATCAATTTTTCGAATATGAAATATAGGTCAAAAACAATTTTTCAAATTGAAATAAATGAAATAATATTGTGACAAGAAAATTGAGGTATCGATTATGAAATACTAGTCAGAAAATATAAATGAAGATATTGAATGAAATATTATGAAAAAAATGTTGAAACCAACTTTCAAGTTGAGTGTAGTCATGACGTTTCGATTGCTGGTATCCGAAATCGTCTTCGGGTGATGACTAACAATATTTCGAGGTGTGGTCGGTTATAAAGCCCCCCGATTTCCCTATGGTGGGGAAAAGGGTGGTACTACTAAGGAGGCGAGCGGGTGCTACTACAAGAAGTGTGCCGATCGATCTTCTGCGGGAAATGAATGTATTGGCGCTAGATTCTCCATCATCGAGCCGCAGTCGGTCCATGCCTTGGATAAGCGGCCTCCACACATTCCGGATCTCCACGCTGGCATGACTGAAGGCGTCGTTGTCGAGGAAGTAAGCGGCTTCCTCAATAGGGTTTATCGACATTTGAAACGGTAAACGAACTCAGATTGTTGTGCAAAAAACCTGAATCTTCGCGAAATATGTCTGCTAGAGCGAATGGTCAGGATCAACATAGAAATTCAGAAAACATGGAGTCTGATTTAGCTTATCGAAGACTGGAAGGTTTTCTCGAAGGGAGGAGGCAAAAAGGTACTTTCAACCTCAGTCGTACTACCGGTTCAATAATGGTGAATGCCATCGGTGGACGTTGGAATTTTGGTGACACCTGTTTACGAAACGCTAGAAGCCAAATGAAAAACTGTTTTGTAATCGGTGCAGTACTCCAGGGGCTACTGAATATAAATGTGGCTGCTCAAAAAAAAAAAATCGAAGTCGTCGATAATCCGATCGTCGGCTATAGGAATTTTTACGAAACCAGGACCATTTGATGAATCGTGGAGTTCGTGGTTGGATTCTGTAAAGAATGAATTCAAACGAGTGAAACGAAATGACATTTTGAGAACAATTGGTAATGATCCTAGACCATATTTAGAACTTACGGTTTTTGGCAAAACATACCTTTGCTTATGGGATAAGCTTCGTAGTTCTGATTTAGCGTTGGAGAGATATACATACTGTGTTGAAGTTGCTAACGGTAGTTCAAGTCAGGTGTTATAGTTCAGAAAATGAAGCTGAAAAAATGGTAAAACATCGCAATTTTTTCGTCCAGCATCGATGGGTACAAAAATTTGGGATTAAGCTTATTTCATCCTCTAGTTCATTTTCTATACTGTGCCGTTGTACGCTCTTTGTTTTTAAGGGGTGAAAACTACCCCTTATTGTCAAAAATTATAAAATAACATTAAAAACTTAAAAATTTGGGTAAAAATAGTTAGATCATGATTGTTTCATGCTTTAGGATACAATTTAATGATATTTCAACCTACCCTTGTTAAAAATCACCCTTGAAAACATGAAAGTTTATGTCTTCGAACTTTAGAATACACTGGTGAGAAATTAACGAAATATAACCTCACACAAGCATACATGTGAGCAGATGTTTTTTCTTCTCTGTCTTCCAATATGAATAGAAAAAGTGAAACATAACGTTCAATGGCCGAATATACCGGTTATGTAGATTACTATGCTCCAAAGCGGGTTATTCAAATTTTTCAAAAAAAAATTTATTGGTTTTTTGAACATAGCTCCTTCATTTTAGGTGACAATTTTTTTTTCAGAAATGATTTTGTAGGGCTTCTCAAGAGCTATAAGACTATCTGAATTAAATCACTTGAGATCCCTCAACTTTCCAATGGGGAGAGTTTAAAGCTTTTGAATATGGTGATGTTAGATCGTAAATGTAGATGTTGAACGGCTATATCTCGCCGACTATTCACTGTACGAAAAATCTGCACACAGGGATATTTTAACAATTAAAAAGGTACAGTTCAGTACAATATCGTATTTTGGGAGATATTTTTGAGGAAAGGGTTAAAAACATGAAATAAAAAAAATCGTTCTCTTTTTAAACTGAAATTTTTCTAAAATCAGGCATTTCAAATTGGTCAAACTTCGTGGGTATATCAATAGTTCATATATAAAGAGAATCACAGAAGCGTGACGACCAATTTTGATAAGGAGGTACTTTGGGGGTTGTTTTCACAGATTTTTTTCGTAGGAAAAAGCGGTTACCGAACTCATTCTGATCATGATAAGTTAGAGACACTTTTTTGTTTTTGGTTGAGAGCTGTAATTGAATGCTTTGAAAAAGATTCCACTACCTTTCTTCGGAAAATGCAAATTTTTCTCGTTATTTCGCTTTGAATCTTCCAATTTATACATTTGACGAAAAAAGCTCAGCATTAATTTGCTATATCTATTTTCGTATTTTTTGTTCGTATTGGTCGTAGAAAAATTCTAAACGAAGCATTGTTTTTATTTCCTTAAGAAATCCAATTTCGGCACTCCCCACTCTTCTTGATAGAATGCAAATTTTTAGGGTTATTTGCATAAAACCATTAATAAAAGTCGGTTTTTTCGTCAAAAAACAGTCACTTTCAACTTCAAATAACTCAAAAGATATTACTTTCACGAGACAAACGTATGGAACATTTTTTCATAGAATTACTTTCTCCGTCGTTTCCTACAGTTAAAATGTAATCAAAATTTTCCACCCTCAGGATGGGGTGGCAACCACCCTCAAGGCTGTATCGTACAGCGGCATGATATAGAAAGTGATCTTCGAGCTATTCCCCACCTTCTGCGAAAATTTCAAGTAAATCCATGGTGGACGAAAATATTGTGAGCCAAAATGCTCCATGTCCTGGACTATTACGGCAAACAAATGTTCCAATCGTCTTAGAGAATAAATGTAGACTAATCAAGTGTTTGGTAGTATTAGATATGAAGGGTGATTTTATTTTTGGTATCGATTCTTTCAGAGGTTTCGAGTTGAACAGAAATTTCTTGGAAAATTTTTGTCAAATCGGTCGTAATCGTACAAGAATATCGGCTATCGGTTCAGAAGTAGTGATAAGTAATGAACAAAGGAAACGTTTGAATGAAATAGTTTCAGATTTTCTTCTCGAAGAGGGGGGGAAAGGAGTCAAACATATGATTGACACGGGAACGAGCGAACCTATCAAACAGGGGTACTATAATTTTTCATCATACCTTCAAGAAATGATACATGGCGAAATTGATATGAATGCTACAGTTAGGTGTGATCGAACCTTGTGATTCATCTTGGTCATCTTCGTTGGTAATGGTTGAAAATCTTCGGGGAAATATCGTTTTTGCATCGATTTCAGGAAAGGTAATTCAAATACCGGCGTGACGCTCACCCATTTCCCTATGTTAATGCTATCTTTGAATGCTTGGCACGTTTTTTGTCGGCTATTGAAATCAAGGTGAGATTTGTTGGTGCTGCATACACGTGTCTGATGAATCATGGAAAGTCGTATTTCGTGTGAATAAATTTATTTAAAAATCTCAGAGCGCTTTCGGCTATCAAGCCATCTTCAGTGCTATACCTGCAAGTAAGTAATAGTCGAAAATTGGATTTAAGGTTAGAATTGAATTACTTACTCGTCTAGGTATTTACAGGAAGATCTTCACAATCACAAATAATCGTGAGACATTACACTGAATAAACATCAAAGTTAAAATCAGTGCCCTTTTGGGTTGACAGTTGAAATTTTACTAATAAAACATTGTAAAAAGATTAAAATTTGGATTCCCAACGTGCTGCATGCTGAGCAGGAGGGGTGACAGGAAGTGAAAATTGACATTGACTTAAGGTCCTGAATGATTCTGGAACATAAACTTTGTGACAAATGACGTATTAGTGACTATAGTACATCAAAACTTTCCAAGGTGAGCACAGAATTATTCAATTGAGATTATTTGAAATAGGTGAGGTACGTTCTCGGTCCATCTCCAAACAGAAACTCCACTTTAAGAATGTTGAAAGTGTACCAGCCGTTTGAGTCTAATGGGAACCCAACTCATGGTCACTGACAGAGATCTGACAGAAGAGTGACTGATTTGGAATGGTCCGAGGTACGTTCTGAAGTTAACTATTGTGATTATGAATTATAATTGAAGTAGAACTGAAAATTTCAAGAGTGCGTTCCGAAAACCAATTTTCAAGGAAAAACAATTCCACCAGCAAGGGGAAGTGGAAGTGGAATTAGGGTCTAATGAGGACCCAACTTTCCAATCCAAACACCGGAGCCAGGTAGAAAGTAAGTTCCTCGAGAAGGCCTGTGAGGTGCACTCAGAAACATTAGAGAACTATTGTTCGTGTCCTCAGTACATCTTCAGTACAACGTCAGACTCAACCATCGGCCAACCGTAGGTGAACACGAAGTTTGGGTCTAATGGGGACCACATTCGTTGTCCACAAGGGGTAGTCAGCTAGAGAGAAAGATAAGCCTGAGAAGGAAAACCAAGGACAGCACAAAAATCGTCTAGTTGCATCATAATTGAAATTGTAGAGATATCGAGTGTTAATTCAAAAGTGAAGCTTGGGCAGGGACTCGAAGTTTGAGCCGAGCTACAACAAATTATCATCACAGAGAATTTAACTTATTAATTTAGTCGTCTATGTAGAGAAATATATGATCTGTTCAGTTGTACTTGTGTATTCAAACAAAGGGGATTGTCATTTTTTTTTGCTCAGCATGCAGCACATTGGGAATCCAAATTTTAATCTTTTTAGAATGTTTTATTAGTAAAATTTCAACTGTCAACCCAAAAGGGCACTGATTTTAACTTTGATGTTCATCCAGTGTAATGTCTCACGATTATTTGTGATTGTGAAGATCTTCCTGTAAATACCTAGACGGGTAAGTAATTCAATTCTAACCTTTTATCCAATTTTCGACTATTACTTACTTGCAGGTATAGCACTGAAGATGGCTTGATAGCCGAAAGCGCTCTGCGATTTTTAAATAAATTTATTTACACGAAATACGACTTTCCCTGATTTTTTGAGATCAAGTCAGCCTATTGGCAACTTGAGTTGAAGGAGAACACTGAAGATGTGACTGCGTTTACTGTACCGAGAAAAGCTTTATATAGGTTTCTGAGAATGCCATTCAGTCTCCATAATGTTTTTTGTATAATAAGATGACATTATTTTTCTGTTTTACAAAAAGTTTTATAAAAATTGTCAGATGCCGTTCTCACATTGAATAAAGCTAAGTGTGATTTTTCAATGGAGTAACTACTTAGAATCTTATGAATAGAAATGGCTTGGAAAATGACCCCTCAAAAGTAGAATGCATGTTGAATTATCCGACTCCTGACAAGGTCAAAGAGGTACGTCGATTTGTTGGCATGGTATCTTGGTACAGACGGTTCATTCGTAATTTTTACAGTCGCATGGCTCCTCTCACTAATTCGACCAAGAAAAATGTTCTATACGGAATTTTCAGAAAAATAATTTCTTCGGTTCGCACTGAAAAGCTTTTAATTTCAAATCAAGTTCAAGTCTGTTAATTAGTAAGGCATCTGATACGCATACCGATGGATACCTTGCAGATATTTCATCAAAATTTTGCATTTCCTCAGGAATTTTCGGCATTGTCAGTTTATAAAATGAACTATCATTATATGCAAAAAGAGTTATTGACTCATTTATTTTTGTGAAATCTGTTTTAAACAATTTCAATAACCTGAAAGCTTTCTGAGCGGTTGCCGAATTGAAACAGAAACATTAGTGTTATGTACTGTAATTTCTTTTAATGAACACTCAAGGTGCTAAACCACAAATGCCTACAAAGTGCCTCAAAGTGTGCCGTGTTTCTCGGGTTTTTCCTCCCTCTCGACCCTTCTCTTGTAAGCGGCCCCCACCTTCGGTCTCCTCTGGCTGCTGGGCGTCGTTGTGAGGGTAGCGGCTTCTTTGGGTTTTCGCTTTGACGGTAACGAACTCGTTGTTGTGCAAACTGTCTTCGCGTTGTCTCTGAGCGATGGTCGGATCACTGATTCGACTTGGGTCTGTTTCTTTCGAGACTGGGTTTTTCGAGGGGGGAGGGAAGGTCTTTCAACCTCGTCGTCTACCGGTTCTTGGTGATGCCTGGTGGACGTTGGTTTTGGTGACACCTGTTTCGAAACGCTGAAGCCAATGCTGTTTTGTTCGGTGCGTACTCCAGGGGCTACTGTTATGTGGCTGCTCAAAAAGAAATCGAGTCGTCGATATCGATAGAAAATGTTCTATACGGTTTTCACTTTTTTCGGTTCGCACTGCTTTTTTTTCAATCGTTCGTCTGTTTTGTAGGCTCTGTACGCATACGTGGTCTTTGCGTTTTCATCTTTTCTTTCTCGGTTTTCGGCTTGTCGTTTTAAAATGCTATCTTATCTGCAAAAAGGTTTTGCTCTTTTTTTTGTGAATCTGTTTTACAATTTCATAACCTGAAGCTTTCTGAGCGGTTGCCGTTGAACAGAAACTGTGTTGTCTCAAATACTGGGTGAAGACCTATTTCAAACCAGACATGAAGATGCAGTTGTAGTTTTTTTGATTTCATTCAATTATGAATAGCTGATTTTTTTTATGCCTTGGGTATTTTCACAGGTTGTTACCTAGGCTACTGAAAATCATATTAAATGAGTTCATCATTTTGATAGAACTATCAGAATAATTTTGCGGTGTTGCCATATTTATCAAAGATCCGTATAATTGCTATTTTGTTAAACTGATTTTCACGGTAACACTTTCCATTTGGGATTTTTTTTCTCAACGTTTTCTTTGTACGGGATACAACACTCTCGTGGTCATCCGTACCAGGTTACGAGGTTCAAGCTGCCTAGTTGAATACACCTAGAAACCCTCTACTACTGCTTGACCTGGAAAGTCTGAAGACACGCATGTCCCTGTACCATCAAAAACTGAATGAATACTTTGGCTCTTCTGTTTCAAATAAATCTGAGTGGTACTGAACACCCTTATTGTTTGTTAAGCAGAAATTTGGCCGAAGTTTAGTAAATTTTACAAGTAAATTTTATCTTGCGTCTGCGCTCTGGCTCCACAGCATATGCCTTTTTTTTTTTCGCAAAGAAAACTATACTTACCGGCGGTATCACTCTCCGCTTCTGTTTGTTTTTCTTCCAAATAGTTGGTAGGTGAACACTTTCTCAACGAACCTTGAACTACGAATACCTTGTACGGTTTAAAAAAATTTATCAATTTATATCATTTGCAAACTCAATTGAAATCTGGTTCGATATAACCTTTTTTTGAACTTGAAATGATAATTCAGTTACTTATACACGATTGCATAAGTTCTGCTGTTGATGTTGAATTCGAATATGTTCCTTTTTTGACTAGTAGTCTTCATCCCGCTGAAAAATATTGATTATATCGAATATATCAGTTGATTGGAATTGTTACTTGTCTTTTTCTTTATCTCCGTTGGTAAGTTGGGGAGATGAATGTTTACTGATTTTGGCGGCAATTCAATTCACCTGGCGCCCAATAAAAAAAAAAACATTTTCAGGAACCCAACCCTTCTTTACTGTTGCTGTTTTTCTCCTCAAGGTTATTCGACTTGGAGATATTTGAAAATTTCTGAAATTTACAGCAGTTAGTGTGGAATTATTTGTTTAGGGCAAAGTGTTTTTGTATTCTTCAGTATAGTTTGAATTACTTTTCATTGAATTTTGGCATTAACGTATATTACTTATCACTTATTTCCATAATAGCTCGTAAAATGGTGATGAATCGGCTAGACAAAGAAGAGCTCGAGTATGAACTGAAAATTAGAGGAGCTGGTGCAGGGACTTACGGAGAGATGAGACATCGACTCGGCACTGCTATAAGAATGGAAAGGAGTGGGGATAGCCTGCTTCATCCTGAGCACCCATATTCGTTCGAAGAGAATGAACAGGCCATCGAAGACAAGCTGACTGAAATCAAAGTTTTATTGGATTAGTTGACGGAATCTAGGACTTCAAGCAAGGCCGTGAAGTTGCAGACAAAATCAGCTCACGTCTTGTGAAGGATTGATCGAATGAATCCAACTGGAGATTTCGCGAAAAATAGTCGGAAAAAAGCACTAGTAGCATTAGTTCTCTCATCTTTGGGACGTTTCAACGATAAACTGGACGTGGTGGATACCAACTCATCTACAGTACACGTTCCGGCTGCTCTCCATCAGCTCGAGACACGACTCGGAATGATGTCTGTCAATGCGAATATTCATGGAGTACCTTGATCTTCCACTTCTTTTCATCCAGAACCTGCTTCAAGTCCATCTACGAAGATGATTCCACCTCATAAATGGAACCTTCAGAAACATACAGGAGATGGTGAGGAAATTTCCATCTCTGCTTCCTTCGAGATGGTTGACGACTTACGGTTAGCGAGGAATGTTCCAGAAGCTGTCTTGTTCGATTCTGGAATGGATCTCTTTGCAAATAGAGCCTACCAATTCTACAAAGACTGTCGAAACCGAGTAACTAGTTGGGAGGAAATAATGAAAGGATTCAAAGCGGAATATTTATCTGCAGATCACAGCAACGCACTCTTCGATGAACTTCCAAGGAGAACTCAACACTCTTCGGAAAGTATTAGAGTTTATTTGGCAGTGATGTCCAGCTATTTTAAACGTTCAGGTTGTTCAATTACGGAAGAGGCACAGTTGAATATTATAATCCCGAACTTGTATCTTTTTTCATCAGGATCGCTTGAGAGAACCACTACCGAAGAATTTGTCGAAGTTGAGAGCTGTTTGTCGACAAATGGAGTCTAGAAGAGATATAATCAATGGATATGTGGAACCGTCGTTAAGGAAATCGAATATATTGGAAGTGGAGAGGAATGTCAGTCAAGTGGATGCTGGATCTACAAAGACTAGTTCTAAACAAAACAGATTGTTTGTTATCGCTGTCGAACTCCAGGTCACAAAGCTAGACTACAATGCTTTAGTCGCAAACGAGAAGGTTTCACCAAGAATAATTGCCCAGATTGTTCGAAGAAGGGAAACGGGCGAGGTCATCCTCAATTCGTCGAGGTAAGAATGACCAGGGAACCTACTCGACAACTCCGCTCACACCTATTTTGGAATATATTCTTGAACATGCCGATCATGATGAACGTCCTTATCTTAAGGTTGAGTTCATGGCTTACGATATGCTGGGACTCTTGGATTCAGGAGCTTCGGCTACAATTTTAGGAAGCTATGGAGGGGAGACTGTAAGAAAATCAGGCATTGTTTTGTACATATCAAGAAAGGGTTTGTGTACTGTCGCAAATGGAAAAACCTTTGAGAGCATAGGAGTTTGTCAGGTACCTTTTTGTATTCGAGGAAGAGTTGAACTTGTCGACGTTATTGTAGTGCCAAGCTTTAGCCAAAATCTCATCCTTGGAAACAACTTCTGGAAAGCCATAGGAATGATTTCAGACTTGAGGCACAACAAGTGGCATTTCGCCAAAGAGAAATATCATCTGAATGTAGTGGATCACTTAAGAGGTCAAACGGTTCTGACAGAAATGGAGGAATTGTGACTGATAGCACTGATATATCGCAATAAGGCTCAGATGGGAGACCGAATTGGATGCACAACCAAAGCAGACCATGTAATAGTGACAATTTCATCACCTATAAAGCAAAGGTATTATCCTGTATCCCCAGTTATTCAGAAGAAGATTGACAAGGAACTAGACGCTATGTTGAAGGATGCTATTATTGAAAGTTCGAATAGCGCCTGGTCTTTCTCAATTTCGCTGGGGAAAAGAAAGACGATTCTTACCGCTTCTGTTTCGACTACCGTGAGCTGAATGCAGTGACTGAACGAGATGGATACCCTCTGCCTTACATTTCTCATACTCTTGATAAGCTACGAGATGCACATTACTTATTTTCCTTGGATATAAAATCTGCCAACTGTCAAGTTTCGGTTGCTGTTTCCTCCAGACCTCATACTGCCTTCACCGTGCCTGGACGGGGCCTCTATCAATTCAAAAAAATGCAATTTGGGTTGCATCAGAGCTCTGCCACTTGGCAGAGATTGATAGATCAAGTTTCAGGACCCGAGCTCGAACCTCATATCTTCGTCTATTTAGACGACATTGTTGTGGTAACACAAACGTTCGCAAAACATCTCTTCGTTCTAGGTGGAGTCTTTCGAAGGCTGCCATTTCTGTCGCCCGGAAATGAAATATTTGGGACATGTTGTCGACAGAAACGGACTGCACGTTGATCCCGACAAAGTGAAATCCATGCTTCAACTTCCCACGCCGACCACCGTGAAAGATGTCCGCAATTAGTGGGAACTTCTTCGTGGATTTGTTCCTGAGTTCGCTTCTTCAATGTCACCGATTACCACTCTACTGATGAATGGACGTAAATTTGACTGGACTCCTCTTCACTGGGAATCATTCAGGAAAATCAAAGAATGCCTCATCGCAGCACCTGTACTGAGTTGCCCGGATTATGAATAACCATTTTACCTTCATACAGATGCCTCTTTTTGTGGTATCGGTGCTGTTCTGAACCAAAGTCTGTTTTTACGGACCATTATTCTTTGTTGTGGCTCCAAAACTTGAAGGATCCCACGGGTAGACTTGCCAGATGGGCGGTTCGTCTGCAGCAGTACGATTTCAAAATCGTACACCGTAAAGGAAAGGACCACGTGATTCCAGACGCTTTGTCTCGGTCGGTTTCCATTATTAATGTTGTTACCACTGCATAATAGGATCCCATCTAGGATAGGTGGTATATGAGACTAAAGGAGAAGGTGGCGAAGAACCCTATGAAGTTACCCCAATGGGAAGTTCATCAAAATATGTTGTTTGAATATGTGGAGCCTGATATTCCGGAATTGAGTGATGCATCTGATCCATGGAAAATGATCATTCTGAAAGAAAGAAGACCTAATATTCTGGAGGAGGCTCATGATACATCTACTTCTGGTCACATGGGTGTGTGAAAAACATATCATCGTATAGTAAAAAGGTATTACTGGTCTAAACTTCGGTATGACGTGTCCAGATTTGTGGGTGGATGTTCAACATGTGCGGCTCATTAACCAGACCTTGGAAGGCCTGAAGGTCTTATGACCGCTCAGCCTTGAGTGAAAAGGCCATGAGAAATGATCTCAACAGATATCATGGGTCCTTTACCTCGATCTCTCAAGGGCAACAAATTCATAATGGTAGTGACTGATTATTTCAGCAAGCACTCTTTAATGTCTCCTCTCAGGACGTCGACAGCAAATGTGGTTGTGAGAAAGTTAGAAGAAGATGTTTTCCATGTCTATGGTGCGCCTCGCCTATTATTGTGTGATAACGGACCTCAGTATCGATCGAAACAGCTCCGTTAAATGGCTGAACTCGAGTTCGGAGGTCGAAACTCAATCATCACCTAGGAGATGGCAAATGAGACTTTGCCGAAACGTTGTGACAATTATCCTTCAGAAGATCAAAACCACAGAACACGGAATGAAACCCGAAAACACAATTCATCATATATATATATATATATATATATATATATATATATATATATATATATATATATATATATGTTACCGGCAAAGTGTAAAATCAGGGATTCTATACATTGCCAAAAGTAAGCAGGCAAAGTGTGAAATTTTAAACATTTCATACTTTGCCTAGGCATTCTATAGAATGCCTGCTGGAGTTCAGGCAGAGTTAAAAATCTGTCTGTTCCATTGTGAAATAAACTCATTTCTCAACAATTGTACAAACTTTGCCTAGGCATTGTGTATAATGCCTAGGCATTATATAGAATGTCGAAAGTTTTGCAGGCAAAGTATAAAATGAACAACATTGTTAAAAATTGTTTATTGCAAATTACAAACATGAAATGTATCAAACATAGGATCTGAAAATCCTCATATTTTACTAAAGTAAAATTTAAAAGTGAAACATTAATATAAGAAATTACTTGTTACAGCAGGAAAGAGAACTATGGTTAGGTTAGGTTAGGTTAACCTTAACTTGAAAACAATGGAACAGACAGATTTTTAACCTAACCTAACCTAATCTAACCTAACTTAACCTAATCTAACCTAACCTAACCTAACCTAACCTTAACTTGGAAACAATGTAACAGACAGATTTTTAACCTAACCTAACCTAACCATAGTTCTCTTTCCCGCTGTAACAAGTAATTTCTTAAATTAATGTTTCACTTTAAAATGTTACTCTAGTGAAATATGAGGATTTTCAGATCCTATGTTTAATACATTCCATGTTTGTTATTTGCAATAAACAATTTTTAACAATGTTGTTCATTTTCTACTTTGCCTGCACAACTTTCGACATTCCATATAATGCCTAGGCATTATACACAATGCCTAGGCAAAGTTTGTACAATTGTTAAGGAATGAGTTTATTTCATACTTTGCCTGGATTCACTCGGCAATGTATAGAATGCCTAGGTATTCTATACAATGCCTGAATTATACACATTGCCGGTAACATATATATATATATATATATATATATATATATATATATATATATATATATATATATTTCAATGTTTCATATTCCCGGTCATTCATCATTGAAAACAGAAAATAGTAATCGAACCTCAGAGAAATGCAGATAGTATCAGTCGAAAACTTTCAGCTTGACCAGAGGACTATGTAGAATATGTTATTCACGTTTTGTTCCTGTAAATTATGCTCTATCACGTTCATATACTTGCAGACGATTACTATATCTTGATATTTCTAAAAAAATAGGGTTAGATAACTGATTGTTTTATTTTTCTTCTCAACTTGAATCCTATGATAGACGTAACAGTTACCTTTCTGCAATAGTTACTCCAAACTCAAACACCAAAGGAAAATATCAACAGAGATCAGTTACATCAAAATGATATCATCGCATCCGACGCACGTTCCGCTTAGCAAATTAGCATATGCGGGAAAAAAGTTCAAAGGAGAGTTAGTTGTATTACATACTGAGGTAATGCCTACAACATTCTTTCTGAAGGACTACCCACCGGACAATGAAGGAATTTCATGGGACTCAACTCTATTACTGAATAAGTGAATAACGTGCTGAATGGAAGAGACCCTTTATCTCTATTCATGGTGCTATGACATCAAACTATTCACAGACTTTCGACAATATCGGGAATTGTATTTTCATGGACATTTTTGATCGAAGTCATGAAATGAATAATTCTAGTAGTATTAAGACTAATGAGAGATGGTCTATCTTATTCAGCCTGCTTCTCTGTCTAATTTTGAGAACTTACTCGAGACAATTGAAACAATAAGTCTGGTAAAGTTCCTCCACATGTCCAATAGGTAATCCTCGATATTTTTTCAAGAAATAATGTTACAGGTAGTACCTTATTGACTCCTAATGTGATAACAACTATCCCAAATATTCAGGTTCAGCATCGAATACTTCTCCTGAAAATGCTAACTGGGTTGGCAAAACTCGCGTCGGATGCGAGTAGTATTATTTCGGTGATAGGGTTCTTGATCTCCATCAGAAGCCGTGACGGATATACTAGCAGGCTGAGTAGGCTGGAGCCTAGGGCGGCAAATTCAGTTCATTAATTCTTTCAATTTAATATATCATAATTAGTAATTCTCGCATTCTTTTCACTCTCGCATAATACATTTTGGTCCTTCGAGCCGGATAACGAAGTTTTTCTTACAAGTTATTGATTTTTCTCTCATTTGCTTGTATAGCATCGTAAAATTTTTTTTTCCAAGGTCAAACGATACTTCATTCTCATTCCTCGATAGCTGATAAAATTGTTTCTGTGAAATCTGATAAGAGCACAGGCGTATCAGATATAATTGGTATTTAGAATAAATTATTAATTTTTCACTCGCACTGTGAACCTCAAATATTTACGTTCCATCTATTTATAACAATGTCATCTCAACTCAATAAATTGAAACAATTTAAGGCTTTGAGGCAAATTTGTGCCAATCAAATGGTCGATTTGAGGAAATTTGCTGATGGAGCTGGTTGGGACGAGAAGGCAACCTTACAGTTCAAATTATTGTATTCAGAAATGGATGATGTTGTGTCAGATTTCAGAAAAAACCACCGAAATGTTGTATCTATCATGTCTACTTTGGAGGACTCGGTGATGAAGAGGAAGAGGCTGTTCGTAAAAGTTTCGAATACGATCGCGCTTATGTTTATGCAATACATACTTCTTTGTTTGAAAACGAACCAGAAGTTGAACAAACAACTGATTTTTCCACATCTTCCAAATCCAATGTTGAACTTCCAAAGGTAGAAATTCCAAAATTCTCTGGTGATTTGTACACCTTCCGATCATTTTACAATATGTTTATATCAACAATACACGGAAATAACTCGATTTCAAAAATTGAAAAATTCAATTATTTGATAACTTCACTAGAGGGTCAGCCTCTTATTTCGTTGATACGACGTACCCCTGTATCGGCTAATAATTACGAAATCGCATTGAAAGCTTTGGTAGAGAGATACGATAATCAAAGACTCACCGCTTTTGCTCATTTACAGTGTATTGACCACGCACCTTTCATTACTTCTTCTAATAAGAACGTCAAAACAATGAGATTACTACTAGATATTTTCACAGAGAATCTTGCAGCTCTCAGAAATTTGGGTTTCGATATTGAAAATTGGGATTTTTCATTATCATTATGTTTTCAAAACACATGAAGATACTATTACGAATTAACGAGTAGAAACATCCCCTAGTAATAGTACCTACCATTCCTACCTTCGAGTCTTTGAAAAATTTTGTGCTCAAACACGTCAATGCTCTTGAAACAACTGAATTTTCTACAAATAAGAGAAGTACAGCTTGTCCAATCCATCTTGGAACAAACTCAGATACTATTCCAGTTGCACACTGTTAGTGTAGACCATAACGAAAGAAAAAATACCTTCTAGGAATGAATTTCAACACAGTGATCACATATAATAGGTGTTTTTCTATCCTATCATACTGCAAAGAGATTGCTGGATATATACGTTATTAGTTCTGTGCCAAGATGGATTGGATAAGCTGTACTAATACACGTTCCTTTGAAAGTGGAGTGAAGATCCAACAATTTTCTTCCAACAATAAAAGAACGAACGCCTTTTTCCATATGAAAGCTAGAATATTGTCGAATCTAATAAATGGTATACTAACTGTTTGAGTTACCAACATCCATACAAAAAAAGCAATTCTCAATCTCTTTGTTGTTATTGCAATATGAAACATCATTCTATGCTTCACTTGCGTCAAATTGTTCCTCAAGTTTCTGAATTTGCTTCCAATAACAATTCCAATACGCACGCCGCTGTACCTATAGTAGCTTATCGGAAACTCACAAAAACACAAAATCTGAGTCGGTCGAAAACCCGAGAAATATTTCTGGGAAACCAATTAATTCATTTCCAACGCAATCCAATTCTGTACCTAACAACGGTGTTTGTGGTTTAGTTTCATCGAGCACAAACGTTTTATTATCCACTGCTATAGTAGAAATTTTAGATTTGCGTGGATTATTTCAGAAGGTTGGGGTTTTGCTTGACAGCGGCTCTCAAACCAGTTACATGTCTCTGAATTGTTTTAAGAAGCTAGGTTTAAAGCGTTTCAATTTTTCACTTACAATACAAGGATTGGGAGCTATGAAAAAAATTACCTCCCATGGAGGTGTAAACCTGTAAAATTTTACCCAGGGTTCCAAATTCACCTTGTCTCTCAGTTGACGCTTTATAGTAGGAAAATTATGTCCCGAAATGCCTAGTTCCATACTCGATAATCATTACGATTGGTCATATTTATCAAATATCAATATGGCCGACTCCCATTTTTATAAACCTGCTCCAATAGATATGATTTTAGGTGCAGAAGTATTTCCTTATATTTTACAAAATGGTCAAATTTCAAGTTCTCATAACATGCCTGTAACCATCAATATTTTTTTTGGCTATGTTTTGAAGTTTTCAATGTTCGGCAATGCACATCTCTTTTTGCTTCTGTTGATAATAATGACCTGTTATCTCTGGATAATTCACTAAAGCAATTCTGGGAGATAGAAGAAATTCCGAAAATGAAATTTTTATCACCTCAGGATGAAATGTGTAAAAAACTATACACATTCTAGAGATTCTACGGGACGCTATATTGTTCATTTGTCTTTTAATGAAAACTTTCCGGGATTTGATAAACAATCGTCTCGCTCTCTTGCATTAAGACGATTTCTTCCATTTGACAAACGCCTCATGAAAAATCCTTCGTTATATCATGAGGCGTTTTTCTAATGGCAGAAATCGTTTATATATGTTATATATGTATATATATATATATATATATATATATATATATATATATATATATATATATATATAAATATATATATATATATATATATATATATAAATATATATATATATATATATATATATATATATATATATATATATAAATATATATATATATATATATATATATATATATATATATATATATATATATATACATATATACTGGAACACTCCGTACATAGAAGAGTGTACTTATTAACTCAGACTGCAATACCCGATATATATATATATATATATATATATATATATATATATATATATATAT
>JAVJAQ010005910.1:0-12589 GCA_032362365.1 Zygogramma bicolorata
CAGATCTGAGCAAATTGAAAATATTTGGCTGTTAAGCATATCTGCAAGTCCCGAAAAACCTATAGCTGGAAAAATAGAATCGAGGTGCTTAAAATTTTTTTTTATTGGTTAGTGTCAGAATGGTTTTTCGATTTTGAATTCCCGAAGAAAGGAATATATTACATAGGTAGTATGTTATTTTTGATGAAACCAAATTTGCTTTTCCTGATGAAAGTTTGTATGAATCTTATAAGAAAATCGAAGTGAATTCTACAGAAAGTTCACTTGAGGAAAATACAAAGAAAGAATCGAAAGATTTTCCTGAATCCTGTGCATCCGAAAACAGTACTCAATCCTGACTCAGAAGTGGAAGAAAAACTACAATACCTAAGTTTTTAGAAGATTACACTTTCATCGCATTTAACGCGGATGATTTCCCCAACGATTTTGAAAGCATATCAGGAAGAAATGATAAGGAAGAATGGAATGAAGCTATAAGGGAAGGAACAAAATCTTTGAAACGCAATAATAGCTGGGATTTGAAGGAGTTATCGAAAGGAAAACGAGCTATAGATAATGAATGGGTTTTCATATTGAGAAAGAATGAAGATGGGGACATTCACAGATGAATGTGGGGCCTGATGTGCGAGGCCGTTTATAAAAGAAGGGCTATGATTATAATGAAATGTATGCACCAGTAGCTCGTTTAGCAACCGTTCGTATTCTGCTGGCAGTTATCAATAAGCGGAACCTGCATGCACTTCGAATGGACGTGAAAAATACATTTTTACATAGGTTTCTGGACGAGGAAATATATATGAAGCAACCTTCTGGCTGCATACAGAAGCCATCATTTGTCTGTAGACTAAAGAAGTAGTTATATTGACTAATATAAGCATCCAGATGATGGAACTTACGATTCGATCAACTGATGGGAAGATTGGGAGATATCAGAAAATGATAGATATCTGCATTCAAACGTAACTAAAAAAAAAAAATTTTCATTTTATTATATGTGGACGATATAATCATAGCAAGTGGTGATGAACTTCGAATAAACAGAATGAAAGTGAAACTGTCAGATGAATTCGACATGAAAGGTTTGGGAAAATTACGACATTTTCTCGGACATAAAAATTAAGAGAAGCGAAGGTAGAATATCACTGAGTCAGTCTGTATACCTCCAGAAAATGCTAGAAAGATTCCATATGGGGATTGTATGACAGTTTAAGGTACGCGTCCATAGGTACGCATCGTACGTATCATACGGATCGTATGAAACGAATTTTAGAGTTATTAGTATAGTAAGTTATACATATGCGTCCACTCACCGGCAGCGGACGGATCGCAACTTTTCCGAATGATGCGGATGACGTCATGCGGATTGCCGATAAGTGGACGCATGTCACAATAGGTAGACACTGGTCGCCTCACAGATCATTTGAATTTTGTTACATTTCGTCACTAAGTACGCACACGTGCTTCAATTATAATTGTTATTACGCATATCATGGAGCAAATCAGTGAATAGTGTATGATATTTTCCAAATTGTGATCTTTTTTTGAATATGTCATATATCCACATTCTATGTCTCCTCTTATTTCCCCACCTTTCTTCTTCATGTAATAACAAAGCAATAATGATAAGTTCTTTATCACTTTCTATGATCGGAAACATTACACACTGTAATGTTTCCGATCGTCCACTCACAACGAAAATGCGAATGTTACTTGAGGTACGCGTCCATAGGTATGCATCGTACGTATCGTAAGGATCGTATGAAACGGATTTTAGAATTACTAGTATAGTAAGTTATACATATGCGTCCACTGACCGGCAGCGGACGGATCGCACGTATCGGTCCGTCGGTAATGCCGATGAAATTGATCGAAGGGGCAACTTTTCCGACTGGTGCGGATGACGTCATGCGGATTGCCGATAAGTGGACGCATGTCACAATAGGTAGTCGCTGGTCGCCTCACAGATCATTTGAATTTTGTTACATTTCGACATTAACCTTCCGTTAGGCGCGCCACCATATGTAACGTCGTTAGGCGCGCTGGGACTGCCAGTCCCATATCAACAACGCAGCCTTATTTTTGGTCATATGAATTATTTCGGCTTAAAATGTTTTTGGAAAATTAGTTTGTTACTAAATCGAGTTAAATTGCATTTGCAATTACATTATAATTTTATTGTTTTATAACTAGTGTTTTTATTGTTTACGGATTATTTTTTATATTTATACCTCTTATAGTAATATTTGTGGATACGACTTTACACAATTCACGTGAAAATATTTAGGGAACAGAAATGCAAGTAGGTAATGAATGGCATCAATCCGATTTTATTGTAGTTTGATTTATTCAGATTCACCAGCTGTTTCCTCTTCAGTTATATTTTCTAAGCAATTTTTACATATTACTTGGACATGTTTTTTCAAACATATATCACACTTTTGACATGTATAGGTTGTTCTGGCGTCCTTTTTAAATTCGTTATAACAAGGTTCGCAACGTTTTCTCTTGACCGCTCTTCGGCTCGTCCCAGGTTGAAAGCTAAACGATTCAATTCTTCCACGTCAGCGGGGTTATCAAAATTATAACGCTTTGTGTCCATAATTATGCACTTTGTGTCGAAAATACACGGCACAGTAACAAATGAACAAGAAAAATTATCCTACAAACAACGAAGCCTACAAATACGGTACTGAGACGCTTGTTCAATGTACGCAACAATAATGAGTCGTAGGTCGTAGGCAGTCGCGCTGGGACTATCAGTCCCAAACCAGTACCTGACGCACTCTTCGCAAATTTTCTAAGAAATAAAACTATCCCTTCGCATGAAACTCGGGCAACTGGCTTCTAAAAGTTTACTGTGAGATGTCATAAAGTTACGACGCTGTAGCTATAATAGTTTTAATATAATTGAGAAAATGGTACATCATGGGACTGCCAGTCCCATGCGCGACTAACGGAGGGTTAAGTACACAACGTGCTTTAATTCCAATTGTTATTACGCATATCATGGAGCAAATCAGTGAATAGTGTATGATATTCTCCAAATTGTGATCTTTTTTTGAATGTGTCATGTATCCACATTCTATGCCTTCTCTTATTTCCCCTCCTTTCTTCTTCATCTAATAACAAAGCAATAATGACAAGTTCTTCATCACTTTCCATGATCGTCCACTCACAACGAAAATGCGAATGTTACTTGAAAGCCGACCGTCGCATCGGCAATCGGATCGCTACGGATACAGTGGACGCACTACCACAAAGCGATCCGTTTTATACGATCCGTACGATACGTACGATGCATACCTATGGACGCGTACCTTTTAAAGCCGACCGTCGCATCGGCAATCCGATCGCTACGGATAAAGTGGACGCACCACCACAAATCGATCCGTTGCATACGATCCGTACGATACGTACGATGCAAACCTATGGACGCGTACCTTTAGGTAAGCGTCCATAGGTACGCATCGTACGTATCGTACGGATCGTACGAAACGGATTTTAGAATTATTAGTATAGTAAGTTATACATATGCGTCCACTGACCGGCAGCGGACGGATCGCACGTATCGGTCCGTCGGTAATGCCGATGAAATTTATCGAAGGGGCAACTTTTCCGACTGGTGCGGATGACAACATGCGGATTGCCGATAAGTGGACGCATGTCACAATAGGTAGTCAGTCACTGGTCGCCTCACAGATCATTTGAATTTTGTTACATTTCGACACTAAGTACACACACGTGCTTTAATTATATTTGTTATTACGCATATCATGGAGCAAATCAGTGAATAGTGTATGATATTCTCCAAATTGTGATCTTTTTTTGAATATGTCATGTATCCACAATCTATGTCTTCTCTTATTTTCCCTCCTTTCTTCTTCATCTAATAACAAAGCATAATGACAAGTTCTTCATCACTTTCCATGATCGGAAACATTACACACTGTAATGTTTCCGATCGTCCACTCACTACGAAAAGGCGAATGTTACTTAAAAGCCGTGGTAGTGCGTCCACTGTATCCGTAGCGATCAGATTGCCGATGCTACGGTCGGCTTTTAAGTAACATTCGCATTTTTGTTGTGAGTGGACGATCGGAAACATTACAGTGTGTAATGTTTCCGATCATGGAAAGTGATGAAGAACTTTTCATTATTGCTTTGTTATTAGATGAAGAAGAAAGGAGGGAAAATAAGAGAAGACCTAGAATCTGGATACATGACATGTTCAAAAAATTTGGAGAATATCATACACTATTCACTGATTTGCTCCATGATATACGTAATAACAATTATAATTAAAGCACGTGTATGTACTTAGTTTCGAAATGTAACAAAATTCAAATGATCTGTGAGGCGAGCAGTGACTACCTATTGTGACATGCGTCCACTTATCGGCAATCCGCATGACGTCATCCGCACCAGTCGGAAAAGTTGCCCCTTCGATCAATTTCATCGGCATTACCGACGGACCGATACGTGCGATCCGTCCGCCGCCGGTCAGTGGACGCATATGTATAACTTACTATACTAATAATTCTAAAATCCATTTCATACGATCCGTACGATACGTACGATGCGTACCTATGGACGCTTACCTTTAAACTCCAATGATACCGAATGAACAGAAACGAATGATAATGAGACTTGCATCATCACAGCGAAGCCGTGTCGTGAATTAGTCGGGAGTAACTACACAAGTGCTTCAAAATTACCGATAATTTTCCATGAAAGCATGTTGTCTAAAAACTGCATGAGTTTATTGTCATATTTTGTCCAAAGAGCCCGACTCCGAAGGAGGAGGTCTCTTTTAGCAAAATATGAAAATAACCGAATGCAGTTTTTTTACTGACAACATGCTTGAATGGAAAATTATCAGGTTTATTTTGATGCACGAGTGTAATTCGGTAGAATATTTCCGGAGTTGAAAAAACGACGTTTGAAATTCAGTATTTATGCCTGTCAAGATGACAAATATACATTTTAACAATCGTTACTATAGATACACGGTCCGAGCAGGTATTATTCGATACCTACCGGGTATTTACCAGCCCGAAAATGTCCCGCTTCATATGGGATTTTCAACATACGATAGAAATATTCGTTTTGATGTACCTTATGTTAACCAGTAGACCTGATATCAGTATAGCAGTATATCACTTCAGGCAATTCCAAGGTGATGCAACAGAATCGGAATACATTGGTCTAAAGCGGATTTTGAGGTTTTTGAGAGAAACTCTAAACTGAACGTGAAAGTTCTCAATGATAAAACTAAAGTTTGTTGGAAAGATTTCGTAAAGATTCGAAAATCTGCCCTTCTACACTTGTATAGATTCAAATAATAATTCTTATGATTTCAGATTGTGGTAGGTTAGAATACCCAGAAAACTACGGAAAAAATATCGATCCACCACAAAATAATGACGTTCAAACAAAACTAAAGTTCTGTTGTTGCAATAAAGTTGTGACAGTGAACCAGAATATTCAGAGGATTTGTTGTTCACTTCAATATGTTAATCTGCAATCCTACTCAATTTTGTGAATTCAATATACTTCAATGATAGTAATACGTCGCCATTGATTTTTGGTCAGATATCGAATATATTATTATAAATACATATATAACAATCTGCAAAGATCGAGTGTAAGTTTTCGTGAGTCCTCAGTATAACCTGTTCAAAAGTATAAGGGTACATTTTCACGTTTCACATTCATTACACGCCACATATTTACTTTCCGTCTCCAAATGATCATAGCAGTTTTATTTTATGAGATATAGTAATTCCTTGTATCCAACATATTTTTCAGCCCAAAACTACAGTGATTCATGCAAAAACCCACTGAAGGATTTTTTAAACTCCACATAAAAAACGGTTGAGGGATAATCGAAAAAGCTATCGAATCAGGCCCCATTCAATTAATTTTCCTAGGTGGGTAAGACATAACTCATTTTCTGAGTCGAATTGAGTTGATCCGTTACTCCATGTACAGCTTATACAATCCATCCTAGCACACACTGAGCTACTTTTCTAGTTTCACATTGGTAGTGCAGGCCATAACGAAAAAAAAAAAACACCTACTAGGAATAAATTTCAACACAGTGAACACATATAATAGGTATTTTTTATCCTAATGTACTTCACGGATATTGCTGGGCATTTACGTCATCTTTTCTGTGCCAAGATAGATTGAATAAGCTGTAGTTCGATCAGTTAAATGAGTTCCTTGAGTATCAGTTCAGAAATCAGGAAATGAGCTCTGTTTTCCGAATGACTCTGAATATTATCTCAGATACAATTTTTACAATGTATCTCCCGAGAAATTTCACCCAACCTTACTGTTTTTGAGGAGCATTTTGGCAGTCACCGTTAAAACTTTGTCACTGTCAATAAATTCCGAGAATCTCGGTCGCTTCATAGCCAGCTCGACAAACTTCTTTGTTGTTGGCTTGCTGACAATAAGGCTTTAATTTCGCTCTCAGATATTCCTCCCAGAAAGTTCATTATTGATATTGGGGCTCGAATTCATCACTTAATCCGACACAAAAAACGCTGTAGTTCAGAATTCTTTCCCTCTGCTTTTTTGTCCTTCGTTCATCGTACGGTCACAGGAATATCGATTCAAAATCATTATACTCTTGTAGAGTCTTCATGAATAAAAAGCATCTAGAGTGTTCTGTCATTCGATAATCATAAATATATGTTATATGGTTGAAATCATTCCAACGATGATTTTAGGAATAGTTCTGTTACGTTTGGGTTCCAAAATAAATCCAACAAATCTCAACAAATTCCTAAAACAACTCAATAAATCACTCGAATAACTATCGTACTGTTTCGCCAACTGATTTGCTCCATTGCGATGTCGAACTTCAACTGAATTCCCGCCGTTTTCTGCTCCCGCTATACACATAGGTCCATGGTTCCGCATTGTTTCCCTATCGAACGGGCACCGATGTTTCTCGAAACATCGTGATAACTTTCCGTATGTGAACAAATGCGGTCGGTATATTTCTGGAATATTCGCGATATATCGTTAAATCGCGATAACGCTCGATGGGCGTGGTCTTCTCTGAGTCATATGCATAAAGGCAGTCATGGGTGTAGTAATTCCTAGGGTTTTTTTGTTCCGCGAAATCATTGTTGATCGTCGAGTTCATAATAATGCGAATAGAAAAAGAGTAATTGGTATCTTTATACCACGAAAAGTTGCTGATTAGTTAAAAAAAATGATATTCCATTCTTTTACAATAATAATTTTTTTTATCTGAATTGAAACCGATATACCTGAACTGAAATACACGAAGATCAGATCGAGGTGTTCCCTTTTCTTAGTAGAGAAAAAGTGAGCACTTCTGCAATCAAACTATGAACCAATGTCCACGTTCATAAATCCTTATGTGAAAATTATCGTCTTCCTATCAAGTAGGGAATTATATGAATGTCATCCAAAGATCCTGAAATACTTTCAACAGTACGTGAACAATCAGTATTCATTTTGAAACTTGAGTATTTAGGTGTGAAGATCCAAGTTCGAGAAAACCGTTCCCAGCTATTCTTCGAACAGAAAAAATAAAGAACCACCACAAAAAGAGTAAAATTCAAAGAATAATAAACACTTTCTGTTGACAAATATTTGTTAATCTTTTGAAAATGGTTGATTCATTCACTTGAACGAATGAAGAGTTTTTCTGAAAGACCTACTCAACTGCTTATATGGGGAGATGAGTAATTAATCAAGTGGTACCTATATTTTTCACACAATTCGTAAAACGGGTACATGGAAGTTGAATAGATAGTATTCATATGGAATGAAGTAATTATGTGATAATGAAGGGTAGTTTGCAAAATAATTCTACTTACTAGGGCAATAACTCATTGAATTCCAGACAAGATTTTATTTCACTCAGGAAAGAATATATTTCAAACCCTTCAGTGAGCAAATGGATGATTAATTTTATGGAACACTTTCACTAGAGATACACCAAACATTACCAAGAAAATCAATTTGTAACTGTGAATTCATTGATATTTCAGTAACAAACATTTCCATGACTTCCAAACTGAGCCTTTGCTCGGTATAATAATATTCAGGAACGTGAGTATTCTGGATGGAGAATAAAGTTTGGGGAGCCACTTTCTAGCTTTTTCCTCTCCATTCAGAGAAAAACAAAACTTCTATAAGAGAGATATGTTATAAAATATCAGTTTATTACGTTACGGGGGGGATAAGTGACAATTACGCACGAGCAAGAAATTGTGCGTTCGAGGAGTATTTGCTGACAGTATCTTATTCATAGACATTTGATTCATTCACAGGAAGAAAATAGTTTCAGAAATGAAAAATACACTATTGCAAATGCGTCGTTTTGATATTCGGAAACCACAACCACATCAAATTGTTTGTAGAAATACATTCTCTCGATTCTCAACAATTGGATATAAATTGATATCTACAGTAGCATCTGCGAAACGAATCTAGAGGAAATCAATTAGTACATTCATCTCAACTGAACACAACATGTTAATAAGGGTGATCGTGAAGCCTACTACAATTCCCCCGACAATAGCGAAACACTTAAACAAGATCTTATTAGAACATATTTCAACCTCAGATGAATTCCAGTAAACCAGAGCAAGCTTAATTTCACTTACCTAGGTAGTTTGGTGAGTAAACCGAATATAATTATTTGTGGTTGGAGAATGGGTAGCATTCTCGAATCTTGAGCCATGAATGGAGGATGTTGTGTTATCATCACTCAAATCACTCTAATATAAGATATTTTCAATAATGAGTGATTTACAGAATTACGAAAAATGTTGAAGACTTTCTGTTACATAGATATGATACTCTTATCTCTTGGCTTACTGTTTTTCTGGCTTTCTCTTCTCTGATTGAAAAAAAAATAGAATCACAAAACTCCTTTAAAAAAGTAACATAAAGGAAAACATCGAACAATTTCTGTTGATCTAGGTGTATATTTATTATTTATAGACGATTGAATCATTGATCTGTAGAAAAAGAATGAAAAGTCGAAACGCAGAGTTCTATAAAACCATTTTTTGTGTTTTCTCTCCTATGGAAAAAAAACTTAATATTCTCACAATATCTGTTTTAAGGTAAATTTGTATATTTCAGATCAGAAATATATTTGCAATATTTCAAAGAAGCTGACTATTTTTTCAGTTACTATGGATTATTTTTATATTATGGGAAATTTAAAAATATATTAAATATTAGAAATACTTTCTCTTGGCGATGGTTCGACAGCTAAATTTCTGACTGCTTTCTCGAACCTTTTTGGAAATTTGTATAGAAATTGGAATGTTTGGTGGGTAGTGGCAGAGTGTGACACTGACATGAATAACTAATCAATACCCATACCCTGTGTTGATCCTGACACAACCTTCTTCGAATTCAAACTTTCCAGTTCAACTTACTTTCACAGAAGAGGCATCCAACATTGATCTATACTCAGTGGTGAACAAGTCGCAATCCCCATGAAATGCAAGTAGCCTTTCTTTTCGTTCCATTCTGCCCTGTTATAAGTGAATTGAAGTCATTTCATTCGACCATGTGTTTACCGTACCATTTGTTGATGAAATGTGTTCAGACAACTTCGATTCATCTATTTTCCGTTCCCAAGTTGTTTTCATGTTCAACTGTTCATGTTCTCAATGGCCTTGTTCTTTCACCAGTATAAACACCGTTTTATAAGGTGAAGTTTTGTTTCGAGTCGATCGTGTTGTCTGCTCTGAATAGTGTATTTATATTGAATCTATTACCTATACTGTTGTTTTATCCGATAAACATCGAATACAAGGAGTGATCATTTTTATCAGAGGAATTCGATAAATATTGGTGTTTGCTCAATGAGAAACCTTTTCAAACTTCTTGAGTTTTTTATCAACAAATTCATTAGGAAAAACACTTCCTCTGAATACATTTTTAATGGTTCCAATTTTTCTGTTTCGATTCTCTGTGTTTGGTGACATGATTTGTGCTCTATCATAGAGACCTAATTTTATGTTCCGACTATGCCAACAAGACAAAAAAACTTTTTCTTTGTGCCATTCCATTCAAGTGATTATAGTTATCATCCACCCATATAATGTATGATGATATTAGGTAATATGTACCCTGACGAAATTGACTTTTTATGTGAAAATCTGCATTCTTTCGAGAGGCAACTGTCATCTGTTTCTCAAGTGAAATTTCACTAGTTAGCAGCTCAATTTTTTTCTCCCTTTATGTAGTATTGCAGTATATATACTTTGAATTTCTGTAAACTGAAATGGGGTTTTGTTAGTGAATAAGTATATATGCTGAGGGAATTGGTTTAACTCATATTCGCCATGTTGGCAGATTAAAAATATATATCACCAAGCTTTTGGGTGTTCATGAGAATTCAGAGCTTTACCATGTTCAAGAGGAGTGAAAACCCCAAAATTGTATTTCAGGACATTTCCATCTCTCCAAAAACCATTCGTACAATATTCACAGAGTTCCTTGGTTTCACGTTGAGGTTCACCTTTAAAAAAGCACTTAAGTGTTCCATATTCCTTTCATACTCGAAAAAAAAACAGAACGTATATGTTTTTGATCACAATATAACATTCAACATCTAATTACATTTCTTTGACACTTTATAAAATCTTTCCATTTGAAAGTTCGATTCTTGTACCAACATTTCAACCTGAAGTTTTGAGGAGAGATCACGAATGAATTCACGAATTCAGAACAACAATGAAGCTCTCCAATGAACTAACGCATCATGCCAATCAGTCAATTGCTTTGCCGATCTCACGAAATATTTGACAAAAGTTTTTCTTATTAGCTTTCATTTTCCCCAACTGACTTCATTTCTCCAGTTTTTAATGAATGATCTGTCCTGATGTCGATAAATGGTCAATCATTTCAATTTGATTGAAAAGATTTCTCCAATACCAATCGAACCATATTCCCAGCAAACATACAAAAAGTATTCTTGTAACACAACGGCAATCAATACTGGTCATTCCTTCGCTACAAAAAGCTGTACCTCCTGAGTACCATTACTATTTCAGTAATGCAACACCTAACCAAAATGATGAACGTAAATCAACATAATATCATCGAAATTTTAATTACCGTGCCAATTGCGCCAATCCACAAATGATCCGGTGGTCAATTCTCGATTCGCCAGCTCGAATAATCGGCGTTGTTCACAACACCAATAAAAACCGTTGATAGCGCTCTCGAAATGCATTATATTTCATTTAGTTCTACTTTCCAACAGCGCTTTATATCGACAATAAATTTCGACCTCAAATACAACCGCCGATATTTCTGCCCAATGGTAAACAGATGTATATTTTTTACGTGAGCGCTACACATATAAAACTCCAGGAAGACTCGCGCAGTATATACGAATTTGCATCTCACTTTGCGGAATTCTATTCCTCCAATGCCACACACCGGTCTCTGAAGATATTTTGCCAATATTTATGCTGCGGAGATCGATGGTTTCGATATGGTTTTTGCTGGTTGGCTTCTCGACCCGATTCCTCAGACGCAATGTTCTGAATTATTTATCTATCTATTCGTATACTTTCGGTTCAGGTCAGGGATATATTGAATGCTTTCGATATGATAAAAAGGGAGGTCATGAAATTTACGATTCAGAAAATAATGCACATAACAAATTTTGTATTTCGCTCAAGAGAGGAAAGTAAGTCTCTAATGAAACGGAAGAAAATACTCTTCAGGAGAAATTCGCGACTGCATTTTCATACTAGTCTTTTTCGAAGATAGAAGTTATTGGAGAGAGTCGTCGAAAACACGTTGGGAAAGTGAGGGTACTTTGCTCTGTGAAAAGATGTATCCCTGAATTTATTCATTGAATGAAGGATACTGAAGTAAAGGGGAAGATTATTCAATATTTTTATTTTCATTCAAAGAGGGGCTCTTTCGATTCATTTCGTAAATAGGAGATGGTGGTAAAAATTCATCTCACTTCACTTATGGGAACTCTCTGGATTTTTAAATTATATGTTCTTCGTAAATATCTTCAGCTTTATGAAATGGGTAACAAAAGAAACATCAGAAAAATGCATGAATGCGTTTCTATGTGATTTTATGAGAATGAAGAATAAACTTAAACCTTGCCAACACCAATAACAACTCACTACGTATCACTGTGTTCCTCATGCTTTTTGGAAAAATCAAATCAGAAAAATTTTGCTGAAAATATTTCATATATTTCATATATAAATTATCATGCCCTGAAAATTTCAGTTGCGAAAATTTTCATAATTTTGAATTGTAGATGTGTTAACAAAAAATAATTCTCAGCTGAAGATGGTCAGGCCAGTCAGAAGTAGTCGTCCATATAACTACTGACGATGGAATGGCGTGAAACTGCTGTATAACTGTCCAACTGCTCTGAACTTATTTCAGAAGAACGCGAACAATCCCATAAATATTCGATAAAGTGTAGGCAACTGACGAATACCAACATCACACCAAGAAGTTGTTCAGTATTTCAATCAAATCATTTTAGAATACGTCTGATATTTCTTTGGAATTTCTCATGAGCGAGTTTTGATAT
>JAVJAQ010005910.1:31518-284254 GCA_032362365.1 Zygogramma bicolorata
TAAAAATATCGATATTAATGTGTTTGCATTCAGGTAATTATCGAATGTTCCGTCATTTTTCTAGTAGGTGAGGAGATAGACTTCATATTCTGGGGTTGTGAAGTATTCGTCAGGAGCTTTAAAATGATGTATCACATGACCCCCCTTTCCATTCAATTTTTCCCGCGATGGTGCCTAGTCGCCATCTTAAAAATTTCATCTGTCACTTTTACTCCAAAATATAGTATTTATGCATGAATTTCATTTTCCCAAGTTTCAATTCTTTCGTTTGACCAGTTCAAAAAATAAAAGGGGGGGGGGCATTAAAGAAAAGCACTGTGTGATATTCAGCAATTCCAAAATCATAATCAAAACTTTTTTTTCATGATATGACATATCGAAACATCATTATGAAAAGGTTCAAATGATTGAAATCAAACACTGCAGATGATACTGGTCGAGTATGTGTAACTGCTTCAAGCAGGTCGAATGTACTAATGATAAAAAATTTTTTTTGTATAAAAAATTCATATACGAAAGAAGCAGATAGAGGGAAAACAGATGAAAATGGGAAGGTGTCAAAAGTGTACCAAAATGGTACCGTAAGCTTTTATTTGTGCCATTGGAAACAGACAAATGCTGTCTTCCCCCCAACCTTGCAAAGAGAAAAAAGGAAATGTTAGAGTGCAGTGCTCAAAAATAATGATAGTTTTTCATTGTATAACTTCAGATTGAACTGGCTGATACTTCGTGAGCCATATTAACAAAAATATATCATATTCTTGTACGATTATCAACGACAATAGGTTTATAAAACCGCTATACGTGTTTTCGTATACAATAGCTTCCTAAGCCTGCTTTAGGCTCACATATTCGGAAGGTAATCGACAGTATGGCTGATAAACAGTTGGAGTTTTTTTTATTGGCAACCGGAATGGTATCGAAGTCATTCAAAGGAAAAAACTATGTAGGTAGGCACTCATCTTTTTTGATCGATACTGGGATGATGAGTGATATCGTGTCAGGGTTGGTTGCTTGATGTAAACTACATTTGGACATATACCGACCTGATGAATTTCTGAGTCACGATGTGCAAAATGCCGAATGAAATGGAAAAGAATGCAAAATCGGAAAAGTGTCAACCAGATGATCGACACGTTTATAAGGGATGGTTTTTCTTTGTTATTCCCAAGTTCTTTTTACGATGCAGAAAAACTCTTAGTCGTCTCCACCATTTAATATTTAAAGGATGTCAGGACGGTGATTCAGTACATGTTTCGAACCTACATAGGTTCATCATCAGCTGAATTAACATTCAATTCTACAATAAAGGCAGAACAATATAATATTAGTTGATACTATGAAGTATAAAGTTACTTACATGGAGATGAAAAAAATGAAAAAATTCAATTGGAAAAATCACATGGTGAAATTTAAATAGGCATCAGAAAAAATTTTACATTGAAAAGAATAATGAAAAAATTTTTGTGATTAGGGGAATTCAAGACATCCCTAACACAAAAAAGGTATGAAAATTGGGAGGCTTGAAGCCCTTGTGCCCAATATGTAATGTAAGAAAAAGCCACATGGAAGAAAACTTGAAAAAACTGCTACAGTTCACAAATTGACTTGATTTGGGATTGAAGGAGATTCAACTGACAGAACTGACCACTGTCGAAAAATGTTTTCTGTCAGTTGAAACTCCTTCATTTCCAAATCAAGTCAATTTGTGAACTGTAGCATTTTTTTCAAGTTTTCTTCCATATGGCTTTTTCTCACATTACATATTGGGCACAAGGGCTCCAAGCCTCCCAATTTTAATACCTTTTTTGTGTTAGGGATGTATTAAATTCCCCTAATCACAAAAATTTTTTCATTATTCTTTTCAATGTAAATTTTTTTCTGATGCCTATTTAAATTTCACCATGTGATTTTTCCAATTGAATTTTTTATTTTTTTTCATCTCCATGTAAGTAATTTTATACTTCATAGTATCAACTAATATTATATTGTTCTTCCTTTATTGTAGAATTGAATGTTAATTCAGCTGATGATGAACCTATGTAGGTTCGAAACATGTACTGAATCACCGTCCTGACATCCTTTAAATATTAAATTGTGGAGAGGACTTGGAGTTGTTCTGCATCGTAAATCTTACACTCCACTTTGAGATACAATGGACTTCTACCACAGGTTGATATTTCTTTTCAAAATATAGCTCGAAGGATGAATACTCTGAAATCTCCCTATACGCCTATAACCTCTCACAAATTTCAGCTGCTTGATTTTATTAAAAGCTTCTCGTACCAAGACGAGAATTTGTAGCCGTAAGGTTGTGATAACTACGTTAGCAAAGGCAAAGAAAAATTTATTATTCGAAGCAAAACATTCTTTATGACCCAACTGAGTTGATTGGATTTCGTCGCTTACATCTTCCATCTAATTCAATCTCTGAAAGTTTTCTCTAGAGGAATGTTACTGAAAGAGTATTGGTTGATTATCCATTCTATGTTCTGATGCGGAATGAATTGAGTTTTCGTGATGGGCGTTGTTATAAAAACTTTGCAGAAGTAGGAACCTTGTATAAAGAAGAATCATTCCGATGCATATGAATTGGAAAGATGTGTTTTCCTGTCAAAATTGAATATTTCAGGAGCACTCACTAGAGAATATATCAGGAGTGCCGTGTATGAAATGCAGTCAACTAGCATTTTCGATGATAGGTATATTTTATGAAATCTTCCCCCATTAAGTATCAAACTTGCCAATGCAAAGTCAGTACAATGTAAACTCAAAAAGAGGATTTTTCTTTCCGGACTGGAATTTCCATCATTCATTGAAATTTCACAATGATTCCCATGAGTATTAAATTCATGATAAAGACCACGATTTATGATGCAATCCGTATAATTTTCATTGTGTGAAACTTTCAATAAATGGATCGATGTAGCCATATTATTATGTGGTATTAGCTCATCGTAAAAAATGAGAATCGATAACACTTCTTTTCTTTCTTTTTGTAAATAACGTTGTTGCATGTTTGTCTTGCCTTTTTGGACTTTATCAAACGAATATTTCAAAACTGACCTGATGTAAATTGAAAATCCTTATATATTCTTCAACCCTATCCTACCACTCTCGGTAATGACTTAAGGATATCAATGCCTTTATTCCTCTAATTGTGTTTACGTGTGACATTGTGGATACGTAAATTTGAAAACCGGCGAATACAATGATCCTGATCACTGTGTAGGTTGCATCCACAATGTTTTTGAATTTCAAGAGGTTCTAGATAATTGATTTAGCAACCTGTGTTTTCATATTTCACAATGTCCGTATCGTTTCGATTCAATAACTTTTGATTGCGTTACAAAGCACTGTTTTAAAACATCAAACCTTTTTTTTATGTTCCGCATAGCGTTTCAGAACATTTCTCCCACACTACCCCACATAAACGCTATTGCACTCCGACACTTCAACTTATGAATTCTAAATTTCTCCATCTAGTCCACTTCATCTTTGGCATCGAAGGGGAAAGTAGAGAACCTGGCATGTGACATGTATGCTACTTTCACAATATTCCTCGCAATAGTCTATGTTCTCCCACCATTTTCTGAATTGTGCTTGTTTGATCAGTGGATATATATGAGCCTGTGTTTGGCATTCTGCTTTCCTACTTACTTCTGGATTGTGGCTGCGCCGAAACAATCATTCCCTTCTACCTTTTCAATTGTTTTGATATCTCTATATTATCAGCAGGTAACGAATATGCTATATGCAACATTGAGGGCCAGTTGCACCGCTTCAACTCAGCAGAGATTCAACTAAGCTTGGCTCAATCGTTAAGGAACAAGGAAGCTGATTGGCAAATCCATAGCAACAAAGCCTGGCTGAGATAAAGCACAACTTAAGAAAAGCGGTGCAACTGGCCCTCAAGTTTATGATGCTATTCCATGACTGTCGGGATGGGAAGGATCACTTGGGATTGCTGAACACATCAAATTCATCGTAAATATATTATGTGATAGTCAGGTCAAAGCAATTGATGTTCTTTTCTATCTCTGTTGGGAGTGTGAACTATATATTTGCATTCAAATTTTGCATGAATGTAGTTAAATTATAAATCTGTCGTTTGTTACCTGTGAAATTGGCAAAAAATGAATAGATTTTTCACACAGGTTGGAATTTACTATTGTGACCGGGATGAGGAAGAGTTCATGTGTGACAGTGTAGCAGACATGTTTCGAAACGCTATATGAAACATAAGAAGTCCTTCAGACTAGGTAAATAAATTTCGCCATTTTTCTGAAATCCTTGGAATAAGGCATTGACTAAGGATTTGCGATTAAAATGAGATAGAGATCGAACACTGGAATATCATTGGCCATTTTTCAGTTGCTTGCTTTTCAATTCGGACAAAATTTGGAAATTTCGTACCTACCTGCCTAATGTGAAATAGACAGATTTCACTCTGCGGTTCATAGTCGAGCAATAATGACGCACTGCTACTTAGCCGCCTCTTTTGCTATTTGATATTTGTTCCGCAGGGCATGCATTCTTTTTGGTTGCCAAATGCCCACTTGAAAATCATAGCGGGAATTGTAGTTCTAAAATTGTTGTTGGAAAAAATATTAATTCGTCACAAAGACGTGACATATTTCAAAACATTTTGAATATTGATGCATGTCACCATGAACTTGGGGTTATTTAATTTGATGAAATAAAATTGGCAAATACATTGATTCGCATATATGGGTACCTGAATGTGATCTTCCAGATCGTGAGCATAGAGAATAGATTGTATGTTAGGAGACACAATTATATCAGGAGTTTAATGGCATCAGCTCTTCAAGAAATATGATATGAAGAACATGAGGAGGTGCATGCTCATTCGAGAGAATCGATATAATACATAGATATTATAACTAATGGACTGGCCTTTATGACAGTTTCCCATATAACAGGATGCGGAATACAATAGAGAGAGAAAGCATATGCACATTGAAGTGATATTGTGAAGAACAGAATGATAGTTCTAGACTTGAATTACTCTATCCTTCTCACCCCCTCTTCATCTGCTGCATTGGGAAAGGAATTCTCTTAGAGGTTATACTTGAAGAATTCTATTCTGCTCACTCTGCAGTCCTCTCTTCCTTTAGGGCCAGTCCATTAGCTATAATGTCTGAAAAATTGTTCTAAAATTGTTCGTTTCCGTTGACCAGCTGACGAACGTCAACCCTCAGAAGTCGGAACTTGTGCGAGCAATGGATCAACGAGGCCTTACCTTTTAACGTGCGATTACCCAGCACGGTGGCCCGGCGGTTAATCGAACCCCGGTCTTCCGCTTGAAAGGCGGATGTGTTGACCGCTACACTATCGAGAACCATATATATAATACCAGAAAAATTGACTATCAACTTTCACAAATTTGAATTCGTTATGGACAACGAATGTGAAACGTTAAATAAACATTCTGTTGATATTCATCAATCCCTTTAGTCTTGTTTTTCATGGCTGTAAATTGTCCATTGAAAGGAGTATCAGACTCAAAAAACTCCTATCATCCCACTCGCAAACTCTACCCCAATCTATGCCTTTGAGAGATACATTATACCAGATGGCTGCGATCGTTTATATTCTGAAAGAGGGATTCCAAGAGATGAGATCAAATTTTCATCATCAAAAATTGGGGATGGAATTCAATCTCCGTTCGGAAATGGATATTATTGAAAAGTTTGTGGGAATCGATTTGCGCCTCCAGATGTTCTCAGGTGTCTATATTCTGGAATTTTGTGCTACAATATCAATAATCTGTGAAGTGAAGTACATAGTTTAATGGGGTCAATTTTGTCATAATAGATATGTGAAAACTTGTAAGCCTCCATGTTTTTTCTGTTCATTCTCTTGAATTTTATTATTCATTCTAGATATCGACAACGAATTATTCTACATTCGGTTGATGTGTTGGGATTAGAAAATAACCTAGGAATAATACAATCTATTTCCGTTGAAAACGTTCCAAATGTTCATTTGTTTCTTAATTGTGTGTTTTCAGCGAGACTGCACAGTTGCTCTCAAGTATGTTTGAATGGACATTTTCGTTAACAGAAGTAGAAGCTTGTGCAAACAATGGACTAATAAGGTTTCATCTTCAAAATCGTGACGACCCAGCATACGGAGCTTCCGTGGCGGGGAATCGAACCATGGCCTCACGCAAGACAATATACAATGTGTGTTGCTTGATATTTTTATTGAAACTTCCAGAAAAAGTAGCGGAGTGGTTGAACAATTTTCATAAAAAAATTGTACTTTCTATGACAGCACATTGAATAGCGATACACATCAGAGTAATAAGTGGGAAAAGGTATGAGACAGAGAGAGGAAGAGAGATTGATTCCAGCACGTTTATCACCAAAATCATATTTAGTGATTTCCTCTGGGAACACTTTGCACTGGTACTCGTTGGATATAATTCAACGTCATCCGTGGTCAGGGTAGTGATTGTTTCCTGACACGTGTTAGTTAGCCTATCAATTCATTGTGTAGCTAGTTGAAATTGGCTTGAACCAATTGTTCAGAGAGAATTTGTTTTCCTCACTGATTGCACGGTGTGTTAATGATTCACGCATTGTGAAACATTCCACACTCAATTTTTTTTATAAGTACTATTGCAACTTCACGCACAGAAGTGACAATTTTTTTTTGAGAAGATGACTCACTCTTACGTCGATCCAAAAACAACTCGTTTCTTCAGGCATGAGGTTCTACCCATTTCTTCTCTTGAAGATACGATCCCAACCTCGCGTCGAGTGCAAAGTGTTTTCAGTTCATGATGGCACTCAATCTTCGATAAGTTCTTTTCAAATTTTATAAGATATCAATCCTCCATTTTCGATCATCTTATTATCTCCACATATTCGCAGGGGTTATAATATAACACTGTTTCAGAAATTACTTAGATTTTCAGAGTAAGCTAAGTAACAAGTTCACACATCCGATCAATAATTAGTTGTAGAGCAACACAAGGTCGGAAGCAACCAATATTAAATCACGGTTGTCAAAATTACTTCGCTGATCACGAAAGATCGGGGCAAAGTTTATCAATCTAACACGATTCAGCACTCTGCGCCCATTAACAGATCCTATAGAAACTTCCGAACTCACAAGAGTCTATCTATCCTTTCGAATTTTGTTGTAATAAGTGTCGAGGCTCCATATCAAAAGATAACCACTGAAATCGGGAAGTTTCAATAGGAACAGAATGATATAAGATATAATGAGAAAGACAGTTGCAATACACTTAACGTGACACGTATTCTGGTGGTTTATGAGAATGTTGAGAACTTTGTAGGGAATATCATGTCACTAAATGGCCTCAAGTTCTCCAGAAGAAATGTCGACCATATCAGGTTTTAGTTTCCCATCTAGAACTCCATCAATAGAGACACTTATAATGAACAGACTGTACCCAAGGAAGGTAGGGATAATAATATTCTAGAAAATGAAGGATGAATGCAAGGGAAGAATAAAACTAGATGGACGTCAGGTAAAATCCATAACTAATCATATAACATGATTCTTCCAAAAATGCTTCATGCGTTAATTCGATCACAACAATGACAGGAACATCCTTAATGAAAAATGTCTCAGCATAAGATGGGATACCTGAATTATGTGTCACTGAGATATTTTTTTCCAGATGTGATATATTAAATATCTTGCATTGGATGAATCGAATTCAAATTACGTCCCATCTTTGGATCGTACAAAAAATATTTGCTACCCATTTTCAAAACACATTCCGAAACACTAATCTTCATCTTCTGAACTACTCTGTGAGAGCCTTTCTGTAATTTTTTCCAATTTGGAAGAAAATATCTGCTTTGTTTCGGACTTCCATTGTCTATGAATATAATCGATTACATTGGAAACTATTACAAATAAATAATATACAAAACATGTCAGTCATACCAATGAATCACGAATAATGAACTCGAAATACACGATGACGCAATAAAAACTATAAATCTCAAACTATATTATATAGAAATGAGGTTGAAAAAAAATCTCGCCAAATGAGTAGTCCAAAAGAATTAATTCAAATTAGGCACTCATATCCAATTAAATCATTTGTTTGGATTTCAATACTTTATTTGATTACAGTTTTTTATAGCACTAATTGACTAATTGATTTTTCCAACATCCTTTTTTTTTTAATTTTTGCACATTCATTGTCAGATTTTGAGAATTAAAACATTGCTTCAACGTGTATTTCAATTTCCTTCTTTCATTAAATATTTGTTTACCTGACTTTTCTTTCATCTCATGAGTTTTTTGAAATTGAGACCATGTAGGTACGAAACAATACCACACAGAAAAATGATGAATCATAACTCTGCCTCTCTGGAAGACTACATTCAGATACCTTATAACGTGGCACTTGAAACTGTTGTACCATTAAACATCTATTTGAACTGATATTTTGGTAAAATCAAATATCTCTTGGGATTTCATTGATATCTCATTGGAACCATATTGCCTTATTATTGAAAAGCTGTCACTGATAATTTACCAAAATTGAAGAACACTTCTAAATACTTATTATATTTTTTTTTTCAGAAACGGATCTCTGTGAATTAAACTCGCTCCATATGGTTCATTACCAGTTCTATCCATTTCAATCATCGTCAAACTGAAATTTCATTAAAAAATTGCTTCATCTAATCTCTGATTAACGTCTATTATAAATTGTCTTAAATTAAAACCGGTTCAATTGTTTCTCCCTTAACCCGGCAGGACTCGCACTGTTAGATAAAATCTAACATTTTCAGTTGCACTACAGACTTTTTTTTTATCTCTTCTCAAATTGATTTCATATTTTAGGAATGCCTTCTATAGAATTCCTTTACCAGTTCATGCTTGTTGGGGCGTGAGTGGGGGGTTGTGGTGGCTCCAAATAAATTAAAGTTAGTAATAATCTAACGCGCGAGCGATCACATATGTGCTTTTCTCCAAATTGTTGGTAATTTAAATTTTAAATAGCAGGTACCTTTTTTAATTTTTTTGCTTTTTCCTTTATTTATTTGAGCTTTTCTACAGAAAAAAAAAGGATTCTAAAACTGAACAGCAGTTTAGAACAACTTCCACTTGTTATAAATGTGAAGATAATAATTGCAACGAAAGTGACGATTAAATTTGAATAATTATACATTTTTCTTTGTTGTTTTTAGAATTTGGAATAGATCAACTAGAATCAATATTAAATAGTTTTCATCATGAAAAGTCAGTGTTAGAAAATATCTATACGCGCGAGCTCGCGTTAGAAAAAATCTATACGCGCGAGCTAGCGTGAGAAAGAATCTATAGGCGCGAGTTCTCACGTCGTTGAATAGTACGCGAGTTCTCCCGGGTTAAATAAAGATTTGAGACGAAGAAAATAGTTGTTGAAATCGATGAATTTGATTCACAACCTATCAAAATATGGAAGAATAGATAATTATATTGAAATTTAATAAATATTTTGAAAGAGCAAACGTCTTATATACCACAAAACATGTTTGCTGCAATCACTACATAATGACTTTCAAACAGTACATAAATTCGATTTCTGACATCTCAAGACTTGAAGAAGTGAAATGTGTAACACAGAAAATTGAATAAATACTTGAACGACATACCACAAACCCTTTTTTTATGAAAAAGATTGATACACCTTTGCGACAATGAGTGAAGTACTGAAAATGATGCTATATAACTTCTTTCGACCTCGATATTTCGTTCCTTTCAGAAATGAAGAAGAGAAGAATTATTTCAGTGCAAAAGGATTATTAGTTTTCAGTATTGGAAAGGGATGACCCCATCAAACATTCACCTACTTATAACAATCTTGACAATAATTCTCGAATGGAATCATTTCGAAAGTAATTCTAATCATGTCTTGAAGGAATGCACATCGCAGTGTTCGCCCTTCTGTGATCGAAACGAGTTCTTTGAGCAGATTTCCAAGTGGAATCCGTGCATTCACAATTCTAGGAGAGGCTTGCACAAACAAGCTGAATTCGACTAGTTCATCAATTGAAGCACGAACAAGATACGGAAATTCGCAGCGGATGGATAAACCACAGATCGCATTCCCATCTTCGATGCTTACCGAAGTGAAATAGAATCGATCAGTCTGCTGATCATTTATATGTGGGGGTTAGCAAAGCAAAGGTTGCACGAAAAATAAAACGACTAACTGAGGATGGAGTGCTTGTTCTGTTTGTTTTTACTTATCATAATATCTCGAAAAATGAAGATTAGGGGACGAAAATATTTGAGTTTTGATTCCTTCGATATTCATTATATATCCATCTATTTCTCTGGCTTTCATATAATCCATTTTTGTATATCTCATGTACATTCGAGAGTTCAGAATATTGATATTAATTAAGTCGACTACAGCACATAAAAATTCTGCCTTCGTACACTTATTTTTTAACACCCTTTTATTAGCTTGGTATGTATCTGTTTGTAAAGGAAAATTTAAACGCGGTTTCAACCAACTTCGAAAGTTCGGATGGATTTGAATAATTGCATTCTCATCAAAAACCGATGACAATGAAATAATATAAAAAAATGATCCCGATATCCTCAGTAGGACCTTCAGAATTTACGATTTGTTTTTTGAATAGAACGGAATTTTTGGCGGAGGAGAAGGGATATATGTGATGGTCAGGCGATGACTATATTATTTTTTAAAAATTAAAGCGTTTCGGAAAAAAATTACAGCATAGGCTATAGTTGTCAATGAAAATTAACTATTTTTGTGAATTTTTCCATTCCCTTTTCGAATTTCTTGGTAAGACACTCATCACAATTGAACCTAAATATATACAATCCACAAAAAAATTTGCAGTTTTTATTATATGCTACAGTATAATTTTTGTGAATTCTAGATCTCTCCGTGATATGCATTTTGGTGAAAATTTTTCGCATTATCAGAAACAATTAGTTTTGGCAATCCAAACCTAGCGAAAGTAGAATGTAATGCTGTAACCGTAAATCAAGACGTGATATCTGTCGTAGGGAAAACTTCAACCCATTTTGAATGCGAGTCCAATATTATGAAAAAATATTTACCTAAAAATGGTCCCATATAATCAATATGTATGCGAGAAAACACATCTTCTATCCATTTCTACGGATTCAACATGGTTTTGGGTGGATTTGGTTTGTTGATGGAACAATTTTCACAACTAGCCGCCAAATTTTCAATGTCTTTGTTGATACCTGGCCAGAAAAAGTAAGATCTGGCAATACTCTTCATTTTGACGACTCCTAAATGTGACATATGTAATTGAGCAAAGAGTTTTCCTTTCAATTTTTCTGGAATTACGACCCTATTGTTCCAAAGAAGAATGTCATTTTCAATAGTGAGTTGATGTCTTATAACAAAATTTTTTTTACATTCTGGATCAGATTGTGCAAATCTGGGTCATTTATCTCTTAGAAAACTCATTATTTTCTGTAAAATAGCATCAGATTTTGTATTGTCTAGAATATTTTGATAATTTGTGAAGATTAACTTAGCGTCTGAAAAGAAATCTAAATAATTAACATCTACGGACTCCCAAACCTCATTTACATTATTAGAAATGGGCAATCTCGATGAAAAATCAGCATTATTCTTATCCGACTCAACATACTCGACTTGATAGTTGTAATTTGACCGTATAACTGCCCAACGACGGAGGCGATTTGCGGAAAATTGGGGAATACCTCTTTTAGGGTTGAAAATTGCCAATAATGGTTTACTATCACTTACCAGGGTGAAATGACGCCCATATAAATACTGGTTAAACTTACATAACCCAAAAATTATAGCTGAACCCTCTCTTTCCACTTGTGGGTAATTTTATTCCGCCAACGAGAGAGTTCTCGAAGCATAGGCAATCGGCTGTTCTTCTCCATTGGGTAAAATATGTGCAAGTAAACAACCTACACCGAAGGGACTCCCGTCGGTGATGAGCTTCAGTTCATAGTCGGGATTATAATAAACCAAAACACTTGCAGATGTTATAATTTCTTTTACCCTATCGAAGGCACTTTGACAACTTTTTGTCCAAACCCATTTGGTATTTTTCTTTAGGAGATCATATAAAGGATGGAGCACAGTGGGCAAGTTAGGAACAAATTTTCCATAGTAATTGATCATTCCCAAAACAGACTGCAATTGCTTGACATTTACAGGAAGTGGTGCATTTTGAATGGCGATTATTTTTTCTGGACTGGTATGCAGGCCGTCTTTATCGATTATACAACCCAAGTAGCTTATTTTGTCTTGTAAAAAACTGCATTTATTCACAGATAATTTCAATCCAACACTTTTTAATCGATTCAACACATTTTCTAACCTCTTCAAATGTTCATGTAAATTTTTTCCACACACTAATATATCATCCAAGAAACAAACACAACCTTCTATGTCGTGCGTCAAAGACTCCGTAATTTTTTGAAACTTGGAGGGGGCGCAAGCTACCCCATAGGGTAACCGTTGATACTGAAAGAGCCCCTTGTGTGTGGAAATTGTAACGAGCACTTTTGATTTTTCATCTAGACAAATTTGGGCATATGCCTGCGATAGATCTATTATGGAGAAAACTACACCACCTTGAAGTTTCACAAAAAGATCCTCAATGCGCAGAAGTGGAAATTGTTCAATTTCTAATAAAGGATTCAAGGTAACTTTGAAGTCACCACAAATTCTTACTTCTCCTGACTTTTTTATAACCGGCGCTATGGGTGTAGCCCATGGAGAAAAGTCGACCGGTTTGATAACACCTAAGTCTTGCAAGTTTTTCAGCTCATTTTCAACCCTATTTCTTGTACCAAATGGCAATGGTCTAGCCCTAACAAATTTTGGAGTTACCGACTCATCAATTAATTTCAATGACACAGTACCCTTTGTAAATGTACCCAAACCTGGAGAAAATACCGTTTTATATTGATTTATCAGAAATTGAATATTATCCGAATCAGATACAAAATTTATTTCATTTATAGTCAAATTATACTGGGACATAAAATCTCTTCCCAATATCGGGGGACCGCCTTTCCGAATGACGAAAATATTCAACATTTTGGTAATACTTTTGTAAGTTACTTCAAATTTACACATACCAATAGCTTGCATTTGTTCACCAGTGTACACATTCAAATATTTATCTGGGGGCGATAAAGCATAATTTGAAAAGTTTTGTTTCCAATATTTTTCTGATATTGCACAGACACTAGCTCTTGTATCTAATTGAAAACTATAAGATTTTCCATCAATGAAAATATCAATAACAAATGGATTTTTTACAACCTTCTGGTCCAAAACTGAAAAAAGTACTTCCGACTCGATGAAGTTTTGGGATGACCTGCTGCCCCCTGCTGTCTGGATATGATTCTGCTTGTCCTTATTCGGACAAACTGGTGCCAAATGACCTTTGATCTTACACAGATGACACGAATAACTTCGATATCGACACCTTTCTGAACAGTGATTTGCGCGCCCACAACAAGCACATTTTTTACGCACTTCACTGCCATTCCTGCAACTGCTGTCTCAACGGCATCAGAAAAAGAACAAGTGATTTTTTCCTTGAAAAGTTTCGATTGAATTGAACCCTTTTCGAAACCAATGAAAATCGATCTCGTAACATCATATCAATGACATTATATTCGAATGCACAGTTGAGGGTCAAACTTCTCACTCTGACTGCCCATTCATTTACACTTTCATGCTGATCCTTGAACGCTGCAAAAAACTTGGATCTGGATACTAGAGGAGACTCAGCGATTTTATAATATCTGTCAAATAAATCTGTGAGTTCGTTATATGTTCTACTTTCTGGTTCCACTGGTAAACACAAACCTGGGATCAATTTATATCCATCTTCATCCAGAGCATTTAATAGAAATCGCACGTTTTTCATAGAGTATAAATTCGAAGATTTTCGCAATGCAGTTTAAAACTGCTACGGGCCTATAGTTATTGAATTCATTTTTTGAGCATTTTTTATGTATTGGTGTAACTTTTGTGGTTTTGAATGTATTCGGAAAGCTATTGGAATCTAAGGATTTTTGAAAAATAAATAGCAGAGGATATATTAAATAATCACGGGCTGCTTTAAAGATATAGCCTGGAATTTCATCCGGGCCTGCCGAATATTTTGGTTAAAGTTTCTTAAAGGCATTCAAAATATCATCTACTGTAATTTTATTGAAATTCGGGTGTGGAGCATAAATATACTGGTTTGATATATCTTTTTTTAATATTATTTATGTCGTATGTTAAGAAGTTTTGTTCATACACAGAGTTAAAATATTCTGCTAAACCATTGGCAATTTGATTCCTATTTTTGATTAACGAATTGTCCGGGCCTAAAAAGTATGAGATCTCAGAGTTTCATTTCTTGGATTTATTAACCATAATTCAAAAAGAATGTGGATCTATTTGTAAATTATTTTCAATATCGCATATGTATGAATTGTGTTCCTGTTTGATTTCCTGTTTCAAATTAGATCGCAATTTCTTATATTATTGGAGGAGCTCAAATTGTAACTATTTACGAGTTCAGAAAGGATTTGTGCATTACCCCAGGTGATTTTATCGAAGCAGTATTATATTAAAATCACCTGAAACTATAAGACAAGTATTATTAGAAATCATTCCGTCCAAATTGGAGAAAAGTTCAATAAAATTCACGTAATCAGCTGATTTTGATGAAGGTGGGAAGTAGATATTTGCGATATTGTTTATTTCAACGAATATCGTTCCGAGTGCAGTATCCAGAGCAATTAACTTAGATTTGAATCGTTTTTGTACAGCTATCAATACACCTCCGCCCCATTTTTTTGAAGTCCGTTCAAGATTAATTGTAATACCAAATCCGATAAACCTTGTAGGTATTTATTAAAATGAATAAATGGTTCAGTACAAGAAATGCAAAAATCTTTAGAATTACAAGAAACAAGTAGTACCAGAAATAACAATAGTGAGAGAAATTCCTATCGATACTAAGCATAGATCACAAGTCATGCTAATGCCATGTTGCCAAGTTTCAGAATTAAATGAGGAACTTGGAATCATGCATCGTCAATTGCATTGATAATTTTTATATCACCGTCTTTCACGAAGATTCTGCCATCTCGGGACCAAGCATTATGGATTCCATACTTTTGCATCGCCAAGCTGAGTAGCTTGTAGCGAATTTTTGTGAGATATTCGTTGAGGAAAATTCCGGTACCTTTCTGCAGCTTCTTGGAATTCAGTATTTCCGCCCTCTTCAGATATGCAACTAGATCGACAATAACACACCTTGGTTTGCTGTTGGATAATACGCCTTCTCTTTTACCAATTCTGTAGACGTTGTTGATATCGGTTGGTACACATCTAACTTTCATTGTGGAACAGAAGAAGTTCAATATTGCTTCTAGCAAGTTTCCTTTTTCTATTTTGGGTATTCCAGAAATTCTCAGAGAATTTTTCTTCTTTCCCTGTTCAAATTCATTCAGCTGATCGCAAATGGTTACGATTTTCTTTTCATTCAGTGCTACTTTCCGTTCCATTTTACATAAGTTTGCATCTAGCTTATTTTCAGAGTTTTATAAAATTTCTCAAGTTTGTCTTCCGGAGTAGAGATGAATTTTGAACATACCCTGTTGATTAGATTTTCCAGAGATCCCTCCTCTACTTGTGATAAATTATTGCTTCTCGTTGTTTTGGACATGTTCGATATGGGTACTGAGATGAAACTATTTGAGATACACCTGGCTCCACGCCGCACCGATGGAACCAAATATAAGTTACACCCTTGCTACTCGACTTTTGGGATCTCAATTTTCGGAATAGGATAATTCACAAAATCACTTTACTTCAAGTAGATTCCCACTTTTTCAGTTGACTTAGAACCATGAAAATTTTGCAAAATATTAGAGCTCACTAATCAGTGCTTATACACACATGCTATGTTGCCAAGTATTCCAATATCAGTTTGGTGTCAGGGTAACTGATCTAGTGGAGAAGTTTCAACTTCAACACCTAAGGTTTCAATCTCATCGTTTGAAAGAATAATAGTTCAAAAAACAAAAAACGCTCCCATAAACAATCCAACCAAAAAATAAGAATAACAAAATAGTTGAGGCACTGTCTGCAGCAGGGGTTTATCGCATACCGTGCACCTGTGGGAAGGTATACATCGGTACCACCAAAAGATCCATGGGAACTAGGCTAAAGGAACATGAGAGAAACTGCAGACTAGGGCAAATTGACAAGTCGGCTGTGGCGGAACACGCACTTAGTGAGGGAAACCACAGGATTCTGTTTGAAAATGCAAAACTGATTGCACCCAACCAGGGATACCATAGCCGACTGGTACGGGAGGCAATAGAAATCCACAAACACACGGATAATTTCAACAGAAAAGAAGAATCTGTCAACCTCAACCGAATATGGAATCCCATTTTAAGAAAATCGATAATAACTGCAGGTAGTTCTTCAGATATTAATGATGATTATTCTCCGAACCCACAGGAAGTAAACAAGGTAATCAATATTAATGACAATTCCCCGAATCCGAATGGAATAATTAGCACCGCAAACTACCTGAATCGGCATAAATACAACTTGCGAAGAAACAATCTCCAGTCATCGGAGTGAATTCCAAGATGAATGAACCTCTGAAGAAGCTAGCCACTCGAGCCAGCGAAACGTCAGGAAGAAATTTCAAAAAACGACGGCCTTCAAACCCGAATAAAAGTAGTGAAACTGAAATAAGAATTAAATAATAATATAAGAAAACCAAAAAAAGAAGCTTTTTTGAATAAATACACTGAAAATAAAAAAAAATCAAAATTTAAATTAAGAATAGTGTGAACGAAAAAAATGTATTGCAATGTAAAAAAGTGGGGTGCATGGTGTCATGGGTGCATGCTAATGCCATGTTGCCAAGTTTCAGAATTAAATGAGGAACTTGGAATCATGCATCGTCAATTGCATTGATAATTTTTATATCACCGTCTTTCACGAAGATTCTGCCGTCTCGGGACCAAGCATTATGGATTCCATACTTTTGCCTCGCCAAGCTGAGTAGCTTGTAGCGAATTTTTGTGAGATTTTCGTTGAGGAAAATTCCGGTACCTTTCTGCAGCTTCTTGGAATTCAGTATTTCCGCCCTCTTCAGATATGCAACTAGATCGACAATAACACACCTTGGTTTGCTGTTGGATAATACGCCTTCTCTTTTACCAATTCTGTAGACGTTGTTGATATCGGTTGGTACACATCTAACTTTCATTGTGGAACAGAAGAAGTTCAATATTGCTTCTAGCAAGTTTCCTTTTTCTATTTCGGGTATTCCAGAAATTCTCAGAGAATTTTTCTTCTTTCCCTGTTCAAATTCATTCAGCTGATCGCAAATGGTTACGATTTTCTTTTCATTCAGTGCTACTTTCCGTTCCATTTTACATAAGCTTGCATCTAGCTTATTTTCAGAGTTTTATAAAATTTCTCAAGTTTGTCTTCCGGAGTAGAGATGAATTTTGAACATACCCTGTTGATTAGATTTTCCAGAGATCCCTCCTCTACTTGTGATAAATTATTGCTTCTCGTTGTTTTGGACATGTTCGATATGGGTACTGAGATGAAACTATTTGAGATGCACCTGGCTCCACGCCGCACCGATGGAACCAAATATAAGTTACACCCTTGCTACTCGACTTTTGGGATCTCAATTTTCGGAATAGGATAATTCACAAAATCACTTTACTTCAAGTAGATTTCCACTTTTTCAGTTGACTTAGAACCATGAAAATTTTGCAAAATATTAGAGCTCACTAATCAGTGCTTATACACACATGCTATGTTGCCAAGTATTCCAATATCAGTTTGGTGTCAGGGTAACTGATCTAGTGGAGAAGTTTCAACTTCAACACCTAAGGTTTCAATCTCATCGTTTGAAAGAATAATGGTTCAAAAAACAAAAAACGCTCCCATAAACAATCCAACCAAAAAATAAGAATAACAAAATAGTTGAGGCACTGTCTGCAGCAGGGGTTTATCGCATACCGTGCACCTGTGGGAAGGTATACATCGGTACCACCAACAGATCCATGGGAACTAGGCTAAAGGAACATGAGAGAAACCGCAGACTAGGGCAAATTGACAAGTCGGCTGTGGCGGAACACGCACTTAGTGAGGGAAACCACAGGATTCTGTTTGAAAATGCAAAATTGATTGCACCCAACCAGGGATACCATAGCCGACTGGTACGGGAGGCAATAGAAATCCACAAACACACGGATAATTTCAACAGAAAAGAAGAATCTGTCAACCTCAACCGAATATGGAATCCCATTTTAAGAAAATCGATAATAACTGCAGGTAGTTCTTCAGATATTAATGATGATTATTCTCCGAACCCACAGGAAGTAAACAAGGTAATCAATATTAATGACAATTCCCCGAATCCGAATGGAATAATTAGCACCGCAAACTACCTGAATCGGCATAAATACAACTTGCGAAGAAACAATCTCCAGTCATCGGAGTGAATTCCAAGATGAATGAACCTCTGAAGAAGCTAGCCACTCGAGCCAGCGAAACGTCAGGAAGAAATTCCAAAAAACGACGGCCTTCAAACCCGAATAAAAGTAGTGAAACTGAAATAAGAATTAAATAATAATATAAGAAAACCAAAAAAAGAAGCTTTTTTGAATAAATACACTGAAAATAAAAAAAAAAATCAAAATTTAAATTAAGAATAGTGTGAACGAAAAAAATTTATTGCAATGTAAAAAAGTGGGGTGCATGTTGTCAATAGGTCACATAAGTAATAAGTACCCCACGCTTTTTTATATTGCAATATAGTTTCTCCATTCACACAATTCCTAATTCGAATTTAAAAAAATATTTCACTTCGCACTCAATTTTTTCACAAAAGTTTTTTCAAACTATTATTCATTATCGATCTACTCTTCAACTCTACTTTCACCTACCATCGTTGAACAGATGATGTCAATGAGTTGCTAGGTGTTTCCTGTCTTCTGAGCCGTGGTCTACCGGTATTTAGGCCTGACGCCTGATCTGAATCTGCGACAGGTGATGCGGTCTGCGAAGCTTCGATTGAGTGTGGTTCGAATAATAAGCGCGTATTCATTAGGGGACACGAAGTTGGATTTTCAATTATTACTCGTAATCGAATTATTTGGATAATTTTCTCTGTCATTGGAAAAGACCGTGTACTCGTATTATGAACCGCTGGCATCTATGTTTCGAGGATGTTGAGACTATATTTTTGAAGTTGAAGTTATTTCTGAGCTCATAAATTCCAATGGCCTATCTGTAGATCAGTGGGTGATTGCTCAAAGCTATATCTAATACTTACGTTCTATCGAAGTCAACATCAATACCCTTCAACAGTGCTTCAGCAACCACGGATTTTTGTGTTTGATCATAACAAAAACTTCTTTTGTGTTCCGTCAATCTCGTTGTAAGGCTCCTTTTTAAGGTTTCGATATAGACAGAATCATTCATTTAGGCAATTTTGCCCTCAAAATATTCTCTTTCCACCTAAATATTTGTACTTTTTTTTCTCTGCAGCGGGTAATTCTGTGGCCGGCGCTTAAAAAGTCATAAGTCGCTTTTTACGTAAATGGGGTTTTCAGTCAAGATATGTTTAGATGATTGTATATTTTAGGCAGTTGAAAGGATCTAAGTCTACATTCATCGTAAAGTGATAGAAATAAGGTACAAAAAAACATATATAATAATACTAGGATAACGGCGAACGACAAAACGTCATAATTAAATATAACCAGAAATTTTTTTCAAGATGAAACAGTTAAAACATAATATGTTCACATATTTTTCAATTTCCACAGTACCATATCTCTCAAAAAGATATATATACACCTATAACCAATGTCCTTGAATTACAAGTCGACATATTCCCTTTAAAGAGTTTGCTTTTCAAAATAAAGGTTGTATTATGTATATTTATGGCATTTTGAGAGCTACCTTTCTGTTAAAATAAAAACATATGTTGACTTATTTTGTTTTAGGCGTTTCAATATTCGAAGTAATCTAAAATAAGTTGACTTGCCGATAGAATAGATTTCTGTTTTCGTGTCATATGTCACATTATTCTGTTTATTTTAGTGGAACGTACACATGGTGTATTGTTATGTGCATTGTGTTCTCACTTTTGTTATGAATAAAGTTCCTTTATTAAGAAATTAAGTACGTAACAAGTGGTGTTTTTAATAGAAGCTTATAAACGATGCCTCCTAAAACAAGAGGAGCCAGGGTTGGAAGTAGGATTACTAGAATACTCGCCGCTTGTGTTCCTGATAATAATAACGTGACGAATCGAGATCTTGCAGGTAAGGTTGAGTTTATATAAATTCTTAAACCTAATTTTCAGTTGTATTCTTGATATTAGTGAATAACCTCAAAGTTGAATATGTGTTTGAAACTAGGACTGATTGTTCAATTTCTCAATTCGCTATTCTGATTATTTTTATTTCTTTGACTGCGACCTTGAAAGATCCACCTCAAGTTACGATAGCATCAGAATATCCTGAAGTGTTGGACGACTTGGATATAATTGGTATTGGACCATCTTCACCAAAGTATCTAAATCCTGTTTGTGACGAAAATGCTCAACCACTTTTTGAAAGCCCTACAACTTCCACAGCTTGTAATCAAACTCTTCTAGAGTTGACACCACACAGAAATAGTGAGTAGCATTCACTAAGGTGTATTATATTATTTCAGACAGAACCTTATTTTTAGATAGGAGTAAACTTTCTGATGTTGATTTTAGGACTAGACGTAAACATTAATGAATATATCAAGCCGTCTATAGAAAAAAACTTCGAAGATTTAGTAACACTGGATTCGGGAGGAGGTGCGATAAAGGAGCCGTCAAATAAAGAAAACGTTGCGGAAGCAAAGTCCTTTGATTATATTTTGTTTTGCAATGAGCCCCTCCAAATGGAATTTGGTTAGTGTCATAATTTATTGAAATACGTCACATGTATATATTATTTATTTTGTTCTTTAGATGAGGAATTATGCGAACCCGAAATTATTGAAAATTGTGAAGATGCAGCTTCCATGAATTTAGAGAATGAATGCGAAGAGAATTTGAAAGAAACAGATATGGCAAAAAAAGATTTACTAATAAATTTTGCAGACACTGAATTTGAAGACCAAAGTCCTAACAGCGACAATCAGGTTCATATTTCAAAAACACAGATAGAAACACCATCGTTACAAGACATAGTAGGTGACGATCAACCGAAAGACAAAGTTGACCAAGATCCTGATTATACTGGGCCAAGCGAAGAAAACAGCAGTGAAAGTTCAGAAGGTGACAACCAGAATGACAAACCACATCCGAAAAAAACTAAAAAAACAGACAATAACTTGTATAAATTTTCCCGGAAAGAAGTTGAAAAACGAAAGAGAAATAGAAATTCTGGCAAAGAATATACAACAGCGAAAAACAGACAAAAACGTCAAAGGAAAATGAGAGATCTTAGAGAAGACTGCAGAAATAAATGCAAGGAAAAGATTGACGAGAACATGAGGCAAAAAATTTTTGACGAATATTGGAGTCTGGGAACACACGACAAAAGAGTCGCTTATGTTGCAAGTCTGATAAACGTTAAAGAAACCGAAATAACAAGAAATAAAGTAAATAATGGAAAATCAACCAGAAATAGACTTTGCACATATATTTACAATTTCGAAATAAACGGTCAAAGGATAGTTGTCTGCAAAAGTTGTTTTTCAAACACCTTAGATGAAACGGAAAAATTCATTTCATGTACTGTGAATAATAAACTCAAATCAAGTAGTGGAATCACTCATGCAGACAAAAGAGGTATGCATACTCCTATACATAAAACACCACAAAATAAAATTGACGAAATAAAATCCCACATTAATTCTTTCCCAGCTTATGAAAGCCATTACTCAAGACGCCACACAGAGAAAAAGTATTTAGCCGCTGATCTAAACTTAAGCAAAATGTACAATCTATACCGCGAAAAATATAACGAAAAGCCTGTGTCTATAAAAATATATGCTCGTGAATTTAATAAACTAAATTTGAAATTCAAAAAACCCAAGAACGACACATGTTCAAAATGTGATATGCTGTTGGCTCAAGAAAAATATTGCAACAGCGAAGAGCTTAAAGTAAATTTTAAAAAAGAGTTAGATGAGCACCTTACTTTAGCAGATTTGGCATACAAAGCAAAAGCAGCGGATAAGAACAAGGATTTAGGCAATCCTTCCCACATCACATGTGCATTTGACTTACAGCAGGTTTTACAAACTCCTTACTTATCAACAAATAAGATGTTCTATTTGCGTCAGCTTGCAACATATAATTTAACAGTACATAACTGCTCTTCAGGGGAGTCCACGCATTTTATGTGGCCAGAATGCACTGCGGGAAGAGGTGCCAATGAAATAGCATCTTGCATTTTTGCATTCCTAAAAAGTCTTCCAGAAGAAGTCAAGCATATTGTGTTCTATTCGGACACATGTGGGGGCCAGAACAAAAATTCCTACATTTGTGCAATGTTTCATTATGCTATTAATCTACACAAAACATTAGAAATCATAGACCATAAGTTTTTAATACCTGGGCACACTCATCTTGAATGTGATGTGGACCATGCCCTGATAGAGAGAACAAAAAAGAAAACGTCTATTGATATTCATCTGCCCAGAGACTGGTATCAACTTGTCAGATCAGCGAGCAAAAAGAAAAAATTTAAGGTAGAAGTTATGGATCAAGACCGATTTTTTTCTTTCTCCGAACTTGTCTCAAGAACCGGACCTTTACAGGTTAGAACGAAAGACTTTAAAATCAAAGGCATTTCTTGGCTAAGGTACAGGAAAGATTCATTGGTTCGATATAAAAATAGTTTGAGGGATGAAGAGGAATTTAAAGAAGTAATTTTTTTGAAGAAAAACCGAAATGAAAGTAACATGGAAAATTTCAAGCTCAATGTCTTATATAAAACTCAGAGACCTATAAGCACACAAAAAAAAGAAAACTTACTAGAAATCATAACTTTACTTGACAGAGAGGTCCAGGATTACTACCGAAATCTACCAACGGACAAAAGTATTCAGACTGACACAGATCCGGATGTCGACAGATATCTTGCCCCAGAAGAAGAATCCGAATTTTGAAGCTGAATCTCAAAAATCGTTTATTTCCTATTTCACCAGAATATGTTTTTGTTTTGTTCAAAATTGTTTTTCGAGAGTAAGTACACATAAAAGTTTCTATATGCATTTTTTGTTAACATAACTGTATTTGTTCTTTTACTACCGAAATGAAATGAATGAAAAAATATCATATCTAGACTTGTCCCTTTTTAAGCGCGTGTACATTATAGCTAAACGTCAAATTAAAACACATATACCCATTTTACCGCTTCTCACTTACATACATTGTTGGACAAAAAGGAAATAAGTCATGGAAATTATGGTAAATACCAATTATTTTCTTTGAAGTACAGTATTGCTTTCGAGAGAATATGTTTATTCATACTTATTTAAGAACAATTGTGTCGATGGTTGATTTGGATTCTGAAAAACCTCATAGATGTGTCCCAAAATTTTCTAGCGCGATTCTCCAAAAATGTGTAATATCGACTTATTACTTTTTGAGCGCCGACCACAGAATTCTTGTACAGATATCGATCCGTGTGGGTGGGCTTCCTACATACCTTTTTCGCAAGTTTTCACTTTTCCCTCCTACAGCTACTCCTCTGCCTATACGGCACGATGGGCAATGGGTTGCGTGGAAATCACTTTTTCTTGCTCAATATGTATACTAAGCATATGAAAATTGTATTAAACTGATTTTACTTCTTTTATGGGGGTTTTTGTTATTCCTTTTTTCGATTCGCAAATTATTTGTCCTACTTGAGGAAGCTATGGTATATCGGGGGGTAGTACCGAAAGATACTTTTCCCAGACTGCTAAAAAATTGTTTAGATCAACTTGATGTAGACAACAAGACATCAGCAAATCTCATAGCTGGATTCCGTGGAAGTGGAATTCATCCAATCAACAGAAACAAAGTACTAGATAAGTTGCCACCGAGCTTAGAACAGCCAAATGATGAGAACAATTCTGTAGTGTCAATAGATAATGCTTTTCAAGTCTTTTTAAGCAATCTATGTACGAAGGAAACAGTAACCGGTACGGGGAAGAGAAAAAAAAAATCTAATCGAGTCTGGAAAGAGTGTTGAAAATACTACTCTAGAGAGTGTTGAAAATACTACTCTAGAAGGAGAACAGACGGTAAATGAAAATGGAGTCAATAGAAACCAGGAAGAAATTGAAGAAGAGCTACCTGATTTTACTCAATTTAATAACCTGACACCATCAACATCGAAAGAAATACCTATTATTTCTCGAAAAAATAAAAAAAGTGTAGATTCCTCCAGTGACAGTAATGATTCCTTTTCCACGCAATCGTCATATGATAAACCTGAAGATTTTGAAGAAGATATGGTTGATTCTTCGGATTTAAAAGTTGATGACTTTATTTTGGTGCAATTTTCATATGAGGCTCCCCATAAGCCAGTTATTTTGAAGAAATTCATTGGACAAATTATTGAACTGAAGCCGGATTCAGTTTTGTGTAAGTTTATGCACAAATCACCACAAGGAAAAAATATTTACGTATTTCCAGATATTGAGGACGTCACAGATATTAATAAAAATCAAATTCTGTCAAAGCTGGTTCCTGTGTTTGTTCAACGAAGATTCACTTTTTCTATTGAACTTTAAAAATCTGGCACAATTGTTTTAAACATTTTTTTTTTTTCGTTAAAATGAGTTTTTCATTTGTTTTTTAAGAGTTATGCTTTATTTAGATCAGTTTCTAACAAAGTTTTTGAAGTTCCCACTTATTTTTTTAAGAATTAAAACTTTAGTTTTGTATTAAAAATGTTACATCGTTATAAATGGGAAAATACGAAACTAATCTATCTAGTAGGTCGCTATTAGCGATAGTGACAATAAAATTGGAATGACGCTGTCAGTTTGTGAATTTTCGAAATTGAATTAATACTAATTGTGTGTTGTTGTTCTGTTCTTGATTTGTTACTTAAAATTTTATGTACCCCCTCTAAGGGGCTGTATCTTAACAAGGGATGCCCCAATGATGTTTCTTTATATGAAAGATCCTACTTTTTTTTTCGATGAAGAATCTCCTCCTTGAATGTTTTACACTTATTCAGTTATAACCTGTATTTTTAGGTGTTTGAAACTGGCGGGTATCATAAGACGCCTGCAAAAGCTATGTACAGTGCACATCTTTAAAGTACCCCCTTTTAGTTTTTGATTGGGTCAACTCTGAAAATTCAAACTTAGGATGATTGAATTGATGCAAGAATACTATATTTTGAAGTGGAATTGACACATGAACATTTCAAGATGGCGACTAGGCGCCACCATCTGGAAAACCATATCAAATGGGCAGGAACTTCAATGTGATGTGTCACAATACATGATTTTGAAGCTCCTGATGAATACTTCACAACCCTAGAACATGAAGTCAATATCTTCACCTACTACAAAATGGCGGATCATTCAATAGTTTCCTGAAAACAAGCATATTAATGTGGATATTTCTAGAAATATTCGTTTTTCTCTGTCATATGGCAATACCAACAACCCGATAAGGTTTGAGAGGTTATTTTTCGTTCATAAGAAAAGACAAAAATGTCAGTGAAATGAACATGACCATTCAGTTCAAATATTCTCATAGAGTTTCCTATTCTATAAGTAAATAAGTACCACGTAAAGTATCTTCAAAATTGTCAATTGAACAACAGTCAGCAGGGAAATGTATCTGAATATGCTGGCATATTCAGATACATTTTGAAGTGAATCATAATGAATTCGATATGGATATTATCATTTCAACAATATGGAACACCACCACATAACCCTAGGCAAATAAGAAACTATTTGGATAATACTTTCCATGGTCGTTGGATTGGCCATCGAGGTACTAAGGAATGAATAGCCCGCTTGCCAGATTTGACACCTTTAGACTTTTTTATGGGGCTATTCGAAGCAGAAGGTGTACGAAACTGAACCTACTTCAAATATTGAATGTACGGCAGAGAATTATAAATATTTGTAGGAATATCGACGTCGCTGTGTTCGAAAATGTTCGACGTGAAATATCCGTTAGGCTCTTCTTATCTCAAAACGTTCAAGGCAACCATTTGGAGCATCTTCTGAACTGAAACCAGCTTATTTCCTCAAATTATGAAGTCAAACGTCGATGTGTGCAGGCAATAATTCAATATTCCGCCATTTTGTAGCAGGATATTGACTTCATATTCTAGGGTTGTGAAGTTTTCGCCAGGAGCTTCAAAATGATGTATCACACGACCCCCCTTTCCATTGATATTTTTTCCAGGTGGCGCCCAGTCGCCATCTTGAAATTTTTATGTGTCAATTTCACTTCAAAATATAGTATTCATGCATCAATTCTATTATCCCAAGATTCAATTTTTTGAGTTGATCCGTTCAAAAAATAAAAGGGGGAACCTTAAAGAAATGCACTGTATATAGAAACACCTGAAACGGTTTTGTAATCTGTCCTGTGAAAATCACAAAATGAATTGTTATTTTGAATTACCATGTATTTCAATCAAGTTTTTGCGAAATCCATCAGTTATTCTTTCACATTCATTTCGACGGCCTCCTATAAAACTGGTGGAATATGAAACTGAATTCAAATTCTGAAATCTCTAAGTTTTTGAATAGACAACAAAGTATTTTAATCATTTTCTTACACACACATTCACTACTTGTTGCATTTTTCGAAAATATATTTTTTAGAGCTTTGATGATTCTATAAATAAATACTCCTCTTGGGTATTCATGCAAGTTTTGTATTAGAGTTGGCTGTGGTCCAACATTTATCACGATTGAATCGATATTTCAGGATCCAGTTCTCTAGGATTCGGTTGCTGGTTGGATATGTGGAAACTTTATGGAAGCCATTAAATGTACAGAAGATGAACGCTAATGCGATATAGTGTTACGGTTGAGATAAAGTGCATTACATACTAGGGAGGCATTAAGAGTATGTTGTTTATTATTTTTCTTTCTTGTTTTTTCTCAGAGGAACAAGAGAAGAGAATCATTGAATCGGTGAATTCTTTTTCACATTTCTTTATATCAATAAACGGATGATAGAACCTCTTCAACTGTGTGAATCCACATGAATTGTTTTTTCTAGAAAAATTGATTGGTAAGTCAGATGAATATCTGAATGAGTTATTCTTGCATGATTTTCAGGAGAAATTATCTTCAAACTAGAACCGAGAACACATTTCCTCCTCACTGACGTGAAATAAATAGATCACAGTAAATTGTTATATCCACAACTCATTACATATATTCGAAAATAAAGAAGAAAATGTAGTCCAACTCGTTCATCTAGAGAGCTGATTATTATGAAGGTGGAAGAAATGCCTATGAATGGCGCATTTTTTCGTTTCATTCGTTGCCTGCTAGTTTCTGGGAATTATTTTCCTGAAATTCCGGCATTTTAAAAATTGAAAGTATACAGTATGGAAGTGTGATTACTTCCAGTTCCTATTAGGTTTGAATATCATAGACTTTCTCTTCAATTCCATCGCATTGAAAACATTTGAAGGTGAGCATGTCTCAGAGCACTCAGAAATATGCCAATAATTGTTGTGCTTCCTTCACATAAACGAAGTCAATTCATCAGAGTTGGGAATCTTGAAGATGGTTCCTCTCTTGAGTCGACTAAGTCAAGTTTTAACTGTACTATATAGACATTCTTATAGATGAGAAAGCAGGCAATATGCTTCATACTTCCATATTCTTCTTCAGGGTTTCAGTAGAGAGGCGAGTCACTTAACTTCATGATGAGATATTCTTATCAGATCTCCAGAGAATCTGCATAGGCGTTAATATATCAGGCCTTTTTATATCGTTGATGAATCAGTACTATTGAAGTAGGTTAAAATTGGTGTTTTTTTCATATGCTCCATGAAGTTCCAATGATAAAGTTTTCTAACAAGCATCGCTGTTGTGAATACCTTGATCAAAGGGTAGCAGAAATCAGAGTAATACTCCGAGAGAGTTCAACTAATGCAAGTTGCCATTTTAGGTGGTTTCTCAAGAGCTAATGATCCTAGTCTAATGTCTATCGCGCTGGTTCTACTGATCACGTCACATAGAACACACATGTACTCAGAATTCATCATCGAGAAAAAAAATCAGTATTACGTCAATATCCATATTATCAAACCCAAAGATGTAATTACTTTTGTTGATATCACTCACTGTATGAGTAACAGTGAACGGTTTATGATTTTTCTTATCCCATCCTCTTTGTATGACCAGGAGGATAAAAGACAGAAACGATAGAGGGAAGCAGATCAATACTCTTGTCTCATTGCAAGTACACAAACATTTTTTGTTAGTTCTGCTAGCTTTACGGAAACAATCTAGCTGAAAGGTAATTCTATGGTCGAGAAACTTTTACTACTCCTCTGCACACAGCTCGTTTCTTATGATTCTGTTTCATAACTTCTCGCATAATCATAAGGGTATGATCTCAAGTGAAATATACCTTGTGCAGTGAAACAATCCAGTTCACATATTTCGAGGCGATCAAATATCAGTATCTTTTTCTTTTTCATTCCTTCTATTTTCATTCAGAATTCCTGCTCGACAGAAATCACTCGGAAATATAATCTGTATTATAAATAAAAGTGTAGCTTCAATTGAGGATAAACTTAAACTGAATTGTTTCTAGATAAGATTCCGTTCATCCTCATAATGGTTCGCAAATCTTCGAATGGCGTAATATCTCCGATGGGGTTATGATTTGCAGACACCGATCAATTATTCAGAACGGATGGCAATTACAGTTCACAAGTTCTGTCTTCCAGTTCTATAGCTCGTGCTTTACTGCACCAGAAGTTGGACAATGCTTTGACTTAGGGGATGAAGTTTCCTGAATGGAACTGCTTATAATAATCCTCTCTCAAATTTGCTGTTTCCGTAAAGATGTTATATGGAGAAAAGGATTGTGACATGAACTCCCTAATACTCTCTAATATCCTCCACATGATTTGAAGTAATATTTATATTCCTTTTACAAATAATATTAATTCATGATGCCAGAATCAATTCACGAGTTTTCAGATAGAAATTTCATACCAACAGACTAATGAAATGCTTATTTTTTCCGCGTTACCATGGTATTTTTGAGCATTTTGTCGGAATTTTTTTCCCGCATTTCCCGCATGGGTAAACACAGAGAATTATAGTAGCAGAGCATATTTTGTTTAACATAACAGGTCACTCACCCACTTTGAGAAGAGGTAAACAAAATGGAACGTTCATATAGGCCCTAAATCAATTCAGCGGACGAATAAAAATACAATAATGATCCACATTTTTTTTCAGGAGCCACTGACACGGTATTTTCTTGACCGAATCGATTCATTTTGTTGAAACTCATACAGAGACAAGGCGATTTCGATTCAAATGTCTTGAAAAAAATTCTGAGAAACGTGAATTTGTTGGTCTCAAACCACAGACTGACAACTGAAATTGTACAAATCCGAAGGAGATATCACTGAATATCATCATGATGGATTCAAATGACTTAAGGTGGTAGTGTTTTATGAAATATCCACCAGTTATTTCTCAGAAACTAGCCCTCATATTATTCATTTCTCCGCTTTTTTCTTGATAGCCTCTAACAATTTCCTCGAATTTCCTCGTGTAGGTAGGGAATAATCAGATGTTTCGATAGAGAAAATTCTGATCCATTTATTATTGTCTGACACCTATCAGAAACAAAATAATTAAGGCTTTCGCGGCCGAGGTTTTCAGTATTACTACTTTTCTTCGGGTTTGAAGGCCGTCGTCCTTTGGAATTCCTTCCTGACGTTTCGCTAGCGCGAGTGGCTAGCTTTTTCAGAGGCTTACTCATTTCTCATCGGAATGATAGATGAGAGATAAGTAAGCCTCTGAAGAAGCTAGCCACTCGCGCTAGCGAAACGTTAGGAAGAAATTCCAAGGAACGTCACCCTTCAAACCCGAATAAAAGTAGTAATACCTGTCAGAAAGGTGATATCACGGAAGACGTCGAATTATATACGATCGATGTAAGGTTTGATCTTCAATTATGAGGACGGGCACACGCTTGCAGGCCGGTTTCGGCCTCATTGCCAACTAGTCAGTCCGAAGTAGTTTCCACCAACACTTCGTAAATCATTGGCAAATGAATAAAACACTGCACTTTCACGCGTCCTACATTGAACGTCCTATATTTGAACGCCCTATGCGTTATTATTCAGCAGAGTAGTTGTTTTCTGTCTGATGAACTTGCCTTTGAGGTAGTAAGGACTGGCCTGAGCGGATATTCCAAGAGATGGGTCGATATAGCGCCAGTTTTCAAGAGCACTAACCCATTAGGTTGAAGTTTTCAAACAGTTGACCAATTCGTGAAAAAGACTGTTTCAGCTTCTCTTTGATGAGGTTTCTCCTTAGTGTACAGCATCAAATTGAAAAGTGTACAGCAATGATTGAGATGATCTTTCGAAAGATATTTCGCTTGATCTCTAATCTCTGTTAAGATTTGAGGGGTTAAATCCCACTTGCCGAGAAAATGGAAGTGACAATGTTGGGAATGGGTTAGGTTCCACCCTGTATACTGTATACAATTCCTTGGTACTGAATTGACCGTTCTTGTATGATGCACATCTTCGTCGAGTGTTTGTGAATATTTATAATTTATAATATTTTAATTTCTCCTTTCATTGAAGTTGTATCGACTTTTATTTCTGATATGGCAACTCTGACTACAGAATTTAACAAACCAGTACACAATGAATATCTCCTCTGAGACAGGCATGAGACTTCAGTTTCATGACACTTTCAGGGCCCGCTTTTTCGGACTACGTTCAAATGTTTCAGAATCACTGTCAATAATCATATTATTCCTTATTACGCAATCATCAACTTACCTTGTGCCGGGGCATATATATTCAAGTAGAGACAGTCCTCACTTTGATTCTTCAGATAAGGAAGCAGCCTTCTCAAGTACTCCAGCCGGCCCTTGGGCATCCTTTCGAGGGCTGCGGTTTCGTTAGATATGTCCGGAAGCTTCTGAGGGCACACCGGACCCAACTTATCGGAAACCCGAATTCCGTCCCAAGGACTGGGGGTCCGCGTCGGGCTAAACCGATTCGAGTGTACAGGGGGGGTCGCGTACGGGACGCCCAAAAACACTTCGATAGGTTTGAGGAATCGATGGGAGTCCATCGGGAGGATGAGGCCCTGTAGGCGTCCGTAGCGGGTCTGAACGATTCTCGTGCTGATTTTAGCGTTTTTCATGAAACTGTTGTCACATTTCACCCCCAAGATGACGGTAGTGAGAATTAAAACCCGCAGCATCGGCCGACTCTCACTTCCCATCTTTTAAGTAGGAAACATTATCCCGTGCAGAGAAATATTAGGGGATATTAATCCTCCGGGAAGTTTTAATGAAAACCACACTCTCGAACTTGAAAGACGTTAAAAATACCCAACACGGGAAAACGCTAAGGAAATGTCGAAGTTTCGGAGTTCGGAATTAATTATTGTTTCTTGAAAATTGAGTTTGTGATTCGACTTTGTGGTGTTCAGGATCCGGGGAGAACTGGTGTTGTTGCTGTTGGTGCGTGAACGGCTGACCCTCGGCTTCCTCGACATAGAAGTGATCCTGTAAAGAAACGTTCAATCAGTTTTTGATGAATGATATGGAATGGTTTTTCAGTAATGATCAATTTCAATTCGTACAAGAAGTTACCTGAATTGAAACAATCACAAACAATTCGAGAGTGAAACAATTGCAGCCCTGGCTGAATTTGTTATTTCAGTATCGAGTGAAAAACTGGCGTTTCACTTCAATGAATCTGAAAAGAAATATTTCTTGTTTTTGAGTTTGCAAATTGAATGAAGATTCGGGATGATTCGATTCCTGAACATTATCATTTTCAGTGCACATGATTGCAAGTAAAGACAGTCTTTTCGACACACCATCGAGCTTAACTTCCAATGAGTTTCAATTACTTTAATTTCTGCTTTTGCGACAGTTATAATTAGCGGGATACGAAGAACATGGAGAAGCTGAAACAGCAGCACTACTTACATTGTTGGTGAGAATGATCGCTATGGATCTAAGTGGGATTGGGATAAGCTAGGTAAGGAATGGGGCAATTGACAACTGACAAGTGACTCTGACAATTCGGCTACTGCTTTTGGGTAAAATAAACCGTTTTTTCATACTCAAAGAACCGATACATGCCATAAGGCAATCAAACCCAAAATATGAAAATTGAAATTGATTTTTTAGTAGAAAAATAAAAAACTTGAGGTTTGATTTTTCAAAAAAAAATATTGTGACAAAAAATTTGAATATTGGATGTGAAAGAGTAAAATCTAGAGATTCAAATAAGGAAAACGGCGTTTCAATCGCTGATATCCGCAAATGACAAATGAGATTATGGTTAATGTAATTATTCTTCTATAAATTGATTGAGGTCTATTTTCTATTGATGCATTGATTCGACTGCGAGATGAGGGCCATCTCCATAAACAATCTCACATTGCTCAGCCAGACTGTTTGTATTATTAAAATTTATGGTGTGACCTGTATTTTTCACATGTTCACCTGAAGCACATCATTCTGGATGAAGTCTGTGTCACTTCTATTTGATGTAATCCGATCTGCTGTGGTTTTCGACGTTTGATAAATGTAAGTTTCTTCACAATTTGAAGAAAGAAGGCAATACACCAACTGTAATTGTGCAGTTAAGGGCGTAACTAAAACTAAGTAAAAATGGAACTCGTTGTTAACACTGTTTCATTAACAATTTTATGTGTTTGAACTACCTGAAAATTCATGAATATCCGGATGAAACATGGAAGAGAAAAAAAAACTCGAAATTGGGGTATCATAAACATTATTACTTACAGTACTGAATCATGAATGTCCATGGCAGACCTACTAGGCATTATCTTCTTCACTAACATGGGAGGATATAAATCACCCATGAATTTATTGAAAGGAGTTTTCGAATTTTTTCATGAAAAGAAGAATCAGAAGTGAACAGAGTGTCTGACGCTTCATTCACTCGACAGAATTTACCTTCAAGGACTGTTGGATAGATTTATGAATCACTACTCCTACCATAAACAGTCCATGAAAGTGAATTCGACCATGGAGATAAATCGAACCGGATATTCTGTTGTCCTGACTCTTCTTTTCCTCAACAAAATTTGGTTACTGACGGAATATTATTGATAGTGTTAAAGAGAAAACTTTCTGCTTGCTTCACTCAATATCTTTACACCTCAGGAGAATTACATACTATTATATATACAGTGTGTCCAAGATAAGGATGAACAGCATGGGGATCTCGGTAACCGTAGGAGTTACACGGTAGGTCAAATGGACAAAAAGTTGCGCAATTGAGGGGTCAATAAATAGATGTTGAGAAATCCCAAAAATGTTGTTTACTTCCGGAGATATTCGGGAAATACCGAAATTTGGCGATTTGGTTTTTATTTTTTTCCGAAGTTATTTGAAAAGTTTCGAAAAAACCAAAGGCACTTTTTTACCTCTACAAAATGGCGCTCACAAAATCTCCGTACAACGTTTCGTTTGGAAGAAATCATCATCAACTTTGTTTTTTTATATGGCACGTCCCCATGCTGTTCATCCTTATCTTGGGCACACTGTATAGTGATCCTAAAAGTTGTGTTTCAGGTCGATATTTACAGAGGATGCCGATAATAATATCCCTTTGGAGTTTTATCTCCTATATATTTCATAACATCAATCAGAATGTTTGTGAATGAAATGTTATACAAACCTGAGCAGAAATTATTATCTCTTTCAAAAAAAAAATGCTTGCCTCGGCCAACGGTCATTTTTCGAACAGAATTTTTCTCTCGAGGCACTTTCGTCTAGATATGTAATACTAGATTGTTGAATGCGAATCACGGCTCGCGTATTATTATGGACGATCCAAACCTATGATTCATTCGGTGCTTTTAAAATAAGAGCCCAGGGCTTGCGGCCGAACGCTTCGTATCCCGCACTATATTTTATAAGTAACAGCATTATCACCACCATATTTCAGTTGAAAATGTTATTCAAGTACGCCATTACACCACCAGAAACAACAAAAACTCGACTTCTTTTTGTTCAGTTAGCACTTCTGGTTTCACAAATGGTATAATTTTAAAAAGTACACTTTCCGGACAAAGCGACCCGGTCGGCTGACGTAAATCAGAAGACCATTGTTTCAGAAGTAAGGCCGCCGTATATTTCCCACAATGCACACTGTCCCGGTTTTGCTTTATCGGAGAAAAAGCCTCCGGAGGATGGAACAAACTTTAGGATTCCTGGAAATCATCATTTTAAAACAAACCGAATAAAAAGGTATGTGGAACCGCTGTTCGGATTCGGATGAATAGATTTCCTTCGGCCTTCCGGAGTGTAAAAGGAAAATGAACAAGATAATGTTTGTATTGTTGCCGTGCAGAATGTTAATTCAGTCGAGTTTTATTCGCTGATGTTCGAATAGTTGCTCTCAAGAATAATTAGGACCAGTGGTTCTCAAAGTTGTCTGGCGTACGACCCATCTGAAACAAGTTATCAAACTCGAGATCCACCTCTAGGAAATTCAACCCTCACCAATATGAATAAAGAGATTTTTCAAATTAAAAACAAGCTTCGAATACAATGTTTGATACTACACGAATAACTACAGCAAAAAGTTATTTCAATGGGTTTGATTAAATTGTTTCCAATGTTTCGCCATTACAGTTTTAACATCAACTTTAACTCGAGTTACTTTTAGTGCATTCGATATGCCAATTTCGGTATTTAGGGAGGGGGTGAATAACTGTTTGCCATAAATTTGTTTGTAGTGGAGGGATCGAAAGTATATGAATAATAATATGAAAGCATATCAACAAAAATTCATCTATTCTTTATACTGATTTGAAGAAGGAAAATTCCGAAATCAGTCCATCAAAACTTCTTTCCCCTATGAAGCGGAGATGTGTTTGTCAATCTATGGCAATTCCATAAGTTTTTATGTTGGCTTCAACAGTTGTATTATTTGCATTCAGTGTCGAATCAGCAATACCCCTGCGGTAGCAACATATGGAAAAGAAAGGTGGCAGCTTTCACTCAAGTTTTCCTTAGTCGATATTGTTTTGCCCGCGATCTCAATGTAATTCTATTCATTAGGTTATATATATATATATATATATATATATATATATATATATATATATATATATATATATATATATATATATATATATATATATATATATATATATATATACCATTATAACGTCTACGTGGGCAAGTCAGATTTTCGAAGAATGACTATATTAGCATTATAAAATTCGTTTGTGCAATGCCTATCCAAAACAATAAATAATATTGGTCAAAGACGAAACGGACTGGTTTAAGTTTGACGATAGTTATGTCATGGAGTTTTCTGGAGATATCCTGAGTTTATTGAGGCTTCAGGAGATACCCTACATTTTATTCTATGAGAGAGAGAAAATTGGCAGATCAAGATCTTCAGATGAAGTTGTGCTGCAGGTTTATCTATAATATACAATATCCATTGTATAGCGAAACACGTGTCGCGGTTTAGCTAACCCTAATATGTGAGAATCTCACAAGCAACTGTGTATTATTTATTTCTGTATAAACCAATCGGTGCAATCAGAAGACATTTTCTAAATGTCGATGTTATTAGGGACTACGCTCCCTATCCGGTATGAAAATCTCATAACAAACGACTTGAAAAGCGTTACGGTAAATCGAAATGCGCATATAGAAGACAATACTTACACATTCTCCTCTATACGCCAATTTCCAAGAAGCATTAACGGTATACAATTCCCTGAAGAGGCTTGTTTTATCCAATGAAATATAATAAAAGAGCACTCCAACGAAGACATGAAGCGAAATACGTTTCACATCTTCCTGCAGATAAAAATGTTTCCATGTTATAAAACATGGGTTGAAACAATTGTAGAGGGATAACATGCTCAGATAAAATTTAGGTCACAAGTTATCTCTATGAGAACTATATCATTTTATCTGGCATTTTCTTTGGCGCAGCTTCTTGAGACTGGATAGAAGGATTAAAGTTTCAGACATTATTTCAGTTACGACGCTCTCTTGAAGTTATGCGGTATGATGCCATTAGTAGGTCAAGCTTTCGGAATCGTGTTGTTCAGTACTCTGGGTTTCTTTCGAGGTGGAGGTTATTTCATACCCTACTTACAATTTATTTCTCAGATATCCTTTCAGTTACTCCATTCTGACCAAAGGGAACTAATTCTGTTCCACATAACACTTGTTTTAAGATGTAATGTGGAACGTTGTTTTTCAGTAATGTGTACGTTATCATGTAATTATGTTTGATTTCAAAAGTTTGTAAGTTATCTAGTCATAAATTATATTTGCTAACAATAAATTTCTTTCAGGTATATTATTGTAGAAATTAACACATATTTTGTGTATTTTCGCCTTGACTCGTCTGATCTATTATTGTAATAGGCTACAGACTCAATAAATTTGAATCAGAATTTTCCCAAAGAAGGTTTCTGTTGCTCCGAGAGGAATCAAAGCAAACTGATTCGTTCTCACTCAATCTTCAATACTCAAACCTTATCCACCTTATTGATATCCTGAAGAAGTCAGAGTTAAAAAGTATACAATTGGGTCGGTGAAAATATGAAAAATTCCAAGAGGATACAGCCCAGCAGTTGATTCATTAGCAGCAAATGTAATGTTACTGAAATAAGATTGAAGATTAGGCAATCCAGAAATGAGCAAAAGAAGTGATATTGGAAAAACTGACTAGGAACTAACTGTTTTCCTGATTGCTAATATGTGCAATCATTCAATGGTAATAACCAAGCATATCAATAACTTAATGGTTTCAGCTCTTCCTGATTTCACTTCCTCAAAGTCCACAAATCCCAATCAATTTCCATACATTTCAACTGATACTTATCAGTTTTCTATAAGGATTTACTACAATAGGATTCACATAACCGCGACATGTCTTTCTCTATGAAATAGCTTTATCTGGCTAAAAATTGGAAGTTGAAAGAATATAAGAATTGAGAACTTTCATGAAGAAATCATTGTATGGCGAGAGGAAGCATTTGTGACTTGACGCCGAGATCTCAATCTGCCTACTGTTAAGAGTGAACAGTTCAATCTGAGTAGAAAAGTTGAGACCTCGGAGAGAAGGGAAATACTTTGGTATTCATGTCTTTTGGTCTTTCTCTTGTTGTGATTCCTGTTTCTTGATATGAATTTCACATTTTCGAAATGTAATACTCAACAGAGGAAGAAAATCGATACTGAATCTGACGAAGGCGAAGATTAGTTATTTATATTAAACCTTCTGATATTTTTTTCGGTCCGACCATAGATTCGTCTATCAATCACTGTGATTAATTTGTCAATATTGAACTAAAAAAAATGGCCCATCATGCACATCCTTGATCAGTTTGTGATGGATTTCACTAATTCTCTGAACATTGTCCAGAGCACGCTTGGCTTATATGTGCATAGTGTGCCTGAAAATGGATTTCGATATCTTGTCGTCATTGGTTTATATACCTTAATGAACTGAAAAAAACCGAAATAGAGTTGACTGTATTCATTCTTGCTACAAATATTTTTTTTGTAACGTTGTCAAATCTATCTCTTCGAAATCCGTTCCATTCCTTTCTAGTCCAAACGTCATTCTGCCCAACGGAAGTCGAGACACACACTGACGTGTAGACATCAACGCAGTTGCACAAAACAATCTAACTCTGACACGATATTACAGTTATTATACATTATACATTACTAGTATTCAAATGTGGCACTTTACCATTTCATCAGCTATTTTCTCAAGTGCACCACTTTCACTCAATGTCAGTACAATTTTTTGTCGTAAATGACACTATAATGTTGGTAACTAATCCAAATGCTGCTATTTGCAACAATCCTCGTGGAATATACGGTAATATTGAACACAATTATCAAACCTAAATAAGCTGAATTGTAATGTGAAACATTAGAATCCCTCTTTGGCGAAAAAGATTTTCGAAAAATGACTATATCGGCACTTGTGAAGGCGTTATAAAATTCGTTTGTGCAATGCTTATCCGAGACATAGAACATTGGAATTATCCTGCAAATATTCAATTCTCGTTCAATTAATGGAATCATTTCGAAAGATTGAGAATGAATTAGTATATAAACCCTGCCAAATGATAAAATTTCTGTATGGAGAAATAGCTCACCTAGACTTCTAGCCTCGCTAAGCTATATTTCACTATAGAAAAATGATTCACTTTCCGCCTCGGTATGTAATATACCATCGTATATTAAGTTTTCTCATTTCATCATTAACGGGACAATGAAACCCTATATTTTTAATAGAAAATTGTTATCAGAGACTTACTTTTCACAAATGTGGGGCAGAATTAATTTACTGCATATGTCAGGAGTTAAATATTTGCCTCACTTTTCCAGTACAATTTCTGCCAAATTGCGTTTTTCCTACAATTATTCTAGTGAAAAATTTTCAGTGTTATTTTTAACTCACTTTCCGACTAACTTTTTTAACCATTTTTCTGAATTATCAATAGGGAGCATTTTGAGGACCTCGAGATCCCTAGAAAGTTGCAATAGTTTCTTCATTAAAAAACATTGAAAAGTATCTACAATCATCAATGTTGCTAAAATATTTGAAAAAGCAACTAAACTCAGATTATTAGATTTCTTTAAAAAACATAAGCTTTTGTCAGATTTACAATTCGGATTTCGGCAAAACACATCAACAAATGAAGCAATCGCTTTCTTGACCGAAAAGGTGTATATGGCATTAGACCGAAGCAAGCCCTGTGCAGCCGTCTTTCTAGACCTCGCAAAGGCTTTCGATACGGTCAGCCATGAAATTTTATTGGGTAAAATTGAGTTGATGGGAATTAGAGGAACTGCCTTGCGAGTTTTTGAGAGCTATTTAGAAAATAGGCATCAACAGGTCAGGATTGAAAATGTAATAAGTACTAGGCAAAAACTAGATTACGGAGTACCACAGGGCACAGTCCTTGGTCCAATATTATTTCCAGTATACATCAATGATATGCTCAACCTCAATTGATCAGGTAAAGTTATTTCTTATGCAGATGATACTGTTTTATTTGTTGGAGGAAACTCCTGGAACGAAGTTGAGCAGATTATCAAAGATGACATGAAAATAATCACTGGATGGCTAGATGATAATTTGCTCACCCTGAACTTAAATAAAACTATGTATATGCCTTTTGCAAATAACAAAAAAGTACTTCCGAAAAATGACCACCTTGAAATATTTCTTCCTTCGCGTAAACAACAGTTCTGGAATATTTCAAAATCAGACAAAGTCAAATACCTAGGGATCGTTATAGACAATCATTTACGATGGGATCATCATATAAACTTCGTGACAAAGAATTTACAAAATTCAAATACATTCTGAATACCAAAGAAATGATAACAATGTATTACGCACTTGTTCAATCTCACCTTTCCTATGGAATTCTGTGCTGTAAGGGTGCTTATTCGACTACACTGAAACCTTTGGAAACGATTCAAAAGCGAATTATCAAAATAATTTTCAATTTCCATGTACGATACCCTTCGAAAGATCTGTTTAAAGATACAAGAATTCTCACTATCCGTAAATTGTTTTATAAAATAACTACGATACATATATCCGAAAAAAATTATTCTCGAATTATATAGACCATAAATATTCAACTCGTCTGAAGCAAAACCTCCAATCTAATTATTCCGCGGGCATTCAAATCGATAAGACAAAGAACTTACACACACACAGGAATAAAAATATTCAATGTCCTACCGTCAACGATGAGAGACGGACAAATCTGCAATTCTGATAGATTTTAGTCTTCTGAGGGCAAATCCCAGCTATCTGACGCAAAACATAGAGGTCAATTATTTATAAAGCATCATCACTTTCATTTATTTGTAATTATTATTGATGATATGAAATTTGTTATATATATCTGTAACATATGCAAATAAATATTCTATTCTATTCTATTCTATTCTATTCTATTCTATTCTATTCTATTCTATTCTATTCTATTCTATTCTATTCTATTCTATTCTATTCTATTCTATTCTATTCTATTCTATTCTATTCTATTCTATTCTATTCTATTCTATTCTATTCTATTCTATTCTATTCTATTCTATTCTATTCTATTCTATTCTATTCTATTCTATTCTATTCTATTCTATTCTATTCTATTCTATTCTATTCTATTCTATTCTATTCTATTCTATTCTATTTTATTCTATTCTATTCTATTCTATTTTATTCTATTTTATTGTATTCTATTCTATTCTATTCTATTCTATTCTATTCTATTCTATTCTATTCTATTCTATTCTATTTTATTCTATTCTATTCTATTCTATTCTATTCTATTCTATTTATTCTATTCTATTTTATTTTATTTATTTTATTCTATTCTATTTTATTCTATTTTATTCTATTTTATTTTATTTTATTTTATTCTATTTTATTCTATTCTATTCTATTCTATTCTATTTTATTTTATTCTATTCTATTCTATTCTATTCTATTCTATTCTATTCTATTCTATTCTATTCTATTCTATTCTATTCTATTTTATTTTATTCTATTTTATTCTATTCTATTCTATTCTATTCTATTCTATTCTATTCTATTCTATTCTATTCTATTCTATTCTATTCTATTCTATTCTATTCTATTCTATTCTATTCTATTCTATTCTATTCTATTCTATTCTATTCTATTCTATTCTATTCTATTCTATTCTATTCTATCAAATACCCTAAAAAATCAAATATAATAGGGTCATGATCAAAACTGAGAGAGATTCATTATAACGAATGTTCATCGAAAAAAAACTATTCTGACTTCCAACATTATGTGACGTTGTTGATGACTTTGAAATTGAAAACATTCGATAGATAAAAATATCGAAAGATGATTCATCAACTTTCGATGAACTGTATTTTTGCAATACTGACGATTCCCTCTACAGAAATGATCATCATCCCAAAGAGCTGAATTTATTCCGAGTTTGAATTCGATACATCCATGACCCATTTTCCGATAAGGGATTTGAAAACTAATCCGGACGATTCATTATCAGGGTGATCAATCACTGCAATCTGTTAGGCCTCTGGGATCACTTCAGAAGAGAAACAACGAGCTCGTCAGTTGTGAGACGGAAGCAAATGTTTTTCTCATTTCATCACGTAGTTCATTTCTCGAAATCGGCCCGAAAGATCTGCCACCGGATTAAATTATTCATTTGTTCATTACAGCGCTTATTATTAAGGGCTATTAGTTGAAGAGAGCGTCCTTCATTTAACCGGGTCTCACTGGAGTCTTAAGCTCGGTTGAGCTGAGTTTTTCAAGTGGTGGTTTTATTAATAATTCACGGGCGTCTGAAACGTTTAAGAGAGCCATTTCCTCCCAAGCGCAAATCTTCGGTCATGCCATTCCGTTAACCCTCCCATTTTAATGTTTTAGTTGATCTGGAGATGTTGTTGAGAATTCTGTATGCATTATTCAGGAATTTTCATCGAGAGCTCCACAGACGATATATACCCCAACAATATCTATCTGCCTATAGATCATTATCTTCGGAAGCAAATTTCCCAGAATGAGTTTACCTTATTCTTTGAATTGATTACGTACCACTAACACAAAACATTACATATACAAGTGTATATGTTTTCAGATTGTGGTAGATTATGAACCCGAAAAACTGGGAAATGAAAAGTCTTCTCTCACAAAAAAAGTCTTATTTCCATCTTGAAAACACTCCTCGAAAATAAGTACATACCAGTCTGTATCGCCAAAAACAATTAGCTGTTCTCTTGTTTTACCTAGGCAATTATCGTGAAAGATTATCGAACAATGAGTATATGTCGGATATGTATATGGACTAGTCATATAGATGCACTGAATGTTCAATTCAAACTGAAAATTTCAGTATTATAGTCGGGCTGTTCAAAAGACAGAATGATCACGTGAACGGCACGCACTCTTTGAATGTTCCTCTCCCCAATGTCACAAGTCCGATTTACACCACTCAACAAAAACACACACAAAAACGTAACACACGTAAATACAAAGCACAAATGAGTACAGTACAGTGTAAACCGTTCTTCATTTATTTCAGTTTAGAAGGCGTGGCTACGCCGGGCAGGCTATATTTAGATGCAGGCATTCACTGGTCACGCGTCCTTGAATTCTGTCTTTTGAACAGCCCGACTATAGTGATACTGGAATACTATAGTCGGGCTGTTCAAAAGATAGAATTCAAGGACGCGTGAACAGTAAATGCCTGCATAGCCACGCCTTCTAAACTGAAATAAATGAGGAACTGTTTACACTGTACTGTACTCATTTGTGCTTTGTATTTACGTGTGTTACGTTAATTAAATAATATGGATGGAAACACTCTTTCACCTCCAAGAAAAAGATAAAAAAAGACATTCAACTGTAGAGGAAAAAGGTGTAATAAAACTCATAAAAAAGCATCCCAAGAGTTGAAGGGAGGACGACGCGGCGACGTTTTTGTTGAGTGGTGTAAATCGGACTTGTAACATTGGGGAGAAGAACATTCAAAGAGTGCGTGCCGTTCACGTGATCATTCTATCTTTTCAGCGGCTACACTATACACAGACATCCACCTATTCAGTCAGTAACTTATATCTATTTTTGTAGATTATTTCCAGAAGAAATACCTATCGATGCCCTGGCTGCCACATCCTAGATTTTATGTACAACTCAATCAAGAAACTCAACTCAAGAAAGAAAACTATCTTGAATGATACCGAAGCAATTTCAAGTTTTTTTCTATTGAGAAACAGTATATGAGCCTGAAAAAATTGTTAAGATATTCATATGTTCATTCAGAACAGTGAAAAACATCTTCAACCTGGTGAAGAAAATCATCGAACCTTCAATTTCAGCAGAACCAATCCCATCAAAGTAGAATACATAAAATATCTTGAACACTTACCAAACAATGATTCAATTCAGCCCAAATTGCCCGTTTCTCAGACAGAACTATAAAAAAGTACTTGAATCTCGAAAACTCCCTAATGTGGCGAACTCGGCTAATTTCCAAATGTCGGATAACAACCAAAACGGCGCTGGAAGAACATTTCCTTTCGAGTTGCAATTCTCATGCACAATTTGACAATAATCTTCAAGCAGACAAACCATTGTGCATCGTTCAAACCGACAAACTTGCCTGCAACTCCGTGAGTGCTTCATAGAAATGTGAACGTCTCAGAAATGGAAAAGGTGTGCGCTTTGGCAATCGTTTGTATGCAAATGCTGACTGTGGGAATGCGAGAAATTTGTTGACTCATCGCTCGACTGTTATTCACATCGGTAGTTTCATTTTTGAAAATAAATTGATGGAGATTTTTAGGGTTCTTTCAAGTTCTGTCACGTATCTGAGGTCAAAAAAACGACCATAGCGCTTGGCATTCTCATCGGTAACGAAAGGATTCGAAGGACTTTCACTACTTATCTATATGTCTCTGCTAGGATCCGTAAGATGAAAATGAAAATCTCGTTGAAACTCAGGTCGCACGAGTTCGGCTATGTGATAGGTGTCGAGACAATTCGCTATAGCCAAGTTGGCCACCTCCGTACGGAACTCACCAGATTGAACATTGTATAACAAGCTTGCTCCAGGAGTACATATTATATATATATAAAGAGAAAGTGTTATTTGCTATGAAGCAAGATGAATCAGGAAACTGATAAATAGATTATCAAATTCTCTGGTCTATCACAATTTGTATTCAATTCGAAATGCCCACCACAAGATAGCTAGCTATTTCTGGCTTTGGCTTCATCAGCTGTGGGTTGGCATGGTCCTCGTATCGAAGACAAACTGTGATAGATATCCAGAGGATTTGAAATGAATCGTGCCTTTACGGCAAGCGACACATAAGTGGAACCACCTAGGGTGTAACACTATAAGGAAATGCTGTCATAGTTTTCCGTCAGTGGTGACAGTTCGCCACGTCAACTAACAACTGAGAGTGCTTGTCATTATTTCTGCAAACGCAGTTGTTAGTTGACGTGGCGAACTGTCACCATTGACGGAAAACTATGACAGCATTTCCTTAAAGTGTTACACCCTAGGTGGTTCCACTTATGTGTCGCTTGCCGTAAAGGCACGATTCATTTCAAATCCTCTGGATATCTATCACAGTTTGTCTTCGATACGAGGACCATGCCAACCCACAGCTTATGAAGGCCAAAGCCAGAAATAGCTAGCTATCTTGTGGTGGGCATTTCGAATTGAATACAAATTGTGATAGACCAGAGAATTTGATAATCTATTTATATATATATATATATATATATATATATATATATATATATATATATATATATATATTGTTCCACTATTGGCCATATCTACACGGATGACTCGAACGCTTTGTTGTGAACTTGTCTAACCTCTCTTGCTCAGGAATCGTTTTTCAATAGAACAACTGAGCTTTGTAACTCCTTATCGAGAGAGATTTTTCCTGAAGCTTACAAACTTCAAAAATTCAAAGTGAATGTTAATTCGTATCTCCTGTCCCTTGATTCACGCGGTGTTCTTTGAACATTACAGGGTTGTCCTTTGGTATGAATATGCATATATGCATTCGAAGAAAAATGCTGTGAACTTACTGGTAAAATGAGTTAAATACAGAAACAACATAATATATGATGAAAACTGACGGGCAGTGAATGACACAATGTCTAGGGGTATGATTTTCTGATATAATTTTATGTATGGAGATTTCAAAAATGTTACAGAGATAAGATATATGAATATATTTTGCTCCAATGATCTATGTCAGTTTTCTCATTCTAGGTGTTGTCTTCTTGCTTTATTTCGAACACAAGATTTTTTGTGTGTTCTACAGTAACTCTTGTGTAAACTCAGTAACCGCGTCTGGAGACTTGTTTTCGACGTGAAAAAAGGCTTTGTGAAGAACTTTGTTGTCTTTTGGATCACTGGGACTGGATGGAGAAATCTGAGGTGTAGTTTAGAATTCCCACATTTCTCCGTTTTCCCAAGTACAAAATTGCCAATGACTAATAGGGTATATACGAAATTCCATACTCCCATTGCCTTCTAGAACCTATGTAGGCCAGACCAACAGACGTGTGACAAGTAGAGTATACGAAGATCAACTTGCCGTCCGAAAATCCGAACCATCCTCAGCCCTATCTAAACATCATCAAGAGGCAGGACACGAACACGAATTTAGAATATCAAATTGGTGGATTGGGTTAGGTACTTTACTCAAATTTGAGTGTCCATCTAATGTCGTAATAGCTGGAGCAATTGCTCATTCCTTATTTCAGCTCATTCATTTTATAAACGCTCTACCCCAAATGTGTATATCCAACTCTATTCTCGATTTGAATTTTTTTAAACCTGCCGTAAGTATTAATGAGCCCAATATGTCAACTATAGGTCAGCTGATTTCAATTAGAATTACTACGAATGAACAATGTCGACAATTTGCTCCACGATAAAAGTTGTTCCTGGAATTTGATGTGAAGTCGAAATTAGTCAAATGATTGAAGTTTTGTTGGAAGAGAAACTTAGATACTGATATGATTTCTGTATGCTTGGTACTGATATGTTGTATAATATGCAATATCGTGTTAAGCTCAGCCTTTTTCGTCTAACACTGACAGTGTGAGTGGAAAACTATAAATAGAAATGAACAACATAATTTGCATGCAATTTTCAAACCCTAAATCCGAAATTCTGATGAATGATATTTTAAATTAAATGTTCAATACCTCATAATTGAATTGCTTTTCGTAATTTAATACACCGCTTCACTCTGCATATGCACAGTACGGTTCAAAGATGAGAATAATTCAATTCTAGTAATCAAGATTTCACGAGTACCTATTCTCGAATTGAAACTCTTTCAATATTTTTCAATACTGTTAAATATTTAAAATTTTATTCGAGTTAATGTAAATGTTTTGATATGTCCTTTCAGTTTTTCATTGTCGTTATTAAAATATCATATTTCTTCCATTTACTATTGCATGTCATTTTTTTTTTAATTCTTCATTTGGTATCGGCCTACCTCCGCTACCAAATCCAATCACCGACGCAGGTGAGCACACTTCCGGTATTCCAACCAGAGGTAGGGACCTTTTACGAGCCCAACATACATGGACTCGGGACCGCCGGCTTTACGTCCCCTCCGAAGGACGGCATATCCTCAATATATCTTGTGCTCATTGATATATTGCCTGAGAATTATGATATGCTATTTGTTGCAATTGTATTGGCTTTCGACGCGGTCTTTCCCTGCATAAGGTCACCCATCCAAGTACTAACCGCGCTCGGCGTTGCTTAGCTTCAGATATCGAATGACTGTCAGTCAACCTAAAGAGCTGGGCCGCCCCTCTCAAATCTGTTGAATTTCTGATATAGTTAGTTTTGTTTACTCTCCTATTTCGGATTCTTTCTATCCCATTTCTCTACTTTTTTCTTATTTTACCTATATTTTCGTTCGATTTTTTTTATTTCAATTTCCTCTTCTTATCTCACTTTAAGACATACACATTTCACCTTCTCCCTTTTTATGCAATAGAAATATCCTCCTTCGTGTTTCGATCAATCAACAATGGGAGATTGGATCATTACATTTCAGCATGAAATATCAACAAATGGCGAGGGAGTTGGTCCTGTACTTACGTGTTCGCCTTTGTCGACCTACAGCTCTCGGGCTCGCTTCACCAACGGGGCTCAGATTTTTCTTCAAAGAGAATTCATCTGTTTTGTTGGCGATTGTAGACGGGTCCACGAATAACCATGCTGCTCCTGAGGTATGACGTCGGGAGTTAGTAACTAGCCTACATGCTGAAGGACTCGAGAGAAGTCGGTGATATTTTGTATATAATACCATAAACTATATTTACTAATACCACCATAAACCATATTCTCTACTTCTATCATAAACGAATTCTAAAAACAAGAGTTGTTTCATCGATATGTTCAACAAAGTGAATATGTGGTTCTCGGTAATGTAGTGGTTAGCACGTCCGCTTTCAAATGGAAGACCTCGTGAATCCACTGCTCGCAGAAGTTTCGACTTCTGAGGGTTGACGTTCCTCGGATGGTAAACGAAACGAACAATTTTAGAATATAGCGATGAGTTTCTTCTGTGACCTGATATTGGAACAAAATAGACATATATCCTCAAATAACTCTAAGTATTTTGAAAAAGGGTGGTATAATACTTCACCAGACTGGCGCGTAGTGTGGCAAAGTATTTCAGCACACTAGAGCATAACTTAATTCATTGTGAAATTCATGACGTAAACGAAACCACGACACATACAACAGTTTCTTCAAGCAGAAATTTCGCGCCATACTATTTTTATTTCTCCCCCACCCACTTCACAGGGTGCCACTGCCTTCAGATCTCTATATTCAAAGAGGTAGACTGCTTTTCAAGCAATTGAACTTACCCAATTAGCAGAAGCGAATATTTTCAATATCCACTGAACTCGATCCTTTTGTTTATTGATACCTCTAATTGAATTTCAATTAAACTCAGGAGATAATTGCCAACGTAACCGGTCACTGAAATACAAAACAATATTGAAATAGTTTTGTGGTATTCAACTGCATATATATTTATGTTTTATTCGAAAACATTTTGTTCAAGTAGAACTTTGATATATTAAGTCAATTGAGGTCATATGGTTGAACACAACCAAGCACTATGATACAATTATACGGACAAACAATTTCAATAGGATATTTTCACTTTGTTGAGTTTTGAATATGCAATCATTCCGACATATCCCGGTTTTGTTGCATTCAGACTAGGAGCATAATGAAAGTATTGATTCAAATCATATTTTTCAAAGTGAGTGCAAATTATTGGAAATGTTTCTATTGGATAACTTTGAATAGAACTGAAATATACTTGATGAGAACCAATATAAAAAAATATCACAGTTTTCTGTATGATTCTCACTGACAATGGGTCTACAAAAACGAGACACGTGCTTTGCTATGCAATAGCTTTTTATCCACCCCCACAAAAACATAGATACTGGCAAAATTGTCAAAAAACCATTATTTGTGATATCATATCATTGATCCTAATATTCCTCCAGAACCTGAGGTTATTACAGTTCTTCGAATTCGAATTATGACGTTATATTTCTTTGCAAAGAAAACTGATGTTTTCGAGATGAATGAAATGCAGACCCTTGGCCCTTCGCTACTAATAGAATTTACTGTGTATTGTTTAATGTCTAGATTGATATAATTTAATAACTCTTTCTCATCAGAGTTATTTCAGACAATCAACGAAACTGCTACACATGTTTCAGTATACAAAAGCTCATTCAAGACAGGGAGATTCACAAGAGACGTCTTACTCTGCAGGTGCTCTCAGAATTTCCATCAGGGAGTTTACGTGCAGAAGGTATTGTTTGGAACCACAGAACTGCATTCCAATTCCTGTCGCCAGAGAATTATTTATTTTACCATATGCATTGGATTGTAGACTTGTGAGCACAGAGGCTCTCAGATGAAAATTCCGAGGACATCTGCTGGGCAAAAAATTTCGGTTTCAGCAGTTCCTCGTTGATCCATTGCTAGCAAAAGTTTCGACTTCAGAGGGTTGACGTTCGTCAGCTGGATAATGGAACGAACGATTTCAAAACAATTCTTTCAGAACAATCTCGCCATTTTTGCAGATTTTAGGCCTATTCCGGACAGTTTCACCAGATCCTTTGCTTCGTCAATCCACCACGAGATACCAATTATTTTATGCTCATCGTTGGGCAGTGGCGACATGAGCCAAATGGCAGTTTCATCACTCGGCAGGGTGCATTCAAGCATTTGTTTGAAGAATCCGTCATCGAAATCAAAAAGCAAACCTCCTGCCTGAATGAGCGTGATGATGGACAGACACTTCCAACTATCTGGGAATTCCTGATTCCCCAATTTCCAGTGCCAATTTCCAATGCTCATTAGTACTTTCGGTGATTGTAACCAAATATCCCTTCAGCCAACCTCAATAAGGTCCACCTCATTGACCTCTGCTGATAAATATATCACCGAATACTTTTAGATCCTCCACTTCGATCTAGGCAGTAGGCAGATTGAGACCATAGATAGACCCCGTGACGAGACCTGAGGAGTAGGGATATTGTCAATTCACAGATCCATTCGTGAACCTCTGAGAAATGGGCAGAGTGAGACCTCATTGGGGAGTCAGTCACAATATTTCTTCCCGAAAATTTCCCCAAAATCGGAGCCGAATTCTCGAATACAAAACTTCAGTCGCGCTTCAAACCATATTCTAAATATGCTATGCAACAAATTTTAATTTTTATCATTAGTTGTACAACCGCAATTTAGATATCGATAAAAGTTGGTTTATGTTTAATGTAACTGATTCACATCCATTCAGAACGGCCTCTTATCAAACAGTTTACAGAGCAGGACAGCAAATTATAAACTTTTTCAAGAAAAGACTACCCTCGTTTTGAAAAATATAGGATAATTTCATGAAGAAAAGTTGTTGAGAAATGGGAGTTTCGCCCAGATATGAAGTCTTGGCCTGAAACTTGGAAAACATGTTTTTTTTTTCAAATATCCTTGTAAAATGAATCAAAAGTATGATCAGTACATATTTATAGTAGGTATTACCAAATTACGTGATCGTTAGTGAATCATTTGCCTTGTTAAAAAGGTCAATTACAAAATATTCGAAAAATAAAGAATTCAAAGAAGCTCACCTTACTGATAATGGTTTGAGTTAGTACATGAAAAATAATGAGGATGAAACTAAACTAAAGTATGCAAATAACTCATATAGTTGTTTCTTCCATTCTTCTTTACATTGGTCACAAGAGGAATAGAGGATCAAAGAAGTAGGTTATTGGATGAAAATACCGAATAAACATTTCCAAATAATCTGCTGATGGAAAGATATGAGTTGACAATGTATTGCCTTTTGAAAAGAAAGGACTGTAAGACTCAATCTGTTGAAATCCCCAGGAATTAATGATGTCAAGAAGCTGTGACATTTGATAATCGACCAAATAAATTCAAATCAGTTCGCCTTGTTCAACTTGTTCCCTCATTACGAATTATGAGTGATTGAAATCAGTGTAGCAGGTGAACCCAGGCAATTTGTCTAATTAGTTTTTCCCAGCAGGGTTAGTTTATTGTGATTGGGATAAAAGCACTGGGTTGGATTCATTGTAGTACCACATAACGCCTGAAGAAGTTATTGTATAGTGAATCACGCGTAACGGTTTTGCAAACCATCTAGTGAAAATCGTACAATGAACGTTATTCAATTACATTTAAATAGATTTTCATCAAGTATCAGTCAATAATTCTATCAGTCTAGATTGATCATAATATTTTGTTTGAAGTTACTTGAGCAGTTGAGAAATACTTGATGAAAACTTATGAAAATGTAATTGAATAACGCCTAATTTTGTGATTTTTATTAGACACTTGACAAAACCGCCATACGTATTTCTCTATTCAGTAGCTTTTTCAGGCGGGCTCTAATACTTCACAGTAAAAATCTCAAAAGAAAGTGCTATTCATTCACTTTTTTGTTTGAATGTAGGTATCAAATTAATATCAATACCTACTTCAATTAAACTGTCGTCAGAACAATAATATTTCTGGTCAAATTCCCTCGGTGAATTCGGACGCAGCATTCAATATGTATATTGGTTCATGTTTTGAATGACATGTTGCTTTATTCTATGAGGGATTCGAGAGGCAGTACATATCAAATGAACCTGAAGCCATCGCCCCGACTATCCTTTTCGAAATGATTTGAATCTCTGGAGAATATTTTAGGCGTTGGAAGGTAATCCCTTGTTATAAATAGTGAAACTGCTTTTCAGCGAGACTTTCGAGAATTGTTTCAAAAATATTCGAGTCCCTCTCTGGAAGAATACCAACGCAAAAATTATAAATATCATTCGGCGTGAAAATTCCTGATATCTGATTTTTTTTCGATAAGATTCATTGTGGAAAGTTTTCATAGAAGAAACTGATGAGACTTCTATCGAATTATCAAAATAATTATACACTCTCGTATGCCTTCATTTCCAGTAATTTCATCCCCATTTGCTTGTTTATCTGAAAATTCCTCGGATACGCGTACACGTTGATAATCCAACCTATAATGTACACAGATCAGGAAAGCTCGTGAACAGTTCAATAATACGGTTTAGAATAACCCTCTCGAATATTCCGTTGGATCAACTAGAATTCATATCTGATCCATTTTTATTACAGTGATATGAAATTATAATTGGACCTTTGCGGGAAATAACCAGATATGAATCAAGCAGTCAGTGGAATAATTGTTGTATCGTCAGAATCTTCTATGTTCAAGCATAGTATCATCTTGAGTTTGATTTTACTCAAACACCAAACTGAGATCACCTGCACCAGAGTGGAGTTTCACAAACCAAGTACATAAATATTCATAATCTCAGTTCTTTTTCCAAAGATGTCAACTTGTAATTCAACTTTGATAAAAGATGTTTCTCAATTGTTTCAGTCAAAAGGATTTTATCGGACGTATTATTACTTTCGAATAATTTTACCGATTCATTGACAAATACTCTCTTGGGTGGCAACTTTAAAATACTCTATTGGAGCAACTATATTCAACACTGAAACAATTGCAACTCACTCACAGTATGAACTTCAAATGAAACCCTGTATATTTTTATGTATTATAAAAAATAAAATGTAATTCGTTCAGAACAGTTTAATACAAGTGGTTATTCCTGTCGAAAATGGCGCCGTAGGAGTAATTTCCACAAGTTCAATATGGCGGCTCTGTAACGAAATATTTGAAACTATTGCCCACTGTTGTACTTCTATCAATGGTTTACATCACTCATTCATTTATATAAGCAACTATCCTCATCACATTTCATGAAATTCAATAAATTCTATAGCATTCATCAGGCATGGACAAATGTATAATAATGCTTTGTTACTTTAATGGGAGTATGGTCAAGTTTCACCATTTATTACTATCAAGCTGATTAGTATTCGTGGGTAGGGTCATTTTGAAGTGACACCCTACGTCTCCGACAGAAATTATCGATTGTGGTAGCTAACAGGGGTTGCATAGTCCAGCCTATGACCATTTTCCCGTGTATTTATCCCGTACAGCACCGATTCGCAAGAAAATTTGGATTCAGGATCTACATACACTCTTTTTCAAAATCTACCCTGTGCCGAGGGTTGCTCTCTCCCTGGGGGTGGATGCCACCCCCTTCTTGGGGCTGAAAAAATTTTATTGGAAATAATTGCTGAAATCAATAGATTGACTAAATCTAAGCACTTTTTGTTCAATGAAGTTTTTTCTGAAAAGCAATACTTTTCGACTTATTCGCGAGTGAAATTGTCGGTTTTCAGGCAAAAAAAACACGTTTTCAGATCCTTTTTCGCGAATAACTGGAAAATAAGGCATCTAATCGAAAAACCTGCAGAGGGCAAAATTATAGCTTTTGAAAAAACAAAGGCGATTGTTCATTTGTGATGTATGCAAACCCACTACAAACTGAATAATTGCTTGTTGAAAGTTGATTGGTATTTTCAAACGCCAAAATGGAAAGTTTTTACGTACAATAACCAAAAAACAATGCATTTTTCGGGAAAAACTAATTCGACCTTTTTTGAAGTCCTTCAAAAATCCTTCATTTTTGTTATTTATAAAATTTTCTGGCATCAAAACTGACCGAGGTATGAAGGAAATAATGTTGAATCCTATTTTTTCCTTAAAAAAAAATTGTGAATCACTCATCCTCTCTTTCCCCCCTCTTTGGAAAAAATCGTTGCCTAGTGGAACTATATGTATATATACTTATATAATATACATATAGTTCCACTAGGCCTAAAATATAGTTAATATGTGTATTCTTCAATATACTAATGTACCCACTCTAATTTCTACAAAAATTGTTTTTGGTTTTTTCCCATAACTCGCTTAGTCTTCAAGCAATCGAATCCACCAAAGGAGTATTTTGTAGCTTTTTTCATGAGCTATAAGCTCATTCACATTATTTTTTGTTTCAGATTATATTTTTGAAAAGGTTCATGTTGAAAGGGCTCAAAAAAGGTACTTTGCGCGAACCCTCACAATATTTAATTGGCCATATCTTAGTCTATTTTCATCCTCCAGAAAAAAATGAAACACCGAAATTTTCAGAGAAGAATAGCCTTCAATTTTGTACTCTGGAAAATTTTGCATGTGATCAATGGTTTTCGAGTTATTTCGAAGAAATTGTGATTTTTCGCTGAATCACGTATATGATTTTTTCTCTTCAATCTCAATTTTTTCCAAAACTACGTACTTTCGATCGATGAAAAACTCAGAACTCATTGAAAGAACATGAATGAAGTGAATTATGGAGTAACAACAATTTTTTTCAAAGGGGGGAGAAGAGAGGATGAGTTATTCACAAATTTTTTTCAACGAAAAAATAGGATTCAACATTATTTCCTTTATACCTCGGTCAGTTTTGATGCTAAAAACTTTTATAAATAACAAAAATGAAGGATTCTTGAAGGACTTCAGAAAAGGTTCAATAAGTTTTTCCCGAAAAATGCATTGGTTTTTGGTTATTGTACGTAGAAACTTTTCATTTTGGCGTTTGAAAATACCAATCAACTTTCAACAAGCAATTATTCAGTTTGTAGTGGGTTTGCATACATCACAAAAAAACAATCGCCTTTGTTTTTTCAAAAGCTGTAATTTTGCCCTCCGCAGATTTTTCGATTAGATGCCTTATTTTCCAGTTATTTGCGAAAAAGGATCTGAAAACATGTTTTTTTTGCCTGAAAACCGACAATTTCACTCGCGAATAAGTCGAAAAGTATTGCTTTCCAGAAAAAACTTCATTGACCAAAAAGTGCTTAGAGTTAGTCAATCTATTGATTTCCGCACTTATTTCCAACAAAAAATTTTTCACCCCCAAGAAGGGGTGGCATCCACCCCCAGGGAGAAAGCAACCCTTGGCACGGGGTAGATTTTGGAATAGAGGGTAAGTAGAACCTATATCCAAATTTTCATACGAATCGGTGCTGTATGGGATAAATACACAGTTTACACTTTTTTCACCGTCATAGACTGGAGTAGCAGGGATAACAGGGATGTTGATTTGACGATTCTGAAAAATTCATGAGTAACTGGGTTTTTCATTTCTTGAATTTCAAGATAATTATCTCAATTATTCGAAAAAGAATTTGTCCTACAAATTATATGATTTCATGAAAGACTCTCCTCCTTTCAACATGTAAGGATAACGATATCATGAAAAATGATTACTAACCAGCTGGATTCTTTTTTTATTGATTAACATTTATATAGTTTAACACTCACATTCTCTTACAAATTGCGTGGTACGGTATTCCGGACCTACGGTTGAAAGTTTTAGTACGAATATATGTTAAAATGATAACTATCAAGCTTTCAAGTTTCGATGAGACGCTCAACATTTTCTTGTAGGAAAATTCTTGATTGTGGTAGTTAACAGGGTTAGCAGGAATAAAATACGTTGATTCGATAATTCTCAAAAATTAACTATCCAAATTATTCGAAAGAATATTTTTTGTCCTACGAAATGTATGGTTTTATCGAAGAGTCCCCTGTTCATAACACATATCAATAACAAGGTAATGATAGATGACCAACCAGCTGATTTGTTGTCTGTTGCTCAGTTGATATTTATATAATTCACTTCATCGCGGTCTTCCAAAATGATACATGTCGAAAAAATTATTTGCTGCATTTTGCTATTGCTGCTGAGTCATACCAGCAAGCATAGGCAGAACATTGCTAACTGTGTATCAAGTATCTCAAGTAAGTGTCTCAAGACATAATTTCGGGAAATATTTGTGTGCTATATGGTGGTACACATTTCTAATCAACAGTTTTTTTCCCCACTGTTTATATTTTGTTTGAATCTAACCATTCATTCATCACTTCATTCAGTTTTTTTATTTCGATGAATGAAGCCTAATTCTCCAGATGACCGTTTCACTACAATTTATCCATCAAGTTATTGGATCGCTTTCTGAAACCGGCCGACGGCTGAAGACACTTGAAGATCTTGACGATGCTACTAAGTTAAGACTCTTCATCGAACATGTTTCACATACAGTGTATCAACTGATAGCAGAAAAGAAGTCATATGCATGCCGCGGTCGTGGAAGTTCTCAAAGCTACTTACCTAAAACCTGTGAACGAAATCGTTGCTAGACATAAGTTAGCTCCTCGAAAACAATCACCGGAAGAATCAATTGATCAGTATCACCAAGAATTGAAGCTATTAAGTAAATTGAAAATTTGCAGCCGTGGAAGCCGAAGCTCGCACGGATAAATACGTTCGTGGTGCATTCTCACCAGATCCGTTTGCGACTTTTAGAATTCAATACACTACCTCTTGACGAAGCCGTGGATAAATGTCGTGCTTTGGAATCCGTTCGAAATCAATCTGTATCTCATTCGTTTTCTGAAGTCAACCTCAATGCAACTACTGTACCACAATATAGTGACCCATTGGAGGAATCAACGAATTTAGCAGCTGTACGTCCTATTCACCAAAACTGCTATTTTCGTAGCCTTTACAGGAAAAAATTTCGACAACAGTGTCCCGATATTTATACCAAATACAACAATTGTCATTGAAATAGGCACTGGGCTGTAAAACGCGAATCCAAAAAGAACTATACTCGGCGACCCTTATTGCGGCATCCCCATCGACAGTCGAAAAAGCTACTTCCAGGTGAATTATGTTTAAAACCACAAATGTTTGCACGTTCACCAAGAAATATATTTATTCAAATTTCAAACATGTTTCCACTGCATATTGTTACAAATAGAAAAAGGAAAATGACAATGATTGTCGGACTAGTGATTCATACCTGTTTCATTGTAGAAGAATGTTTTTTTTTTCAATTCATTATTTAGTCGTTTCATTTCCGCTACCAAAGGTAATCACCGATGCCGGTGAGCACACTTCCCCCAACCTGAAATTCAGCTGAACCCTCTGGTATTCCACGGAGAGGTGGGGATCTTTTATGAGTGCAACATCCCTGGACTCGGGACCGCCGGCTTTACGTCCCCTCAGAAGGACGGCATATCCTCAATATATCTTGGGCTCATTGATACATGTTGATAGGAGGGGACTTTTTGATTAAATCATACATTTTGTAGGGCGGATATTTTTTCTAATAATTTATTTAGGCATCTTGAGATTCAACAAATAAAAAGATAGTTATTTGTGAATCTGGGAGTCGCCAAATCAACATATTTTATTTCTGCTCCCCTGTTAGCTTTCACAATCGGGAACTATCATCGAGGAAGAGGTTGGATGTCTCTTCAAAATTTATTTTCTCGAAAAACCAGCGTGATAGTAATAAATAACAAAAATGGACCATGGATCCTGGACTATAACGGTAGCAACGAAGTCGTAATATTTAGGGTATCTCCATATTGAGTATTATGTTTTCTTTAGTGGAATCTTCAGTCTCGATAGTGATGAAGTAGATAAGTACTAAAAAAAACTTTTCCATCATTCAACTAGTAAACCACATTAATATACCAACAGTTTCAGTTCAGAACTAATATTTGGAACTCCGCTTTATTAATATTCTGTCGTGACGATTTAACCCCTGAGAAACACACTTTGAGACAATACTTCCAATGATTTGTTGTTCCAAATGGTGATGCTAATAAGTAAAATCGATACGACAGGATGTGGACAACTTTCCAAATATCACTTCTGAACAAAACATTCGGAATAGACTGTGGTTTCAGCTCGAAATTCAAAAGATATATATTAGGTTGAACTTTCGTATAAAAAGTTCCACTGATATCATTGAAGAAGCTTGGATGCTATATCAACATTAAATGTTGTTTGGAGAACTATAATACCCTTAGGTTTAAAAATGAAACGGTTCGATCAAACTTCAATATCCGCGGTATGTACCACTGAATAAACGCGTAGCGATATACGTACCCAGAATTCCGATATTGCATTATCGAAAAATGTTCTGCGAACAAAGTCCACAAACAAATTCATCGGAACATGAATCAAGTTGTTATATATCAGAGAGGACACAAAGTGTATCGAATGGTTCAATATCGAATGGCATTTGAGCCTGCAATTTAGGATGAATTTATCAATTCAATCGATCAGGATATGCGTGTGAATATTTTCAGAGAAAAATATTTCACATTTCATTCACAAACAATGGTGGGCAGTGGTTTCAGTCAATCATGACATATTTTCAATAATCATTTCATTGTGCGTTAGATATGGTATGCGATTAAATTGAAGTGGTAAATATGTTTTTGTCCCTGTGGAATTTATAGTGATGATGAGGTTTGCAATATGAATGAAACTCAAGAAATTTTCTTTCCCGAATCAGAAAACATTGAAATTAGAACTCCTATGAAGAAAGTTCAATCGAATGTAATTTTACAAAACTGTTATGCAAATCCTTATTTCACAAAACGAAGTAGAATATAAGTTCTTTAATGACTTCGAAATGCATGTTGTCAACGGTAAATGGAAAATATTATATTTTTGGGAATTCATCCGTGTGCGAGATATTTTGGTATTCGACGTTTAGGCTCCCAAGCTTCAGTCACTATCAAGAACTGATAGTTATCAATCCGCCGATTATTTCGATCTACCAAGTCCTCTACGATTAATTCGACCTTCAAAAGTATAATATATGATATAATCCTCTCACAATTCTTGTCAGAAAAAATCACTATTGTACCTTGGTTGGTCAAATTTTAAAAAACCATCAGTTTTTTTTTTAAGATCTATTCATCTGAACGAATGAAAATTCTTATGAATATAATGAAACTGAATATTTCCCCTCATATATAAAATATCCCATGAGAGCAAAGCAATTATCGAAAACTTACAGCGGTAATTGCATTGTATCGAGTCACCATAACAACACATTTGAAACCGTATCGCTAGACGTCAGTAAACAACACAAATAAATGTCAGATAGACATCAAAAATAGAAAAACATTTCGCGTTCAGGTGAGTACTCCATACAATCTATAGAGGAAAGTATAAATGAACAAAAAATTACATTTTCTTGAGAATTTCTTTATTCGTGAAATATTCCAATGAATTATATTCGTGCATAAAAATGACCAGATAATTTTGCATTCAAGCGTGATATCTTATACAAATTGCATTCGGTTATTTTCATATTTTCTAAAAATATGAAAATAAACTCTTGCAATTTTTAGATATCACGCTTTCTTGCAAAATTATCGGTAATTTTCATGCACTCGTGCAATTATAACTGATAACAACCCCTGGTCGAATTTCCAAAAGTGCAATGGTTTTCAGAGAAATGATGGACTCCCTAACAAATAAGATACTCTCCTCTTGATCACAATCGAATGTTACAATCAAAAAGAATTTTTTTTTCGTCATTTGATAAATAATTATTTCTTAAAAGTTACTCCTTGATGCCTAACAACCAACAGGTGCAAGAAAATGTCCTCTGCCTTGATGAATCTCATCAGAAATATAAATATCTTCAATTTATTTGAGAATCAGTAGTTTGTAAAACAAAAGTGGATATAGTGGCCATATCGCACAAAGACGAAGTTTTAGCACGATGCCGTAGGTGAGTGCTCAAACGTCCGAGGGCGATAAGGCCAATATCCATTTAAGCTATAGAGGTAATGATTTCTTCGACAAAGTAAATACTTCAGAACTCTCTTCCAAGTATCATATTGATGATCAATTCTGGATATATGTGTTCGATATTTATTAAAAAATTAAAAATCGTGCTTCGTGTTGTATAATACCTTTTATATGTGATAAGTTTCAATCACCGAACTGATGAATTGTGGTAATCGGACTCCCTTTGTTATGAAAGAACAAAAAACTACATCGAGACATGAACATGAAATAGTAACCAGAATATACCTAGAGCATAACTGTCACCATATTTTATCCAGAAATGTCCAGTTCTATCATTTACATGACAACAATTAAACGCCATAAAAGCGACTGCACGATTCCACAATGCTTTCAAAAGTTGGATGTTAAAAATTCCCCGCCAACAATAATGAATAGCTCCAGGTTATTCTTTGATGGATGTTGACTTTTATTCCACAGGTTGTCAGCATTTTTATTAATGTTCCCCTTTATTAATGATTCACGTCTCCATTGAATTGTATTTTTCCGATTTCTGTATAAAATATGAGTGACATCGCTGCTGATAATGGAAAACGTGTAGGGTTTTCGATACGTTTTGAATCAGGGGAAAGCATTTCATTGATATCGGCACAAACGAAAACCTTGTTTTGTTTGCTCATTCTTGTATCAGAATATGCTTTGAGGTGGATATTTATTTAACCACGTGGATTTCGACTCGTGGCGGCATCCGAAATATGTATGGGGTGCTCAGAACAGCGCGATACGTACTGTTAGTGAATTTTCTGAACAAGACAAAAAAGTTGAACTCTCTCATCTACTACTCCAAGTTCCTGCTAGAAAATTTTCATCTCGTTCAAACTTTGTCCCATTTTTAAAGGGGAAATTCACGAAAAGAACTGGGATCAACGAGGAAAAACCAATAGATATATGTAGAAGAGTTAAAAATCAATTCATTTCATTTTTCGAAATTAGCAGTCCAGGCAGATACGTTGAAAAATTCAGGACAGTTTCCTGTACGATTCTTGACTTGAGCATAATAGGTTCATCGTGCATTCCATTGGTGGATAGCGACACCTGTGTAGCTCTTTTATAATTTCACAGCAAAATTTACTGAATCTGCTGTAACTGTTCAACATGGATCTTCATCAAGTATCAAAAGGTTTCATTGATTATTTGCCTCTCCGATTGAAACATTTTATTTTATGAGTACCTTGAGGTGTATGTAAGTATGAGCGACCGTCCATCTGTCTATGTCTGTCTCTATCCATTTAACGGACATTCGTTGTGGAATGAGGGTATCTGAAGAACTGACAGAAATTTTTTTCTCTGTAGCAAGACAAAAATGAAAAACAATTCCAAGATTTTTACTACTATTAAGTGGAAATTTCCTCAGTCCACTTTGTAATATTATCTCTTTGATAATATTTTTGAAAATGAATTCGCTCCAAGTCGGGCTACTCATTTATCTTCAATTCCTACTCTATAGTAACAGTATTACTACAACATCAAAGACAACTGACAACCGTTCCGCATACCACCGAATTTCCAGAAGTACCGCTCAACCGAACAGTTACCACTACGCCATCTTGAGTAACCAGTTTTGGTCAACCAGTCAGGACAACGGAAGACGGTCTCTATTAGGTATATGTCGACGACTTCTTGATGACTTGAAAAAAAATAGCAGCCCAAGTAGTTTAATGGTTGTGCTTGGGGAAAAAGATTTCGATTCTGAAGGCATAAAAAGTTGGAATTATCTTCTAATCTGAACAAAAATGTCCAAGTTTAGTATATTTCGAGACAAATTATACACAAAACGGTTTTGTCAGAAAACTTTTCGGAAAAAATTCGTTTAGTTCAATGATATTTCAATTATAGAAAACGGAAGGTACGAACCTCTTCAACAGCAAATTGAAATTTCTGCCACACAAATATGTTATATAAGAAATGAAGACAAAGAGTGTGATTTTTCTGCTCGATTTCATTTCACCAAAGGAATGAATTATGACAAATGTGAGGAAACAAATTCAGTATCTTACGAAATCATATTTTTCTGGTCGAAATAAAATTTTATGTGAAAACATTTTGTGAATGGTATTTGATTGATTTCGAGTGATTGGTACACAAATTGAGCAAAAAAAAAGATATTTTATGTGATCCAACGCCCGTCATCGTCATTTGTCATCGTAATGACATATGTATCATAATGAACTCATTAAGAAACAGATTAACAATCCGTTTCATAACGAATTATTGGCATATATGTGTATTATATGTATATGTGTTTGGTATAATAGTCGCCAATACACTTCACTACAAGCCATCATATCAGAACTTATTATGGACTCGCTACCAATAGCAGAATAGTGTTTCTGGCTCAGGAAAAAATAGTCCGTTTATTTTACATTTGAACTATCGATAGTCCAGTAGAAACTACTCCATAGAGAGGACTTCTAACTTCAAGTGCGACCGATGCTGTAGTTAGAAAATTGCTGATGAAGAGTTCACAATTCATTTCTGAAAACTGATTGATGCTAAAGTTATCGATGAGACTCGGGATTTTCATTTGAAAATTGTCGGTTGCAACATCAGTAGGCACATCTTCAATCATTTTTCCTTCTGGAGATGAATCCAAACGTACTCCTTCTAAATGTCGCATGATTGCTCTACCAGTTCGATTCTCCTCAATTCCGATGGATTCCAAATTCAATCTCATATGCAATTCAACACAACGGACGAACTTTCCCATCCCGTCGAGCTCAAAGACCATGAAAGGAAACTGTCGTGACAGGAACTCTCCCAAGCTGTCGTAAGATTATAAATTTAAACTTCATCTAATGATATATTGAAAGAGAGCAATGAATCCCAAACTCTGGAACTTCTGAAGTAATTCATATAAGGCGAAAGGTTTATGAGACCATTCAATATGCTTGTAACGGCAAACGATTTTCGGAATCACCGGGGCGGAACAGGGGACAGGAGAAAGGAAATTGTATTTTTTGACACGTTGATGGAATCGATAATCTGCTACTTTATCAGTTGAGTCGACGATTGCTCCAAATCTGATTTAATAGATACAGTAATTTCTAAAAATAATCATTTCACATGCGATCGACAAGTCAATAAACTCAATATACCTACCTCGAAAAATAAAATTTAAAGAATATAAATCGGTACGTAGTACGTTATAATCAAAATAGTATATTATTCAACGAGCATATAATGATGGCTATTATTCACAAGGTAAGTTTGTGACCACGAGCCGCAGGCGAGTTGCTCAAATCGCCGAGAGAATAATAGCCATTATACGTGAATAAAATACTATATTTTATCCACGACTATTAAACAAATTTGTTGAAGTTTTTTTGTTGGAATATTTTTTACATCACATACATATTTTCAGAAACACTATTATTTTAATCTAACAAATACTTCATACAATTACATACATTAACAGGTTTGAGTAAAATTTGTTGGATTCAAAAGCTATTTCGATATGGTACGCACATTCATAATCGCTGATAGGTCAGTGTAGATGCTCCTTGCCACTTTTTTTATACGTAGATACAGAACTGTATTGAAAATATTTGGTGGTTCACACCATGAAATTTCAGAAACCGATTATTTGTAGCGAAACAATTTGATATTATAGCTAAATCAAGTAAGTATTTGACAGCAGTGAACAGCGACTCATTACTCACTAGTGAATAACGGGTATTATTAAGGTCGATCAAACAGACGTATAATGGGTAAATTATATAATAGTCGTTAATAAATACATAAGTCTGATACACGCATAACATTCTTGAATCATCTAATTCATAAGTCCCAACAGCAATTCATATATCTTTGGGTCTTGTTAAACGCATTTCAAATATGAGGAATGAGTTGGGACTGGAGGTGATATCATGAATATTGTTTTCATTTTTCATTTCATTAGGTGGGATGTCGAGAAGTCTCATGCCAGTATAGTTTGAGAATTTCTCGTAGATCTCAAATTTGGCGAGATACCGTCTGAACTTATTCTTTCAGTGTGTCGAAACGGTGTAAAATTCTGAATTTGGCATGAAATTAATTTTGTTGTGAAATGTTCACATCTAGAATTTGTATAAATGAATGATCGAGAAGTCTTCTCTGTGGGGTAGTTCCTACTGGACTATCGATAGTTCAAATGTAAAATGAGACGAACTATTTTTTCCTGAGCCAGAAATACTATTCTGCTATTGGTAGCGAGTCCATAATAAGTTCTGATATGATAGCTTGTAGTGAAGAATTGTGAAATATCGTTAGTATGCATTCATTGAAACGAAAATAAAATGTACCTTTACGCAGGTGGATGAAATTCACTAATATTCAGTCCAGTCTATGACCATTTTCCCGTGTATTTATCCCATACAGCACCGATTCGCATGAAAATTTGGATTCAGGATCTACATACCCTCTTCTCCAAAATCTACCCTGTGCCGAGGGGTGCTTTCTGCCAGGGGGTGGATGCCACCTCTTCTTGGGGGTGGAAAAATCAAAATTGGAAATAAGTGCGGAAATCAATAGATTGACTAATTCTAAGCACTTTTTGTTCAATGAAGTTTCTTCTGAAAAGCAATACTTTTCGACTTATTCGCGAGTGAAATTGTCGGTTTTCAGGCAAAAAAAAACACGCTTTCAGATCCTTTTTAGCGAATAACTGGAAAAATATGCATCTAATCAAAAAACCTGCAAAGAGCAAATTATTTCCTTTGGAAAAAACAAAGGCGATCGTTCATTTGTGATGTATGCAAACCCACTACAAACTGAATAATTGCTTGTTGAAAGTTGATTGGTATTTTCAAACGCCAAAATGAAAAGGTTTTACGTACAATAACCAAAAACCAATGCATATTTCGTGACAAACTCATTGGACTTTTTTGAAGTCCTTCAAAAATCCTTTATTTCTATCATTTATAAAAGTTTCTAGCATCAAAACTAACCGACGTATGAAGGAAATAATGTTGAATCCTATTTTTTCCTTGAAAAAAAAATTGCGAATAACTCATCCTCTCTTCCCCTTCCCCTTTGAAAAAAATAATTTTTACTCCATAATTTACTTCATTAATGTTCTTATAATGCGTTCTGAGTTTTTCATCAATTGAAAGTACGTAGTTTTGGAAAAAATTGAGATTCAAGAGAAAAAATCATATACGTAATTCAGCGAAAAATCACCATTTCTTCGAAATAACTCAAAAAGTATTGATCACATGCAAAATAACCTGGGGTACAAATTTGAAGGTTATTCTCCTCTGAAAATTTTGTTGTTTCATTTTTTTCTGCAGAATGAAAATAGAGTAAGATATGGCCAATTAAATATTGTGAGGGTTCGCGCAAAGTACCTTTTTTGAGCCCTTTCAGCATGAACCTTCTTCAGAAATATAATCTGAAACAAAAAAATCATGTAAATGAGCTTATAGCTCTTGAAATAAGCTACAACATACTTTCTTGGTGGATTTGATTGCTCAAAGTCTAAGCGAGTTATGGGAAAAAAACCAAAAACAATATGTGTAGAAATTGAGAATGTTCATTAGTATATGGAAAAGAATACACATAGTTACTATATTTCAGGCCTAGTGGAACTTTATGTATATTACATATATATTACATATATATATATATATATATATATATATATATATATATATATATATATATACATATATGAAGGAGTTGCGTGCTGAGGATTACTGAAAATCCGTTATCATAATTAGATTATCAATATTAAGGTCTCAGTTTGAGAGCGATATGAAACACTGTTGTACTTACAATACCACTCACGGGTTGTTTCCTAAAAAATCACGATTTGAATATCATATTCGTCATATGTATATGATATATATTCTCATATACATTTTCACATGGTAGGGCACCCTGTAATGTTTGAAGAACATCGCGTAAATCAAGGGATAGGAGATACGAATCAACATTTACTTTGAGTTTTTGAGGTTTGTGAGCCTCAGGAAAAATTTTCGGGCCTATTTGAAATTTTTTAATAAATTGGATGACCTCCTTTTGCTGTTACTTCCGCAATTCATCTCTATTTTTTATCACACATACATCAAACAAACTAGGTCCAATTTTCAATTGACTTGTCAATCTTGTCAATACTCCGAAAAGTTAAGAAATATTGATGTATCAATGATGTGAAGTTAGCTACGAAGTCTTCAACTGGGAGATATACAACATACATTTATCATTTCATCGGTTCAAACCTAAGGTTTAATATCAGTTTAAAATATAAACGTGACCTATACAACTGATCCTAAGAGAGAGAATGAATATAATATGAAGAATCTGAGTCTTTCGAGTACGAAAAGGAAGGAATGAAAATGGAGTTGAAAAAATGATTGCAGAAGAAACTCCATTGAATTGAATTATTGTCATTACAGAGCTTCCTCTCAGAATCGCACATTTTTCCGTTCCAGAATTAATAGGAATTTTTAATTGGATGTTGACAACTCCGTCCATTATCGACCAAAAGCGGGGTGTTAAAATATCCTTCGAAAGTTTCCCAACATTGAAACCGAGGTGGATAAAAATGCGAGACCTCTTGTTCGTTCTGTTTGATTAATGAAATTCATTGGTTTTATGGAGTTAATTACTGGCGAAATCTGATTGTTACCGTTAAGTGGCTTGTGCTGTCAGGGGATTTGATCGAGTATCATTTGCTATTCGATACCATTCATTCCGTTCGATATATTGTAGAATTTAGGTCACAAATTTAATCTGAAAACTCCGTTTTATTTAGAATATACTAGGTGAAACGTTGAGGTTTATTAATTTCACATCACAAGCTGCGTTAACTTTTACTATTTTTGTTTTGGTGCAATACAGGTTTTCACTTCGAGAAAAACTCAACCAGAAACATAAATCAATCGAATGAAATTCGAACCCCAACAGAAAAGGTCTTTGCTGGACCTCTGCAAGATGACAACGGGATTATATTCGGAGTAGACAAACACCGTGTTTTCTTCCAACATTTAACGAATCTCTTGCTTTTCATTCGGATCCGTAAAACAAGTGCCATTTTTTTAACTGGTGTCGCAGTTTCTCTTATCCCAAATGAAAATTTCTATTTGACCAATTTGCTAAAATTGAGATATATTCCCTATTTGTTTTGCGACTCCATTTGTTGAAGTGGAAAAATAATGCTGGCGGTTTTAGAGAAGAACTTCTGAGAATCTCGATAGGAAGTGGTATCTTTCAAACTGTAAAGATGATACTTATCTTTTTTCAATGGAAATGCGGCTTGATCTCATTTCAAAGAAAGCGTTATGTTGGTTCCGGAGTAGTTCTAGTTTCTTCAAAAATAGCTATTCCGTTCATTTTCATGGAAAAAAAAATACATATAGAGGTAAAAATACGAATGACAACATTTCTATCGGTATCTACGGTATAATTGAGTCGAACATACACATACCGGATAGTGTGTGGTCACTAAGGTAATCAAGATCACTATGTAACGTATGTTATCTTCTGTATTTACCCAATAAAACAACAGCTCAAGGAGAGAGGAGAAGTAATGGAATGTCTCGATATTCTTCTTTCCCGTCGTTTTCGAAATTTACCCAAGGCGTTTTACTAATTTTAACGCAATTGAGCCGAAATTGAGGGGATGTTTCATTCACTAGAAATCCTACAGCACATTATCAAAGTCAAAAATTGCGCCTTCTCGTTCCCTTTTTCATATTGGAATCGAAATTCGCAGAGTTGCAGTTCTTTTCACCTAACAGGGTTCATCCTCCATTTCGATTCAAATGTTTTTTTATACTATTTCATCCCCTCCTTTTGTAAAACACTCTTTCGAGTGCGCCCAGAGGTCAATGATTTTCAACTATTTTCAAACAATTATAAGTTGGATGTTCTGACGTTTCGAAATAGGTTATTAAAATTTTTATCATTGATTCCTTGGACTGTTGCAAAACAAAATGAAAGAAGATATCATCGACGCGCGTTTCGATAACGTTAGAATTTTCAGAGAAACTAAACTAATACACATCGGTATAAATGTGATATAGGACTATATCAATTTTTTTCCTGAAGATGTCAGCTAACGTTGTTAGTGGAACTCACGTCGAGTGTGGATAAAATGATTGGTCTTAAAGCAGTTGATCTCTATAACAGATGTCCACTTTTAAACTGAATGCTACAATTTTACTGATCATTAAAATCACTTGTTGTTCCCCGCGACTCCGTCCGCGTTGAAGTCGAACAGAACCGTTTAGTCAGGGCACACGAGTAAAGCATCACATCTAGCCCGCTTTTATTCCGAATTGATTTACATTACTATTGTTTTCCACTGCATTTGTCGTTCAATTTTGGTAGAATATAGCCTTTATCATTCCAGAATAGTGTAGCTTTCTGTTAGTGAAATAATTTAAAAGATACAAAAACAAAAAAAAGTCAGAAACTTTACCTGTATATAATAGTAGTATAGATTTCTATTTACTCCTACTCCTCAAAATCTAAACCTCAATGAAACTGTTCAATAACCAACGTCAGTTTGTTGATTCGTCCAATATCAACAGAAAATATGAGTATTCTACTACAGTATTCAATTCATTTGACCAAGTCACAAATAGTGTTTTTGGCAAGTCGGTTACAAATGTTCTGAAATCAATTTAAATCTGCCCAAATTGGTAAAATCTATACACAGTTATAGCAGTTACTCAAATATAAAACCAATTAAAATCAATTAAATACTGCAAACCACATTCAGGTGATGATTCTATGAAGTGAATTTGTTTCGGAATGAAAAGCAATGATGAACAGTTCTTCAATCAGAATTTTCTATAATTGCTGCTTGATATACTCTATTCCAAAAACTGTTCAATTGTATTTCGAGTTAGGAGATAATCAATTCATTTTGTAGCTATTTGAGACTCCATTTCAACTTTGGAAACGGGAATCGAATAACTTATTGATCGAGGAGTCAGTGGAGTGAATGAATCAATTTTTTTTAAGGCACGTTGACTTTTCCAATGCATGACGTGCTTACTACACTGGTGCATTCTTCATCGATTCTTCTTTTCTTGCCTGTGCCCTCCAAGTATTGAAACGACTTGGAGTCAAGGATTTTCTATATTTTGTTTGTATTTCGTTTGATTCTGAGTGTCGAACTTGAATATCAGTGACCCGAGAGAGGACAAGAACCCTTACAGAGAAACTTGAGACAACTTATATAAATTGGATCACACGCCCCACAAAATCTCCAAAGCATGCTTTATTTTATTTCATGGTATTTGCTACTCTGAAATTCGTATTACTCATGCCCTCAAGACGGAGAACTCCGAAACTTCAGAAACAATTGAAAATAAGTTTATTCAGTGAGAGACATTCCCAATACTTCGAGTTCGTGAAACATTTCTTGCTCCGGGCAGAATGAGGGTTTTATTGAGTTGGTCCCTTCAGATGGTCTGGAAACTACTTCTGAGAAAAATATCGAAAATTCTCATTTCCATATCTGCTTCTCTCCACTCGAGTGAAAAACTGTATTCGACTGATCGACGTTCCGAATATTTCGATTTCCTTGAATGTCATTGGGAATAGTCGGGTGTATGTGCACTTCAGTTGCAGTTCGAATAAGTCTTTCATACAACTTCAATGTCATTTCTATTTACAATTTCGTCATTACAAAAAATTAATGCAATTTAAAAGGAAACTCGAAATAACTTCGTATTATGATTGAGATGGTATCGCGGAACCACTCACCTCTGCAATGAATTCTTCAATCAAGCGATCGATTATTGGTTATTGGTATTGGATACGGGTTAACATTTTCTTCAAATTTCTGGAATTTGAAAGCCTCAAGAAAGATCTTCCTCGGCGAGGAGTTGAAAACATGACGAATTGCCTTTCTCTGATTGAATCAAGAAGCATCAATGAATGTTTTGGTATCGAGCCTCATGCATGAGAACTATATTATGCCAAGACAGATCGTAAATGTGCCTTGTAGATCATCAGTAGTTGGCGAGAAGTGAAGTATTTCTAAGCACAAAATAAAAATCCAAGTTTCTGGAAGCACCTTCAGCGATTGATCTCACATGGTTTTTCCATGAGATCATCACTGATCGTAATTCATAGCATCGAGATACTTGACTTTATTGGAATAGTTACTCTTAACAGATAATTATAGATCGGCTCACTTTGATAAGAGACGTGCCTGTATTATTCCAGCATTACATTACACCAAGTTGATGTTACCCCATTCCATTGTCTTTGTCAAGTCATAGTCAATTATATTGACGTGAAGTTTTGTTTCTCAAGCTGATATGGGGACTCTGGAATAGAAGTTAGTATGTAGAGTACTATCGTATGCAGAACCATGCCCTCAACAAGATGTTTCCAAATCATTGATATGGAGCAAATACAAAGTGGGCGCCAGTACTGAGCACTGTGAAACACCTGCATTCATTAGGAGAATATCAGACGATACTCCATCATCAACTACATATAGAAACCTATCAGACAAGGAACTCTTCAACGAAGCACACAACCAAGGAAGAAAATATTGATTTATTGTTTCTTCAAGTCATTCGATCCAAAAGGTCAATCAACCTACCTAAAACGAGACCGGAAATTCTCGTAAGATTTTTCAGATGTTCATTCACCATTTTCCATTCACAAAGTTCTTGTGCAATAATACTTATTTCATTATATCTATGAATCAAATCATGCGAGGAAAATATTGGTTAATTCAAGTCACTCGATTCAAAAAGGCTTGAGGTCAATTAACCTACTTAGAACGAGACAGGAGATTCTCGAAATATTTTTGAGATGTTCATTCACCATTTTCCATTCACAAAATTCTTGTGCAATAATATTTATTTCCTTATGTCTATGAATCAAACCGTGCTTCTCTTGGGTTGTTTCTCTATTTTTTTCCAATATTCTCTGAATGATGTGAGTATAACATCTGGGTTGTAGATTTACCTAAACTGAAATGTATGAGAGTGCAAAATACCCCTCAAACAAGGCGACTTGAATTTTATCATTGACCAGCAGATCTCAGTAGAGCATCAAAACAAACAAAAAATAAAAATTTGCAAACACATGTTCTTTATTCTCACGAGGTATCTATCAGGCTTCTGGTATTCGATCACGTTGAATTCATTTTAATTTCCATTCTTCAATATCTCATGAAAGATCAGTATATTTTTTATCTCATTCAAAATCCCGTAGTGGAATATCAAGTTAATTATAGCGTGAATTTTTGTCTGCCGTTTGAATAGATCAATATTTCTTTGTATAAAACCATCAGAAATCGTTTCATTGCATAGGTTTCTAACTTCTGATAACTATAGCAAAGCAGTGGAATTGATTCCCCATTAACAATTTCAATCCCTTCTTCGATTTACGTCAACCTGCCTAGTTATACCCCTCAGCAATTTGAGTTTGTGTCATTCCAATCTAATTAGTTTTCATTCAATTTAAAATCTGTTGAACCTGGATTTCCATTGAAATTCAATTCATTCCATAATACACCTTAAAATAACAACATTCAAATTTCAATAATCATCTCTGAACGTTTGATGGAATGTTTCTGTTTCGTTTGTTGGTTTCTAAATATTGCTTTCCAAATTGAATCAGACGTTCACCATTGACCAGTAGATCTCAGTAGAGCATCAAAACAAACAAAAAATAAAAATTTGCAAACACATGTTCTTTATTCTCACGAGGTATCTTTCAGGCTACTGGTATTCAATCACGTTGAATCCATTTTAATTTCAATTCTTCAATATCTCATGAGAGATCAGTATATTTTTTATCTCATTCAAAATCCCATAGTGGAATATCAAATTAATTATACCGTGAATTTTTGTCTGCCGTTTGAGAAAATCAATATTTCTTTGTATAAAACCAACAGAAATCGTTTCATTGCATAGGTTTCTAACTTTTGATAACTATAGCAAAGCAGTGGAATTGATTCTCCATTAACAATTTTAATCCCTTCTTCGATTCACGTCAATCTGCCTAGGTATACCCCTCAGCAATTTGAGTTTGTGTTATTCCAATCTGATTAGTTTTCATTCAATTTAAAATCTATTGAACCTGGATTTCCATTGAAATTCAATTCATTCCATAATACACCTTAAAATAACAACATTCAATTTTCGATAATCATCTCTGAACGTTTGATGGAATATTTTTGTTTTGTTTGTTGGTTTCTAATTATTGTTCTCCAAATTGAATCAGACGTTCACCAATGAACGTTTTTTTTACCAGAACCCATTCGGAACGGAGGATTATCTTCAGACGGGCAACATCGTTGCAAACCTATTAAAGTTGGCATAGCTCCGGGATTTACGAAAGTAGACGCAAAAACAATGTCACCATTGACAAAGCTCGAGTCCAGGTTCACATGAAAGTACCTGCCCGAGGCCGCTGCCAGCTTTGCGCGTAATAACTTTGTCTCTAGCAGTGAATAAGACAAATCTGTTTATTTTCTCAGACACATTCATTGGACCAAATGGAATATTTGTTCTGTAGAACAGACGGAATAACAAATCGAAATAGAAAAAAGTTGGTTGGGTGGAACGTGAACGGAAATTAAAAGAAGGATGTTGATATTCTTTGTGGCAGATTAACATTTTTCACTCTAACTTCATTTGAATTCTTGAAAAACATGCGTTGTTTCCTGAAGGATTCTGCATATAGTTGTGAAATGTTATTGTCTCCATTGTGATCTATACATTCACAACTTGAGATAATGACTCAGAAAGTCACAATGAATCTGAAATTTGACAAAGAAATAATTGAAACCTCCCTTTCTCATCGCATTCACATCATTTTCAGTGATGAATGAAAATTACCATATGACAACCGTGTTGGGATTCATTGATGATGAAGAACTTCCAATAGAATTTTTTCCGCATAGTTTTTTCTGGTTATCATTCCACCACATTCTGAAAAACAATAGGAATCAATACCTGAAAAAAATACGTGTGCAGAAGGGGAGATTGTTGATCAACCCTGATAACTTGCCGCATTATGTGAAAAAAGGTCCTTCTGAATGAAACACGTTCAATTAGTCAGTAACTTCTCGAGTATCTCAAATATGACTATAAAAGAATACAAGAAGTCATAATTGATATTTGACATATGTCATTCAAGAGTGACAGCCAGGCGCGATCCATATCAACCAAACTGTTTGGGATGCAAGCATCCGCAGACATCGTTATAAACGCATACTCTTTCAACTCTCGTCTCCTGTCATTATTGCTCTCTCTTGCTATAATTCCAGTTTCATACCATGCTTCCATATGATCCCCATCGGCAGTGAAAAAGTGTTATGATAATTCGAAACCACCAATCTGTCAGTTCTGGATGTACGTCTTGTTCACCCTTTAGTACTTCCAGAGGTCTAGACCTTTCACCGTATATATTTTTTACCGCACGAACAAGGGATTTGATAAATACAATTCTTTGTGTTTTCTGTTATGTTAGTTGGTTGAATTTATGTCAGTATTGAACGTGAAGTCTCTGTTGTTGTGAATGTTGTTCTAATATTGATACCATTTGCCGACCTGTTTTATCTTTCCAGATATCCGATAAACATAAGGTATAATGTTAGCTACACTATGTGCAGTTTGTTCAGTTTGTATGTCCTCACTATGGGGTGTGTTACGATTTTCAATTTCAATGTATTTTCTATAGAATTCTCTGGATATACATTTTCCCACAATATTGATTTCATAAAATTGAACTCTTCTTCGTTTTATTCTGATGAATTGTATCCTATTTTTGATATAACAAAATGACATTCCAATATACCTTCTCTGACACTTGTATGGTGGAATGAGTAGTAGTGAAGATATTTGTTGGTTCGTATTCTCTATCAACATAAATTTGTGTCTAAATGGAGTGTTTGACTTCTTCACCCTCAGATCAAGAAAGGGTAGTTCATCGTTCATCTCTATTTCCATTGTGAACTTCATTGTTGGTTCTTGCTCGTGAATGTGTTCCAAAAAAATGTCAAGTTCATTCCGACCGTGACTCCATATAACAAAATCATTATCAACATATCTTCACCATACTTCTGGTGCATTTGGATAACTTTCTACGAAAGAATCTTCAAAATACTCCATTTAAATATTACGCAGAATTTTAGGAAGAAGTGAACCCATATCTATAGCGAATTATCGTAGATAAAAGTCACTTTCGAGGTGAAAATATGATTTTACTGTACTTACATAGTTTTAGGATATCCATCATGACATCCACATTCAACTTCGTTCTATTGATCAGATTCCCATCATTCTCCAATGTGGACTTGTCGATATCTGAAGATTTTTTGATAGGTACTTTGGTAAACACAGTTTCCACATCGAAACTCACCAACATGACCCCAAATGATTGATAATTCCAATTTTTTTCACATTTTGGTACACTACAGAATTATGATATTCAAACAGTAATCAAAAGAATCTATTGAATTCAACAATTCGACTTAGTTGAATAATACTCTAGTGTATGATTTTTACAAATCACTTCATTTATTCACGAGTTTCATTATATAAAATCTTCTCCAAGCTTGATATATTACTGTGAAGAAGCTATTGCATAGTGAAAAACGTGAATTGGTTTCGTACAGTGCTTTCTGAAATGCCGCAATTGGATTCAATTTCACACAATTTGATTCTGTCGCAGGAACAAACACTTTAATTGTTCCAAAATATTGTTGTTGTTGTTCTGAAATTGTTCGTTTCCGTTAACCAGCTGACAAACGTCAACCCTCAGAAGTCGAAACTTGTGCGAGCAATGGATCAACGAGGCCTTACCTTTTAACGTGCGATTACCCAGCACGGTGGCCCGGCGGGGAATCGAACCCCGGTCTTCCGCTTGAAAGGCGAATATGAACAACTAAAAACCATAACACATATACAAAGTAGTTATTCGAAATTATTACCAACAGAAAAATGCTGTCACTCCCAACCATATGTAAAAAGAAAAAATGAAACACCTTTTACATTCGAAAATTATTCTGAAATGTGGCCTTTCTGATATCATACCACTTTGATTTGAAATTTCTCTCGATATCTTTTCGGATTGTCGATATATCGAGCAAATATGCATTATTGGGACTCCCTGTATATCCTTCTCAATGACACCTTTCGATTGACGTATCGCAAATGGCATTTTGCCAATGTTACGTGAATAGTTCAAAGGGGTGGTAATCTGAGGGCTTGTGAACGGGTTAGAGGTGCGAATTTCTCTCAAACAGAAAAAAAATGTTCTCCAGAAAACTTTCATTAACAAGTATCGTTCATTTTTTTTCATCATCCAGCTGTATAAACACATATATGTCATTATAGCATTCATCACATGTGCGAAGGGTGTTATCTGTATATGGAAGTCCAAACCAATACCAGTCATCCGGATTCGCTTTATAATATCTATATGATTTTTCATACTCAAACAGATAATTTCATCCCACGTCCAGCCTTTGTTGTGATGTCACGTCTCTCTTCCATAACAATATTTGAGTTTATCGCCATAATCCCTTTTTCTTTCAGCCAACTTAATTCCACTTTCCACGCATTACAAGGGCAAAAACACACTCACCAGATCCAAACTCATTTCGGGGTGTCCATAAAAACATCCCTTATCGAATAACACCAATTGCCCCGCAGTCAACCGGGACCGTGAAAAACCACCTGTTTATTTAATGAAAGAGTTTTTGTCGTTGTCAGGGGTACCTCCCAGCTAAATACCGACTGATGACCCACTTTCGGTATAATCCACTTAACGTAAGATGGCACCGTAAGCATATTACGAGATTAGATTCGGCAATGAGTGGAGCAGAGATGCACAATGACTCCGTGTACTGACTACGAATTTTGAGATATGGGAAGAGTCCTCTGGAGAAATGAGACAATTATAGACGATGGGTTCAGTAACCAGGGGCGTAGTAGATTCAAATAGTTATCGGAATCAATCACAACATATTTATTCTCTCAAATTCAACTTATACCATATCTCCTCAGGAAAATTACAACAATAATGCCAAATGGATGAAATATATGTCATTTGTTATTCAACAATATAAAATCCCCAATTTGAAAAAGGGAAAATGCAATGGATAAATACCATTGTCGGGTGGTATTTTATTCTTTACTCCTACCATAATACTACCACTGGAAAAAACAAAAATATTAGTAAGGCAATTATCTTTATCACATATAGACATGAAAAAGCAGAGATACACATCAATAACATTCATCACTTATCATTTGAGAATTTTTTTTATGCGATTTTCCAGCATGCCGGTCACCAGAACAATCTCGCTGAAGACTTCAACAGTAGTCAGCCAACATGTGGCAACTCCATCTTCCATGATAACGTCTTTCCATAGTTTTAATGTCCTGATGAAATTGTTCTCCCTGATCTTGACTTAAATCACCTAGGTTTTCTGGAAACCGATCTAAGCGCCTGCGGAGGTAGTGAATTTTTATGCTCATGCTACAACCAAGTACCTGGATAAAGTAGATTCTTTTCATTCAATCTAGAGGCAAGTAATTCAGCAGACTCCTTGGGAAGGTTCAGGTCTTTAGGTCATCCAATTTTTTTTGATTGAAGCGCTCGAGATTTGCTGTATCTGCTTCAACATCATCTTCTTCCGATTTCAAATCTTGAACTCCATCAGACGTTGACGTATCTTCATCATTTCCTGGGAGTATAGGTAGACTGCTGAATATTGGAATGGGTGTTTCTTAAGAATGAGGTACAGGTCTATATTAGGATATGTCCATTTTTGTCTAGTGTTTAGATTGATACTCTTGATATTCACGATACAAAACTAACAATAATCGTGATGATATCCTGGTTTCCTCCACACCATTGTTATTCCAAACCTTAGGGACGTCCTCTTTCCAACTGACCATTGCCGCAGATTTTCAACGCATGTTTTTCATACCAAATGTGGAACCACGATTGATACTGCTCTCCCAAGTGGACGACAAAATTGGCCGGATAAGCTCTCTTCACAGAGTCAGAAACAATTTTTTTACTTTCTTTGGAAATGTATTTACCACATATATAACAAAACACGTCTGCTTGTTTTAAACAACTTCTAGTTGTGGATGCCATGCTTTCAATTCAATATTCGGAAAACGTACATAAAATAAAAAAGCAACTCTACTTACTAAGACTCAAGAGTAAACAGAAACCTCCAAGAGTAGAAATATACAGAAGGTATAGAAAGGTCTGTTTTTAGCATCATGGGCAATAACAAGTACCTTCTTCTTCTATTTCTTTATTTAACGTCGGCCTATTTTCGCTACCAAGGCCAATCACCGACGCCGGTGAGCACACTCCCCCAACTGGAAATTTTGCCGAACCCTCTGGTATCTTTAACGAGCCCAACATCCATGGACTCGGGACCGACGGCTTTACGTCCCCTCCGAAGGACGGCATATCCTCAATATATCTTGTGCTCATTGATATATTGCCTGCGAGCTATGATATGCCATTCCGCTGCAGCTGTACGGGCTTTAGACACAGTATTTCCCTGCATGGTCACATAACAAGTACCTGAAATGGGGTAAATACATACCAATTACAGGTAAGAAATTCTGTTTTTCACTTTCATTGACAGTGGAAACGAAAATAAGATAGGAAAATATCGTGGGACCTTGAAACAATCAAAGTGAATTTTTTTAATAGTTTTGATTTTCCTGTTGGACAGAAAATTACGAAAGCGTAGGAGGGCAAAAGTATTCGAACAAGTTTTTTTGATAAAATCAATTTTCAATCTCACAATTCTGACTTGTTCGCATTCAGCTACTACTGTGTGTGCTTCAAAGTCGAACTATTATTTTCAAAATATTTCTCGAACATCACTGATAATAGTGAAACTCATCTATAAAATATAGATGAATGCACCAAAAAATCCACTGCACTAGTGCAATGAAGAAAAACCATTTTTAATTGGATTCCATGAAGTTTAAATGAGTTTTTTTTTGTTTTTAGGTAAACAAAATATTGTCGACTCTATGAGAATGCTGTGATTGGAGACGTCTGAATCAGTAGTAGCCATGTCTATAAACCTGGTATTTTCAACCGATAGATCCGTATCATAAAGTGACATATGTGTCCATTGGACACAAATCCACACAACCAGCAAGAATTGATTATGCCGATAGTATAAATAGTTACTTTATATATCCATATGGGAAAGATTGTGCGTGATGATATACCTACGTTTTGTGAGAGTGGATCCCAATGGGATGAAATTCGCTATTATTGGAATGATCCAGGTATTCACACTCATGTTATTCCGTATTATATACCAAAATATCGTCAGTGTTCTGTGTAATGTAACAATTCTATTTTTCTTTGTGTATACTACTCGTAAAAATGTTGAAAATCAACATCATTACCAGAATGATCTGTTCTCATTGTGGTGATCTCGGAGAGACAGAACAAAAACGAGTTATTGTATGAAATTCTAAGGTACACTTCCCTTAGCTTGAGTATCTTATTAAAAGCACCAGCTCCCCTCGCGAGAATGCCAGGTCCCAATAATCCATTCTGCAATAGTGGGAACCTTTTATATCCAGAAAGGTCGTACCTGCGTGATCATTCTTTGAGAACATCATTGCTATCTCTCTTCTCCAGGAAGGCTAGTGTTATAAGTGAGGAAATATATCAGTCAATGGAACTGAGAAAACTGGTATTTTTCACCAAAATAGTGGAAATATTGCTATATATCAGTGCAATACATGTTTGATGGACGCATAATATTGCCAGTCTGCTGGTCTGCTGGTTTGATGTATCGTTTTGACTTCGTCGATTCAGAAATTGACTATTTCGAGTGGTGTCAGTATTCGAAAGTGGTCAGAACCCAAAGCATCATTCACGAAATTGAAAGGGACTTTTTCAACGATGTCCGGCTAAACAAGTGTTATGTCTACAAAGCATTCCCGTTCTTGACGAAAGCTTTCGGAAACATTTTTCATCTAAGAAAGCTATTGAATAGCGTAACATGTTTGCCTGGTTCGTGATCGTTTTCAGGTCAAAATCTCACATAAAACCGTAGTGCCATCAATACATATCTCCTGATGTTTTTTTTCCAGTATTGTATGGTTTCAAATAATAATTTCCAAATAATATTTTTTCGTTTATATGGCTGAGAGAAAGAGGCCGAAACATCAAGAGAAGGACACTTCCGGGAATTCGCTTTGTAGAAAAACGCAATATATGATATTTCGATGCTTTGTGACATTCCACAAGTCTTTGAAGTCCCTTCAGATAAAGATATCTTCATATTCTCATCGGAATGAAGTATAGAACTGTGTTTTCTATTCATCTTCCTTCTGTAATATTTCTGAATCCGAAGATATTTCAGGGGTGGTTTTTTATGTTCATCAAACTTTATGTGAAAGAATTGACGCATGATAGTTTTTATTAGTGTTACTGGAGATTCCAAATTCTTTCCGACTAGTGAACGTGACCTGTCCGCTGAAAAGTCCTGAGGAACCGGAATATGTCGTTGAGGCTACTATAATCCAAACCAGCCTTATAGAATATAATCCCAAATATCAGATAATCCCATTGAGGGAACAATATTTGTTGTTTTAGATAGACAGGAAAAATTGGTGTCATCGTTTGCACCAAAGACAATTGAAAAGTTCCTTGATTCACTTTTTGAAAGAAATTATTGTCATTTGAGATATCTCCCCTCATAGAGAACTTCTTTTTGAAATGAAATCCTGCCATGAGATGACCAACGGCAAGTCAATGATAAAGGATGCTTGGAGAAATTCATGTATTATTCTGCTCCTCCAAATTATCCACGACGGATGCTCGTCTGAAATATTGTTGAATGGATATTTCAATTTTTATTTTATTTTTTAAGAGTTTCGTATATCAACGAATTCATGATTTTCATAAAAAAATACAGGGTTTCACGGCCAGTGTTCATATATCGCAAGTTATTCGGGCTTGAAGGTCGTGTTCTTGCTTTTCAATTCATTTACATATGCAGGAAACTAATTCAGGAAGTGGGGTCAAAATTATAATTTCTGAAAACAAACAACATATATCGCTTTCCGTATTCATATTCATTTTGGAAGGAATTTTCGAAAATTATATATTAGTTCTCGGTAGTGTAGTGGTGAGCACGTTCGCCTTTCGACCGGAAGACCGGGGTTCGATTCTCCGTTGAGTTTTTTTGTTCGGATACTCTAATCCAAGTCAATATCACAGTCAATTGCAAAAACCTACAGAAACTTTGCAATGAAGAAAAAATTTTATTTTAAGGTGTGATTGTTTATGCTTCTATCTACTTAATTCATTTTATGGACATGACACCAAATTTTATCATTAAATTGTTATCAGCTGGGATTATATGAACCCTACTCGAACGCGAAGAACAAATATTCAATCTCATTGAAATTGTGCCATTTTGAGATGTTCTGCTAATTTTATACGAAATGCACCAATACTTTTATCTTTGAATTTCGTAGGAATGTTATTATAGACAGCGGATACGATATATGAAAAACTTCTTTTGAATAATGCAGTTTTGTGAATAGGAGGGGTTAAAGTGCCTTTTGACCTTATATTGATATTGTGAACATCAGTACGGAAGGATATTTTCGAATAGAGATAACTTGGTGTCTTTGTACATATGATGTTGTGGTATAGAGTGGCGCAATGAAGTTTCCTACGTGATTTCATATTCAACCACCCCGCCTCTTGGAGCTTGTCACTCACTGGATGGCGCCTTCTGATGCCAAATGAGAATCGAAGACAATAGTTCTGTATTTTTTGTATTCTTTGGGAATTTGTAGCAGTGAGACATGGCCCATAAACGGTATCACAATGGTTGAAAGTTGACAGTACCAAAGAATCACATAACATAATTTTAAGGTTCGATTTCAACACAGATCGGAAACTATACAAAATTTTGAGTCTCCAGATAGACTTTTTCATGCATTCGGAAACATGTCTCTCAAATCTTAGATCATGATCCAACCAGAGTCCAATACTTTAAACAGTATCAGAAAACTGGATTGGAACATCATTTATTCTGATGAAAATGCTTTCCTTATGCCGTGCTCTATCATTTTGCCTACCGTATAAAATAGCAGTACATTTATTAGGATTCAATGAGAGTGAGTGATTCTTCGATACTGTATAGATTTTTTCAAGGTCATCGTTGATCTTTCTACAACTGTTTTCAATTTCGGATGCGTAGAAAGAGAAAAATATCTGTGTGTCGTCCGCGTACATCTGCATAGAACAGTGGTCAATAAAGTTTTTGAAAGAGAAAGTAAAAATTGTATATAATATAGGACCTAGAATAGACCCTTGGAGTATGCCACATGTAACGTTCCGCACATCAGACATTACATTATTGAGAATAAGCCGTTGTTTCCTATTGTCTAAATAGCTATCAAAAAATGCAACCGATCTGTCAGATAGGCCAATTTATTTTAAAATATGCTTCAGGGCAATACGATTCATGGTATCAAAGGCTTTCGAGTAGTCTAAAAGTATAAGAATACTCAACATTCCAGTATCATTTGCCTTAAATATATTGTCGGTTATTTTCAAAAGTGCTGTCGCACAATTATGACCTTTCCTAAAACCAGATTGAGTCTCAGGAAGTATTTTATTTTCATTCAAGTATTTCACTAATTGTTCTTTGATAACACGTTCTAATAATTTCGAGATAACAGGTAATATACTTATAGGCCTCAGGTCTTTCAGATCTTTCACTACATCACATTTGGGTAAGGGAATTACATTGGCTACTTTCCATTCAGACGGGTAAACCGACATTTCAATACAAAAATTCAGAATATGGCAAATATACTCAACTAAAAAGGGACAGCACATCAATATGAATTCAATATTCAAACCGTCAACTCCTGCAGCCTTAGTTTTTATATTTAATATATATTTATATATTTGGATAGCATCGATAGAATTAAAGTTCAAAAGTTCAGTGACATTGTCTCTACGACCATTATGATATTGGTGAATATTCGAATCAGACGAAATGTGGAGAATTGAATCTATAAAAAAGTCATTTATTGAGTTTACATTTGAGAGATTATCAGGTATCATTGGGCATTTTTTCTTGCAGTATATATTCAATTTCTTTAGAGTGGACCAAGCATTGTTATTCCGCTGGCTGACGTGGAAATTAAGATATGCCTTCTTTTCCCTTTCTATAGATTTGTTGGTGTAATTTCTCATTTTTTATACTCTTCAAAGTCTTGTGTACGTTTTGTTCTTTTGAATTTTTTTCAGCCTATTATCTCTCTCCTTCATCATAATTTTAATGATATCTGTAATCCATGTTTTTTTTTTTTCTTTTGAAAGTAGAAGCTTTGAGAGGAGCGTGAAGGTCGAGTAATGTTTTCAGGTTACTGTTGAAAAAAGTAATTTTGTCATTTATATTTTGAAACTGATAAATATTATGCCATGGAATAGACTTCAAATCGTTGTAGAGTTGATTTTGGTCGATGTTTTTCAGATTCCTATATATGAAGCTGTCTTCAATTCTTCAAGAATTATATCAAAATCAATATAAACAAATATTAGATCATGAGCTGAAATATTTGGAAGATGTAGCGAACCACAATTCAAAATTTTACAGTGGTCGAAGGCAATGATTAAATCTAGCAGAGAAGTATTTTTTTGTTGTTCTTGTTGGAAATGAGACTAGTTGTTTTAATCCAGTACTTAATAAGAGTTCATTAAATCTATGAACGGATGAGAGATTGTACTTAAACAGATCTATGTTGAAATCTCCGGAACATATCATATGGTCAAATTGAGGTATTATTGATATCAAGCTATTTTCGAAAACATTCAAGAAGTTATTCACATTCACTTGAGGTGGTTTGTATAAACAACCTAAAATATTGATACTGTTCTGCTTCAAACTCAGCCATATCGCCTCCATATTGTCAAAATTAGGTAACTGGGTGAATTTAATTGATTTTCCCCTCTGATATTTCCCTCTCGATCTCTACGTATTAGATTATAATCAGCTAAAGATATATCACTATTAACAACATTGCTATTCAACTAAGTTTCACTTAGGGTAATGAAATCATATTCATTTGTTGAAATGAGGTCAACTAGATCATTGAAATGAGCTGTTAAAGATCTTATATTCAAATGACAAGCTTTTAGTTAATTTCATTGCAACTTTTATGGATCAGACATTCACATTTTCTAGTGTCAAAAATATAGGGAAACAATGTGAGCTGAGCTGAATAATAAATTAGAAAAGAAACTGTATATCTAAGGAATACAATAAAGGGTACAAAAAGAAATGACTACTTATTGGATGATCTTAGTCCATTCTTGCTGGCATTGCTCTGGTTGGCTGGCGGGTTTTTGGAGCTTATTTTACTTGCACCAAGTTTGGAACGAACAGTAGAGTCAGACAATTGTTCAAGTATGGTAGTCGGTTGCAAGATAGATTGATGTTCACTGGTGTCGTTGTTGGAATCAATATTGTAATCTGGTACCACTTCCTTACTAGCGTTCGGGGTGGGAGGAGCACTGGTGAACTTTTCTTGGTGGGGATTTGAATCAATATAATCAAGTTCCTCTAATGTATAATATTTAGTATTGATGAATAGTTTACCTCGTTTTATATAAACTATGTTATTTTTATTTTGTTTGGCTTTGTTGTAATGTACCTTCAGTGACTTATAGTTTGTTCTCTGTTCAAAGGTCAAGTCTTGGGAGATTGAGATGTTTGATCCTTTCAGTTTCCGACAATTCTTCAGAATCTCTTGTTTCTTCAAATTAGAAATCAGTTTCACCTTGATCGGATTATTGCGACTATTTCTGAATGGATGAATATTGCTTATATGAGATTCCGTGATATCAATTCCCAAATATTTATTGAGTCCTCTGCATATATTATTCGGATTCGATTCTATTGTCTGATCTAGCCCAAAAATCAGTATGTTGCTTTTCTTTGACTTCCTTTCCAAAAATTCAACTTTCTTTTTGAGTTCCTGATTCTCTCTTTCCAAGTGGTTCACCTTATTATTTAATTTCTCGATATATAGTTTTTAATTTCAGTTCTATTTCTTATTATTTCTAAACGAAGTTCTTCCATTTCGAATCTGCTTATAAAATAACATGCATGGACTGCTTTAGGAAATGTTGATATCTCGACCTTGTGGCAGCTGAATATTTACAGTTTTTGCACTGATTCTGAGTGACATCCAATGGTGGATTTAAGTAATTGCAATGAAGTGTGTGGAGTAATTCAAAATTTATTACGGGAACTTCAACAATAGACTATATTCTTAAGTTTTGCGTACTTCACAATTATTTTCGAGCGAAGGTTTACATACCAAATGCGAAAATTCTGGAGCTCTTTTCGAATATACAGATCACACACAAGTCACACACACTTTAATCTATTCATTTTCTATTCATTAATCTATTCATTTCAAAATCAAAGGAAAAATTTCACTCAGCTCACAGAAGAATGTCATTTATAGTATTCCATGCCTTTCATGCAACATGAACTATATTGGTCAAACTTCAAGATCACTGTGTGCCAATATCGAGTCAATATCACAGTAAATCGGGAATACACAAACTTTGCAACAAGAAAAGAAAAATATTTTCCATAAAAAATACCAACATTTACAACTCGGTTCACTGAAGAAGAAGAAATATCCAATTCCAATACCTTGATATTAACGTCAGATAATCATATTATAAATAAATGGCATTTCTCGATAAAAGCAAGTCAAGATATCAGTTATGTAGAATAACGTGGCAGAACTTCAGCAAAAAATTAGACACATTGTTTCATTTGTGAGAAACCTTCGATTGAAACTGTAATATAAAGATTATCCAATACAACTTGGCACGGTAATTGGTTCCACATCTGGTTGCGCACTGAACTTACAGCAGATTTCAAATGGCTGCTTGTCTCGCACTGCGAAATACGTCATCAATTCCGTGTAAAGGTTAAGATGGAATGGACAAGTTGTACCAGTAATTCTGACTGACTTTTCATGATGCTCCCATGAAATTTTCATTTTTCACGTATTCCACAGTTTGTTGTTAGTTTTTTCAATTGCGCATATTTATCCATATTATCCCAATACGAATGTTCTTTCTTTTTGAAGACAACTTGAACTTTGTATTCGATGATAATTTCAAATCAAGCTTGCGGCAGATTTGATACGGAAATCAGAATGAAATTGTTGATTATATTCAACAGAAATCAAACTCTGAATATTTATAATCAGCAACCAGAAAAAATCGTTCACTATTAGTTAGGAGGTGGATATGACTATTTCTCGAAATGTCTGAAATAATTGCTGCAAGTTTTCGATGAGTTCATGCACCTCTTTTGTATGGCAATGAGAAAATGATGCGTTGGATCCAATTAAAATACATTGTGTTCAATTCCATTCAAAATACGTTTTGTGTAAGAGCCCACTGAGCGAGACGAAATGATAGAATAGACCCGAATAAAAACAAAGCCTTGCAGAAATAGAGATCCATGGTATAGTCAAGCACCTAACAATGTTAGTCCACAATATCCCATTGGCTGTTCCCAATCAGGTCCCCAGACATTGCAGATGTCAGGAAATGGAGAAAGGGTCGACTCGATTCGAGAAATGGGAAACGGGCCTGACAGATGAGAATTAATGGAGAGTATTTTTCTTGCTTTAAACTGATGGTAAGATGTGGCCGAGGCCTGAATGCACAACTTCCCTCGACAGTAAGGCTGATAGATAATAACATGGGTTCTTTTATTGCCCGCCGCCTATGTTTTCAGGTAGTTCACAGGATATTATCACTATTTCAGGACTATGAACCTAGAATCTTATTTCCGCACGTATTTTAGTCTTATCCGTTATCTTTCCTTTCTGTCCGAGAAAACTTTTCTGTTGAAAACAAGCAATTTTATCTGGTAATTGACTTCTTTCTTCTGTATTGTATTGTTCAATTCTTGTATTTCATGGAATGGAAGGAGAGTTATGAAAAGATGGAGGGATTATTTATGATTGAGAGTAAACGGCCAACGTAATCATTTCATCATATATAGGAAGGAAAATGGATTGTTGAAATATTGAAAATTTATTTGATTCCTGGAAATGAACCAAATTGGTGATTATTTTTCAAATGAATGTTTTAGTGATTTGGTATTTAATGTTGACATAGTGGTGTCATAATTCTGTATGATCTTTAAAAAAAAATCATGATGAATGCATATAGTAGTCAAAGATGTGTTTCTGTATAATACCAATATCACAAAAACATACTTGATGAACTGAGTTTCGAAAATAGGAAACATATTTTTTTTCTGATTCTAGAAATGACCACCGATGAAATGAAACTATCAAAATATAAACTTCATGATTCGTTTGAAAGTCCAACAAATGACAAGTTTCAGTGTGTGAAGTTCTTATGAACAACCTTATAAAAACTTCCCAATGTCGAGAATAGAAGGTGTTGAAAGTCAAAGTAAAAAGATTGATTTCTGTGGGAACACCGAAATCTAGTACAGAGTGACACTCCATACCTTGGTCGAATATCTTGCTATATGATACAATAGTATCAGACGTTCTTTTTATGGAAAGAAATATTTTCAAAGCTAAGCGAGTGGTGTGTATAACTGGGGTCGTCAAAAACTTGTGCGAGAAAATGTTGGTGAGGTCTGAAAATTTGACGTGAGAATTCCAGCAAAGTAGTTTCCTGGCTAGGAATTGAACCCAAGTCTACTGTATGACAGGTGAACGGATTAATCACTACACTACTGAGAGTCAGTGATATGATTAATATATATATATATATATATATATATATATATATATATATATATATATATATATATATATATATATATATTGTTGAACGAAAAAATCAGTGAGAATCCCCAGAGAGACCTTCGCAACAATATTAGCGAGCCCCTACCTGCACAAGGATTTGCTATTTAAGCGCAATCGCAAGAGGGTAAAAAACTATGGGAACAATTGAAAAAACAGCAACTACTGGATTTTTCATTTAAAAATTATAACATATTTCCAGATTTACCCGCTACTTATATTGTATCTCATAAAATGAGTAGCATTTTCTTCATTTCGCATGAAAAATCGAAAGAATTCAAGGAGTGATGAAATTGGCCGATATTTGAAGGAAATACATAATAAGGTAACTGGAAAACACTTTTTTTGCATGATTTGACTAGATATGTAACAAAAACACTATACGTGTTTCACTAATTTCTTCAGGCATGCATAAGACCATGTTCCGCTTGAACAAGTTGATGTACAGTGAAACACATGTAGCGGTTTTGTAAACTAGCTAGTTGAATCACTCTTTGAACTTTTTTCTCAATCAAATTTCAATTACAATACCAAAATATTACGTACGACTTGTTCCTTCTTTACCCGGGTCTCAAATTCACATACCTTCCCATACGACGGCACCAGAGTGCTGGAGTCTGTGAGCCTTTGTGGTTGATCCGGCACCCCTGCATATATGCTATGCCCTACCAAACGACTACAACAGGATGATAAAATCTGTAAATCTTTATCGCCAAAAATTAGGCTGCAAAAGCTCAATGGGTGAGGCACCTACGCGAATATTTAAACTTTTTTAACATTCAGGCAGTCATACCAAAATAATATAACCAAGACCATGTTACAATATCTACGACCAAATGACTCTCAAAAGATATTATAAGTTTTGTAGTTAACATTCTTGTCCAACTCTGAAAATACAAAAGTTGACGGGTGACGTTTATAAGGTATAATATACATTGTGAGTTGAATAACAGCTTTTAACTGGTAATAGTGTTTTAGTTTTCAGTGATTGATCACAGGATTATAATTATACTATTTTATTGGTTCAGATTTCTATTACGAAGTCTGTTACTACTCTGCGATTTATTTCTACCGGAATGTGGACACACAAAATATTCGTGATAATCAAGTTTTTCAATTTTTGGATATATTTGAGATACTATCCAGTCAGTAAGTGATTCTAGCGAATATTTTTCCATACAATTTCTGCAATAGTTCTCATAGTTGTCGGAAATTTTCGTTTTCATTTCCTCAGTAAAATATTCATCTTCATTGATAACTGTACTTAACAGTCAGTGAACTACGTGTCAGTGAACTTTTGAGGACTTACTTTTGGCCACACAGACTCGGCCCGTTGGTGCCATCGTATGTGAGGGTGTGTAACTATGCACCCGGGTCATAGGTTCAACTTCTTGACGTCACTTGGGAGCTATCGTTACGATCATGGAGATAATGAAAAAATTATAAGACAAACCGGATGGCTTAGGTACCTCTGAAGAAATTATTTGTGAAGTTTTTCTTTCTGTTTAAAAAGCACGGGAAAACTTAAAATGAATATTTTACAGTAGGCATATTATTATTGGAAAAGAATTTTTTTTCTTGTGTAGCAAACTCTTCCCACTCCTAGTCAAGGATAGGAATAATTTACTCTTTCAGTTCATTGCAATAGACTTTCTGAGATGAAATTATTCTTTCTATAAACACGTTCATCAGGAGAATATATGTACATTTTTTGCGATAAATGCTACGTTACCCCATTTTGTTTTAAAATAGTTTCAACTATGATGACACCAATCTGGTTTTTGTTACTAAAATGATTAAAAATTCCAGGAAATAATTAGACATTTCGAACTATATTTTTGAAAAAATCCAATTTATATTGTAAGGTAAAAGCATACCGGAGGTGAGAAAACTCTTGTCGTTCAAACGTTGAAATGTGTTTTCTTGTGAATAATTACTGAGTTGACAGGAAATATTACGATATTTTGATTTGTTTGCAAAATATTTTCTGTCAACTCACAGAGAAACAAAATCATTCCACTTTTGGCAATCAAGATGATCTGGGATTTTGGATGGATATCTTGATTGATGAGGCCTCAAAAACAATGAATCACTTATGGAGTGTTTCTTATTGAATATTTCAGTTTAGAAAATCAGTATTTTATAGGGGACAGTTACAATAATACAACCAATATTTGGGAAGATATGTACTTACCTCTGTAAAAGATTCGGAAAGTAATTCTGCTTCCGTGTTCATAACTCACTTATATATTATACATATTACTCCTCCAAATTTGTTTCTGAAAATCTGTTAGAAATCTGACATTTTGTTCTTCGATTGGTGTAGCTATTTGCGATTCATATCGGACGAACTCATTTAGATTAAAACGCGACAAAAAAAGAGATCCTCATTTATCGTTTCGTGCTATTGCTCTCCCTTGCTATCATCTGAGTCTCATTCTATTCTACTGTGATATTCGTCGGCGGTGAAGATATGTTCTCATCATTTGGACCCGATTATCTATTTTTTCTTGATATTTATTTTGTGTTTACTCTTACGTACTCCCAGAGGTCTTGATGTTTCTCCGATATATTTTTGACTGCAAGAACGAGATATTAAATAAATAAATATGTTGTGTTACATGTTAGTTTGTTTAGTATCAGTATTGAGAAGTTTTTTATTTCTCGAATGTTATTCCAGCTTTGTATCCGCCACAGATCCCTTTTATCTTTCCAGATAATCGATGAGGAACAAGAGGAAAATGTATGGTAGGATGTGTAGTTTGTAAAGGTTGTATGACTCCTCGGTCAGGCGTGTTTCGATTTCAATATCAGTTTTCGATTTTTTCAGATTGTGGTAGGTTAACAATCCAAAGAACTACGGTGAGAGTGCGGAGGTTATAGTTATAAATGAATCAGAGACACAAACAACATTTCTCTAATGTTTCTGAGTGCACCTCACAGGCCTTCTCGAGGAACTTACTTTCTACCTGGCTCCGGTTTTTGGATTGGAAAGTTGGGTTCTCATTAGACCCTAAATTCACTTCCACTCCCCCCTGCTGGTGGAATTGTTTTTCCTTGAAAGTTGGTTTTCGGAACGCACTCTTGAAATTTTCAGTTCTACTTCAAGTATAATCCATAACCACAATAGTTAACTTCAGAACGTACCTCGGACTATTCCAAATTAGTCACTTTTCTGTCAGATCTCTGTCAGTGACCGTAAGTTGGGTTCCCATTAGACTCAAACGGCTGGTACACTTTCAGCATTCTTATAGTGGAGTTTCTGTTAGGAGATGGACCGAGAACGTACCCTACCTATTTCAAATAATCTGAATTGAATAATTCTGTGCTCACCTTGGAAAGTTTTGATGTACTGTAGTCACTAATACGTCATTTGTCACAAAGTTTATGTTCCAGAATCATTTAGGACATTAAGTCAATGTCAAATTTCACTTCCTGTCACCCCTCCTGCTCAGCATGCAGCACGTTGGGAATCCAAATTTCAATCTTTTAACAATGTTTTAATAGAAAAATTTCAATTGTCAACCCAAAAGGGCACTGACTTTAACTTTGATGTTTATTCAATGTAATGTCTCACGATTATTTGTGATTGTGAAGATCCTCCTGTAAATACCTAGACAAGTAAGTATTTCAATTCTAACCTTTGATCCAATTTTCGACTATTACTTACTTGCAGGTATAGCACTGAAGATGGCTTAATAGCCGAAAGCGCTTTGCGATTTTTAAATAAATTTATTTACACGAAATACGACTTTCCCTGATTCATCAGTCACGTGTATGCAGCACCAAAAAATCTCACCATAGTTATAAATGTCTAGCAAGTGCAATGTGTCTCCACGTGAGCCTCCAGCTACAGGTCTCGAAGATAACCAACTTTTTTTTTATTTATCTATTCACACGGAAGGGCAACTCTGATGTCCAAAGACATCTGCGTGAATCAAGGGACAAAAGATACGAATTGACATTCACTCTCGGTAAGGGATTTTGAAGTCCGTCAGCGAAGAATCGCCAATGAGACGGATTGCTTTTTCCTGAATGGAATCGAGAAGTTTCAAATGATTATTTTAGTACCGAGTCCCACACATGACAACTGTTTTCCAATACAAGCCGTATATGTGCTTTGTAGATCATCAGAAGATGATGAGAAGTGAAGTATTTCTTTACATGAAATAGAAATCCATGCTTCTGGGAAGCACCTTTAGCGATCGATCTCATGTGGTTTCCCTATGATTACTGATTGTAATTTCTAGCAGTGAGATATTTGACTTCTTAGGAATAGTTACTGCTGACATCTGAATATTGGAAAAAGATAGATCGTCTTTCTTTGAGAAGAGACATGTCTGGGTTTTCCCAGTATTAAATTCCATCAAGTTGATGTTACCCCATTCTGTTATTTCCGCCAAATTATCGTTAACACTATTGATGCTAATGTCTCTCTGTATTCTTGATTCTTGTTGCTGATATGGGAACTCTGGAAGAGAAACTAGTATGAAGAGTAACTATGCACTGAGCAAAATGTCTTCTCCAGCAAATTTAATCATTGACATGAGGTAGAAATAAAGTGTGCGCCAGAACTGAACCCTGTGAAACACCTGCATTTATTGAGAGAATATCAGACGGTACTCATTTTCAACTTGGGTTGACCTATATATCAAACATTACAATTCAGGTGAATATAAAGTATTTCCTGAATCCCAAAAAATTTTTGTGGTGAAAAAAATCATTTCGTATTTTCAAAGGTTCGAGTTGATTTTTTCGCCTTCACTTTCGCTCGTCTATACTATATCATTTGGTTTGTAACATAGACATTATCGAAATGACTAATTGATTGGTTTCTTTTAGTTTTCCTCAACTTAAACATCTTACCAATTCTCGAAATCATCGTCATTTACATACACTTCAACGTTACTGGAAAACATAATGCGGATAGAAGAATTCTGAAGCTTGGAGAAGAGCAATCCTTTCGGATATATTTCACACGAGAATTCTCACAATCAACATTGCAGTGGAAAGTGAGTACGAGAATCGCCGTTCCAGGTGATTACATACAAAAAGTATCAATTTGTGCCGACCCTCGGGTGACATATCCAACCTAATAATTGTATTTTATGTCCAGAGTCACGGCCTAATCGAGCAATTTGGTCCTTCACCTCGTTAACTCAACGACCTATGGGTCGAACTATAGCCCTTATATTACGTTTTCATAGCTTTCGCGCCTCCATTCGATTGTTTATTAGAAACAGAGGAAATGGACGGACACACACTCAACTCTTCATCCAGTGAAATCCCAATTATGTTGATGACAGCAACGATTACAGTTGTTACAGAAGCAATGCAAGGAATGCAAGGGTTACTCTTTGGTTATTCACCTCAACGAATGCCATAACATTCTACAAATACTTTTATGAACTATTTCAAAACGTAACGGCATACACTTAACAAATTCCTACTCTCATGGTGGTCCTACTAAAAGGTATAGGATTTGGAATATCACATCATCACTCTTGAGTTTTCTCTTTGAATAATAGTCGTCCATGTAGACGATACGCTTATAACACTTTTCCACAAGATTAAATGACTCGGCATGTTAAAAACGATATTGCTATATGAAACAATTATCTTTTTTAAACAATCTACAGATTTCTCTACGATCCTCACTTACAAGGCATGATGATAAAAAATTATTATGTATAGAAAAATACATATCGCATTTTTGTAAATCGATTTTTGGTGATAGTCGTACAGGAAACAGTAGTATTTTTTGATGTTCATAAAGTATCGGACACTTCAATTCACCTCCACTACGCCGTCAGTTATGGGGGGTACATATAAATACATGGAAAAATTGAATTTTTCGTGCAGAGGTAGGTATTGAAGATCAAGTATTCCTTCACGACTATCTAAAAAAGGTGATAGATCCTCAAAAAACATATCACGTAACACCTAGTGCTGTAAGAAAATACTGGTATCGCAACTCGTTTGTTATTTTTCGAAAAAAATTCGGTACAACAATAGTATATTACCTAATTACGAGAATAATTAGCCTATTAGGCACGAGCGAAAAATTATGAGTATGAGGCGTTAGCCGAGTGCGGTATTGTCGAGTTCGCGTTATTGGCCGTATTCTCGAGATGGGTACACTACTTTTTCTACTCCAATCATGCATGTGCAGTAATTTCTGGTCGTGTAGCACAAATGTCTTCGTTATCACTCAATTTCAATGACCGACGAGACACTAGACGACAGCAAGTAGGTAAAACAATTGCTTGACGACTCAAGGATATAACAAGATTTGGTAACAATCCACAAATTATTGAACAGTAAATTTCCTAAAAATTATATTATCAATTCAGTTTTACAAAGAATTTCGAGCAAAATCTGCTGAATATGGTTTATAGACAAATGTGACATCAAAACGATCAGGTTGAATGTTACATATCCCATCAAAAAAAAAACGAATAGGCCACCATCAATTTCGAACACATGTGTATTCTAAATGAGTCATCACCCCACAGCTGTCGAATGAAATAGAGTAAAGTGGAAAAGTCATTTTTCTCATTTATGACCATTTTATTATTCGCTTCCTATGCTCACATAAGTTAATTTTTTACTAATGTCGTATAAGAATAGTCATTTCGTATAAAGAAAATTATAACAATTGATTTGAATATTAGAGACATTCAGGAAGGTTAACCATTTTGGCAGATTTGGGACCCACAGCCCTTGAACAGCGGAATGCTAGAGTTGTTGGAGACATTGAGATTCTGACAAGTATTTGAAACAAGTTTTCCTTACATTGTCAGTTTTCAATTGAGAAAGATTTCGGTTTTCCACCTACAAACATGTTAGCTGGAGGGAGATAATCATTCTCTAACATCTGGACTTAGTATCCGATTCTCCCATCTCATCGACCGAATCAACCAAATATGCGATAGAAAACTCAGTACATAAAGTTACCCGAGGGTGCAGAATCTAAGTAGTAGAAGGAGTGTTATTCCATGAAACGATAACATTTTTTGCCATGGCGAATATTTTTTTTAATATGGCTGCCCGAAGAAAATCAGTTTCCTACTGAAAGGGGCAATTTTCAAAATTTCAATTGTTAGGTTAGGTTATATTTGTCGCAAAGTTGGTTGGTTCTAGGAAACAAATTTGTCAATATATCTTCCGGAAGAGTATTCAGCTGATGTTAGTGAATGGAAAAAACATCAGTGCAATTTACAGAATGATTCTCAAAGAACATATTGAATCAAATGAGGGTAAGAAGAGCTCGGTCAACATACTTCACCAGAATAACAGACCATTTGAATTTATCGTAATATTAGCAACACTGGTTGGCTTTTCTGTTAATTAACCGAAGTTTCCCCATGAACGACAACCACCAGAAGTCGAAATTTGGTCGAGATAACGATTGAATTGGTCTTATTATGGTATTTGTTTTTCTCATGACATTCTGGGATTGAAGATGATTGTGGGAGTGTCTGAAGATTTCGTTCAATTCAACAATTTTCATTTGCTGTGCTGTATTAGTTTATTCATTACTTTTTTTACTGTGGATTGAGTGATGATCGAACTTTCACAGTTAAACATCTGCTTGATTACAGAGTGAATATCATTATTCTATAGCAAATGGATTCTTCCTCCTCGTTTTCCTGAAGAAAGAATCTGGGTTCTGAACAAAATAAAAGAAGAAAGAATCTGCCTGATAATTATTTTGTCTCAACCCATTCTTTGACAGAAGCGTTGACGCTTATATCAAACTTTTTATAACCTTTATGAAACCTACATGAAATTTCGGAGAGAAATACTTACACTGATGAACACCCCTAATTTCATTACAACTTTCTCAAGCGAGTCACTCAGTAAATATCGAAAAAACTTTCTTTTTACAAATTATCATTTGTATCCTATCCATATAACCTAATTTTTCAATTCAATAAAGAAAAAGTATTTCGATATGCACTGCTCCAATGACATTCAACAAGAAATAATATATGATCCAGATGAATGAGAATTTGATCACAGTCATGTTTCCCAATCAAATTCCCGCAGAGTTAATGAAAGCCGTTTTTCAAAAATTGAGTCGCACATTATGGTCAGTGTTTTATTATATCAAAGTTAGGTCATTACTTCAGCTCGTGTTCGAAATAATTAAACATTCTACCAACAAAACAGAATTTATTAAACTGCATCTAAACTCGATACCAACTTTAATGTATTAAAGCGTCGGCTTTACGGCTACTGTGAGTTACGGACATAGAAGGGAAATAGAAAATGTAGTTCTTGGAGTTTTCACCTTTCCCATAAATGTTCATTTCACGAAATTATACAGTTCAGTGGTATTGTATTGAAATATTTTTTCTCTGCGTTTTCCCTATGGTCTATGGCCAAAGGTTATTGAAAACAATTGGAGCGTCAGATATAAAAGGATGTTCTGATATAATGAGATTGAAGACTGTCATCTCCTGATATTGACTTTCTAAGGTCGACTTATGACCATCTATTATGACTTTTATTGCATTGCGAAAGCAATCAAGAATAAAAAGCTGCAACTTTGCTAAAATTTCGAGAGGAATGTGATAGAGATTGAATGTTCAGATGAATTTTATTCACTCAGGCAACAAATCAACGATTTGAAGGATTTTTCAATATTTTCCCTTCAGTTCGTATACCATCAATACGGTAATCCAAAGAGATCCAGACATTTTCACGAAGGCTGAAATATATTCTTGAATTGAACTGGTTGATACTTGATGAAGATTCACATTCAACGCTAATACTAGAAAATCCCTTATCGAAAACTGACAAATGTTCTTCTCGAAAGTTTTTTGTTTCATGTCAAGAATTATGGATTCCGAGAAGTCCTTTTATGTCTCTGGAGTAATGTAGGGAGTGTTCCATGGAAACATGCATTGGATCTTCTAAATTCCCATCAGAAAAACCGTTGATTACTATCACAGGTTCATATGTCTGGAGTTCCGCAAAAGGATCGGCAACTTTTTTCCCTATGGTCATTACAACCATGGTCGACGATTTTTTTAGGTATCATTCATCGATCCATTTCCAGCAGTTTCATCGCAGTACACTGGGCAATTACAGTTTTTCCTCCCTCCTGTGTGAGATCAAAGACGTTTCAAGGTTTGCGCTCCTACTGAATCATCAAGCTTTGGAAGTCCTCGCCAAATGAGGTTACTCAAATAAATGAAGGCCATCTTGAATAAAGTTCTCATTACCCGAACATTTTCAAATGGGGTGAGATCCTTTCTTCGTTGTGAAAAAAGCAATTTCCTTGACATATGTAGCTATTGCATGAATCAAATGCTTTTTCCATGAGGCTTTTCAGAGAGAATCACGAAATGGCAACACATGTTTCGCTACCCAAAAACTTTGTAGAGTATGAACGTCGGGACTCACAGGGAAACGTATCAGTATTTTCAATACGTTTTTTCAACAGGCATTCCTTTGAACTGTCGAAATTGAATTTTGAATCCGTCCTGCACATAACTTTCGTGAACTCAGTCGAAGAGTTGAAACCACTCATTGAAACCTCACAGTTGATATTTCGTATTCACTAATTTTGTTCAAGTGTTGAATGCAAACATTTGGGATTTTCTCTGTATCTACTTTTTACTATTGCCTGGTATAGCATTCCACCTAAACCAATATTTCACCATGCATGAAATAATAGGGCAATCCGTTCATTAATTGCTGCAGTAATTAGAGACCGAACGCTCAACAATAATGAAGTATCTTGTAGAGTTTGAGAGGTGTAGTGTTCCAAAACACTTACACCATACGCTGTTTATTAAATTGCGATGTTGAATGCATCGATGAATAACTCAGATCGATTTGTAGGTCACACTGAACCAAATGAACTATATATTTTTTTTTAAATTCAATTTTATCATGACAATTAAACATGTAATGGGACGTTACCGGGAAGCACCGTGACCTCTTCTGGATTTCCCTACAGTTGATATAGCAAAAGGGGCTACCGTAAAAACAGCAATACGTCACGAGGCTGGGCTCAAAATATAGAATGAAACAATGTAATTTCTACATCATCATATTTTTCCCATCAGCCGACCGGCTATCTGACGAAACCGAGCTACATTACATGATGTACCACGCTTCCTCTGATTGGCAGTATACTGATTTTTTTTATTTGGTAGAGCGTGGGATTCGTTGGATAGTTTTCACTAACGTTTTTATTATATTATATAAATGTATCTATATAAATACATAACTATTATCTCGACAGTTATTCATTGTCGGGGGTTATATCCTGAGTACACCAAGTTTGATCGGTTGAAATGTGTGCTGCACTTCCATGATTTTCGAAATTTTGCTTAGCAAATGACTTGAGTGTATGATGATTTGATAAAATCGCGAAACCGAAGGTCGAGGGATTTTATTTTGAATTATTATACCTGAAAACGTTCGCATGAAATCAAAATTTGGAAAATCATGGAAATGCACGTATTTTGGTATTTTGAGCTTGTTGAGGGAGAGATATATGTTGAGAATATTCCCAGAAGATATGTAAACTCAGAAAACATCAAAATCGAAAACAGGAACACGAAGTAGTACCTGCCTAGTGAGCCATACAACGGGTTTATTTCGATCAGTTTAGTCGGTTTAGGAAAAATTGCACCGCGTGGCTTCAACTATAGTTAATCTAAAATAGGTGTTAGCCATAAAACCGGTTTATTCTGATCAGTATATATCAATTTAGGGCCAATTGCACCGCTTGGCTTTAACTGTGGTTGATCTAAACTAGGTTTTGTTGCTATGGCTTTGACAATCAGATTCCTTGTTCCTCGGTGATTAAACCCAGCTTAGTTCAAACCTTCATCGAATAGAGCGGTGGAATTCGGACCTGAAAGGTCTAGTGCATTCAATAGCTGTAAAAGCAGTCTACTCTTCAACTTTTTTATCGTTTATTCGCATTGAGGAAAATAATCAGTTATAATAATTTTCAAGACAGTTTTTCGGTGTTTGGTGTTGTTCTCGGAAACAATTTGTTAGTTTTATAAAGGAACCACTAGGCCATACTGATATTCTTTCAGGACCTGATTTTTTTCCTATGCGAGAATTAGAATGTTTTGCAGAAATATAGAGGGTTGAAACGAACATTAAAATCTTGATTTCTGTCGAAAGTTGCACCTTTTTCTATGAGTAGACGAGCCGACCGTGAAAGGTCTCCTCGACATGGTTTAGTAGGAGTTTGAATCTATGGTCATCCAGCAGATGGCGTTTCGCCTTCGATTTAGATGTTGGTTTATGTTCAAACGACAAGAAAACTGATTTTGTTCTCATAACAAATAATGTACCTTACTGCCAGAAATCAAATACAATTTGAATTTTATTCATTAGAAATTAGCAAGAAAATGTGATATATTCAATATATTACAACTTTTCCGTTTTTCTCCGAAACCGCCCTAAAAACTCCTGAATGAAAACGTGAAAAAAGTTCAAAATTCAAATAATACCGGCGTTGAAGGTTTAAATGTGGATCCGAAATCACTGTACATCTCATGTACATCAGAGAATGAAAATTGTTATTTTGGTGAAATTACCATTAAGCATCTTCTTCAACATCCATCCGTTATATCCATCACACCCCTAATTTGACCCCTCTGTTTAATTAGGGTGGATTTAATATATGTATATTTATTCGAGCAGGTCGATTTCCTAGGCAGTTAGTCGAAATGCAAACGAAACTTGATTGCCACAGGAGTTGGTAATGGATTTGAAGCAAATGTAAACAGACGAGAAAAGTATTGTAAACACATAAACCGTGGCACCAATAGTACCTACATTTCATCAGAGTGAGCTGTTCATTTCGTACAGAAAATTGAAACTGTCGAGGATATTGATCAGCCCCCAGATTCTATTTCACGAATTCGATTGTCGAGTAGCTCAGACTGTGACTGTAACATGCGCTGTACCGATAATATACGCATATTCTAAACAATTCGAAAATCGAATTCGTTAAATAGAATCTGGGGGCAGGATAGAATTGAAAAGGAAGTGGTCATCTACGAATGAAAAAATGTTTTTTTGAACGACGTATTACACTACAGTTCATTTACTCTGAAGATAGAGGGCGCGTAAATAATGCATCCAGCGTGATAAGCAAGTGGATACTTGTTCCTCGCGTTTCGATTGGTTGGCTTCGATTTCGAAGAACGCACAGTTCTATTAGGTTGCCAAAGTTTGGTACTGTTGTATAGTATGTCAAAATAGCAATACTATTAAAATCATCTGAACGGAGTCGATTTATTTTTTTTTATGAAATTTTGGTTGACACGTTATTAACAGCATTGCACTTGTCTGAACAAACTGCTCTAACACAGTCTACCTTCCATAGCGGAATCATCAAATATGTAACAAACAACTGAGAACTAAATTAATATTAAATACTCAGTACCAAAAACTTCCTTCTCAATCTCAGTTCAAAATGTGTTGTGTGTTGAAACAACTGGCAGGAGCAAACAAATTAAACTTGCACCAAAGTTCAGCTGCATTCGATTAATAATTGATTGTGTAACCATTTTATTCTGAACGACGCCCTTTCACGATAAAGCGAATTTGAAACAACGCTGAATTAATCAAATGGTAAATGTGTCATTTATAACGTTGCCGCAGACCGCAGATGGTAAGTTGGGATCTACCTTATCGGCGGGACTTCGACGCTGGCTTGAATTTGCATTTCGCGTACTTAACAGACTGAAGAGGAGCTGATATATTGATGGCAAGGCTACAACTGATGGTATGTGCTATAATTCACATCAAGGCTTCTCGATAACATGTAAGAGAGATGAAGTGATTTCACAATAGGTGAGAGTACACGATTAATGTGGAACTGATTTTAACGCTGATGACACGTAGTAAACACTACAGTGCGATAGTAAAATTTTGTGTGATTTGTGCTGTTTTTATTTTCAACCTAATATTCTCACTAGGGCGGGAACAGTTTCATTTTTTCTTCGGAACATGATCCTTTCGAATTTGAATAAAACTCCATGAATATGATGTTTCAGAGGTAAAGCATGAACAGAATTATAGACTGTTCTGTAGTTTTTTTGTTATTTCAACCTTCTACAATCCGGGAAAATGATGTATTGATTTATAGAAAACACTTATCTGATCTGTGTCGACGACGTTTTCAGCAAATCATGTAATGATGTTTATTAATACACGATTATTAACCGGGACTATGTAAATAATACATTTATATAAAAGGGATGCAGTCACAGGATTTTTCTTCAGAGAAATTTCTTTGTCGAGCTCTTGAAAATTATCATATCATTATTTTCTTCTTTAGGACAATCAACGTTAGAAATAAAAATTATATAAGAGAATCATAAAATGTCAGTTTGAGTTACTGGTATGTTACAATATATATACAGTGCCTTTCTTTAATTCCCCCCATTATTTTATTTTTTGAATGGGTCGACCCAAAAATTCAAATTCGAAATAACGAATATTTTGGTATCGAATTTACCATGAAAATTTCAATATTTTTTCTGTCATATGGCAATCCCAACATCCGTATAAGGTTTGATAGGTTATTTTCTGTTCTTAAACGAAAATGTCAGTACAACGGAAATCATTATTCAGTTCAAATATTCCCATTCAGTTTTCAATTTAATAAGTAGATAGGTACCATGTGAACTATCTCCAAAATGATCAATTGAACAAAATTCAACAGAGGTATTGTATTTGAATACGCTGGCAGCTACTGTTGATCTTCTAAACACCGAAATCGTTGAAGTGAATCATAATTCGATATGGATATTATTATTGCAACAAGATAGAGCACCACTACATAACTCCAGACAAGTAAGAAACTGGTTGGATAATACATCCCATGGTCGTTGGATTGGCCATCGAGGTACAACGCCCCCTCGCCAGATTTGACACCTTCAAATTTTCATAATGGGGTTTTTTGAAGCAGAAGCTGTACGAAACTGAACCACTTGAATATTGAAAGTACGACACAGACGTTTAAGGCAACGACTTCCAGCATCTTCTGAACTGAACTCATCTTATTTCCTCAAATGATGAAGTCAAACGTCGACGTGTGCAGATAGTTGTTGAATTTTCCGTCATTTTGTGGTGGGTAAGGATATTGACTCCATTTGCTAGGGTTGTGAAGTATTCGTCGGGATCTTCAAAATTATGTATCGCAAGACTTCCCCTTTCCATTTATTTTTTTCTCCAAATGGCGCCCACCCGTCATCTTGAAATTTTTATTTGTCAATTTTACTTCAGAATATAGTATTCATGAATTAATTTCATTTTCCCAAGTTCCAATTTCTGAGTTGATCCGTTCAAAAAATAGAAGGGGAGTCAGAGAAGTGTTTCCAACAAGTCCACTGGAGACACCAGAATTAAATTTCGACTCAGCCAACCAAAAGTGAGAGCATTTGATGCCACGTGAAAAAGACGGACTGGTTCTTAGGGACAGTTTCCCGAAATCTATGAATTAAAATTAGGAAAAAACTGTAGACCAATTGGAAGCACGTTATTCCAGAGATGCATTCCTGATAAAAGTTTATGTCAGAGAATTGCTCGATCTGTGACTAGGAATCTGATAGCTTTTGACGAATTGAAAACGGGAATGGAAGACGAATAGGAAATATACATCCCCCAGCCCTTCGTTCACCGAATAATAATAAAACAGAACGAGGTAAAAATATTCCAGTTTGTTCATTAAGTGACAAGTCGTATGCGAGTCGGGAGTGTTTTCGAACTCAAAATATTACACGTGAAGGGAGGAAAAAGTGTAAGAAAAGAAGGCTTATTTTAGTTGTGAGGTTAACGGCAACAGCCTTGCAGAAAATGATTGAGGAACGCCTCTTCGAACGAAGGTTCTATGGACCCCTAAGATTATTTTTAGGGCAGTTGCCACCCAATGCTTCGTGCAGTTAACCCCTCTCATCCCCTTTGAAAATATTCCACCCTTCAACTTGGAAACAGTTATAACAAGGCCGATAGAATGATGCGGTTTGTTTTGAAATGGTCTGAATGGATTATTTGAATGATTTGGATTTCAATTTGGTCAAAATCACCCAACTTCTTTTCATTCGCCATGCTATGTCTATAAGCTTCAGCACGTGGAGCGTTCGCCATAAGGGGCACACATTCTCTCTCTCTCTCTCCCTATCTCTTTTTCATTAAATAATTGATGTATACCTGAGTAATGATTTTGTATTGCATAAGCTTCCGCTCGGAATGAAACATTCATTTCATGATATTCATATGATGAAATCATAATGTTTTGTTATGAATCTACTGCTATCACAGGAGTTTATTGAATTCGTTTATTCAAATTACGCATCACCTAGTTACTTAAATCATATTCTGCTTCTATCTGATATATTTCTCATATGGTTTTGGTTTTTCCGTTAACCAGCCGACGAACGTCATTCCTCAGAAGTGAAAACTTGTGCGAGCAATGGATAAACAAGGCCTTACCTTCTAACGAGTGACTCCCAGCACGGTGGTCCGGTGGGGAATCCAATCCCGGCCTTCCACTGGAGACGCGGATGTGCTTACAGCTACACTACCGATGAATAATACTCCTATTTTTCTCACTTGGACCCTTACACTTGCTCTTCCCACAAGCAATATCCTCTCTTTCATGCACCCACAGTTGTCGCGACACTCAGTAGCGCACTCGCAGCCAATGGTAGAAATGTTCTATTGCTAAAAATACTTTCAAACCTTACTTATTACTTAGTTTTTCAAACTTCGAATATAGATATAAAAAATATGTCAGAATAGTCAAGAAAGAATTGGAATTCGATTTCAGTAACTAGCTGTGATGTGTCATTCAGATGAATATGTGGTTTTCATTAACTTATGTGTGTATTTGTAATGACACATAATGATTAATATTAGAAGGTAACAGATCAGTTGGTGAGCTCCATTGATTCGCATTTGTAGAAGAGAGAGAAAAAGAGAAACAGACATGAACAGATAGAGAAGACAATCTATCTGCCTTGGTTGCCGATGATGCAGCTGTTTCCGAATTGAGGGATACAATATTTTCAAAGGGTGAGAAGGGGTAATTGCACGGGGGATTGGGTGGCAACTGCCCTGAAAATGATCTCGGATTCCATAGAACCTTCATACAAAGAGGCGTTCCCTCATGGTTTTTTGCAAGGTTGAAGCTATATTAGCATTGTTTACAGAAATAGAGTTAGTCAACCTTATGGAAATATCATTTGAATGGATGAGTGATTTGTTTCCAAGTCAAATCTTATCTTTCATTTTCCTTACGGATGTATCAGCCTGAACCACACATTTTCTTGAATACTAATACATAATACCAAAGGATGACAATCAATTCAGAACCAAAAGTGGCATTTCTTGTCAATGTCGTTGCTCATTCATATTCTGGAGATTATATTATTGCCTAAACTTTTATCACTTCATACTTATTTACCGTGAACTCTATTTTCAAGTTTTATTATTTTTCAACATTTCAGTCAAAGTTACAAACAGACCTCTGCAACTATTCTTACCTTCAGAACAGGGAACTTTGTCGTGCACTGTCAAGTGAATGGAAATATCAACATTATACTGTAGATGGCGTAACAAAAACATTTCAAATTATTTTTGCACAGACATTGACTAACTACATATCTCTATAAATATTGATATTAGGTTGTTAACACCCTCACTTTTTACCTGCTCTAAAATTAATCACATAATCCGAAACTGTAAAGACATTTATGGATTTTCGGGGTATATCAGAAATCTGCCCTTATACTGAAAAAAATTGTTCGTTTCCGTTAACCAGCTGACGAACGTCAACCCTCAGAAGTCGAAACTTGTGCGAGCAATTGATCAACGAGGCCTTACCTTTTAACGTGCGATTACCCAGCACGGTGGCCTGGCGAGGATTCGAACCCCGGCCTTCACCGAGACCACTTATACTATACATACACTGTTCACTTGTATAGATTTCAATATTGACTATTACATTTCTCGGATTGTGGTGGAAGTGCTATTCGAACAATAAAAATAATAGATAACAATAATTAATTAGTATTTGATTCATCAAAAATGAGAAATGACACTATCTATGTTTCAATACCACTTGTATTTATGAGTTGAGGAAATTTATAGTATTCGTTCGATAATCTCCGTATAAGACGAAATTTCGAAAGTGATAAGTTACAAATATGAAAACATGAATTATTTTTCATTATTCAATATAGTAATGGCTACTATAACTTCATCCCGTTTATATCAACTCCACATTTTCATTCCTAACTCCATCCCCATAATAGATATCCCCTTTTGAAAATAACTGGATTTATTTTTCCGGAATCATTTCATGAGGCCAATTTGGCATCCTATCATGCCTCTTATACAAAAACACAATAGAACATTCTTGCGGAAACATATACAACAAAGATACATTGCTCTGTAAATAACCCCCATTCATGTGTTTTTCCTCCAAGCAATAAAAGCAACTCAACCATGGTAGTAATTGGGGATTAAATTTGCATATCGTAATATGGACTTTCGCTCTTTCACTTCCTCAGCGCTGTCCATATTAAATTATCTTAGTTCCCTTTGTGCGCTTATTGTCGGATTTTCTTCTCCAGTTCGCGTTTTCGTATTCGTATTCAGTCACCAACTAGACTTATTTTGTCTTGGGAGACCTCTTCTGCCAACAATGAAGTTTCGAAATTATTTCAAAATCGTATTCGATAAGACGGCTCTGCTTTTGATTATTCAACACCCTGGCTTTGGGGAAAAACACTCATGTGGAAATACGATTCGAAATCATACGAATGATTGAAATGGATATGAATTTCAATAAACCTGGATTCTTTGAGAGGTATTCACTTGTATTGGTGTGAGACAGACGGATTCTGGGTTTTTTATATTCAAATTTACAGAAATGAATGAGTAATGATTGATAGTCTAGTGCCATCACACATTCAAAATATACTGGGCTCAATTCTCCAGGAGGGCAGAGAGGTTTCTTTCGGAATTTCTCTCGGAAATATTTCTGGCATATTCAAGTAAAACTCTTTCACGTCTTGTGGTTTATGAAACTGTGAATAAGAACGCTGATCCTAATACCCCTCCAAGAAAACATCGTGCACCAAACGTTGGAAGGTGATGTCTCGTTAATCGATAACACAAGTTTCGATTTCCGAATGTTCACATTCGCATGGAGACGTCAGCTGGTTGGCAAAAAGAAACAATTTCAAAAACCCATTGTATGGTATAATCAATGGAATCTATCAGAACGAATAATAAGGGGAGACGAGACACTCTGAAAACTATGATGAATTTCATCATCAGAATCATCGTGGCAGCTCCTGGAAATACAAATGTTTTCATTTGTAATGTGATAATTGGACTCAGGACTTCATTTCGTCAATGAAAATTTGACAAATATAAGGTAGAATTAAGGTGAGTCATTCTCACTCAAGCTTTCTCCACGATGGTGCAATTATTATGAATAAGAAGCTCATCAAATATCTAGAGGAATCAGGAATAATTGATGACCGACAATACGGATTTCGCCATCAAAGATCAACCAGTGACTTATTGGCTTATGTTTCTCATATTTGGCAGCATTCAATCGAGAAATTCGGAGAAACGATAGCGGTTGCACTAGATATTTCAAAAGCATCTGATCGAGTTTGGCATCGGGATCTCCTTCTAAGCTGCCGTCTTATGGTTTGCCTCCTCAGTTGTGTGCTCTGTTGAAGAGTTTCTTGTCTGATAGGTCTCTGTATGTGGTTGTTGATGGAGTATCATCTGATATTCTCCCAATAAATGCAGGTGTTCCACAAGGTTTAGTTCTGCCAACCACTTTGTTTCTGCTTCATATCAATGATTTGCTCTTGTTCAATACATGGTTTTGCGAACGACAGTACTCTTCATACCAGTTTTTCTTCCAGAGTCCCCATACTAGCTCGAGAAACAAAAATTCAAACAAACATTCACGTCAGTAATATTAACGACGACTTGGCAAAAATAATGGAATGGGGTGACATGAACTTGGTGGAATTTAATGCTACAAAAACCCAGGCATGTCTCTTCTCAAGAAAAGCCGATCTATCATCATCAAATATTCAGATGTCAGGAGTACCTATCCCTACAAAATCAAATATCTCGATGCTAGGAATTACGATCAGTGATAATCTCTCATGGAAAAACCATGTAAGATCGATCGCTAAAAGTGCTACCCAGAAACATGGATTTCTGTTTCGTGCGAAGAAATACTTCACTTCTCGTCAGCTTCTAATGATCTACAAGGTTCAGATACGACCTGTCATGTCATGTCAGTTCTCATGTGTGGAGTTCGGCACCAGAACTTTTATTGGGGCTTCTCGATTCTATTCAAAGAAAGACAATCCGTCTTGTTGGTGAATCTTCGCTCACAGACTCGCTCACTTCATTGGAACATCCTAGAAGGGTTGGAGACTTATGTCTCTTCTAAAGATACTTTCAAGGTCGATGCTCTTCCAAATTATTATCAATCGTTCCCCCCTTGGCAATATCTACACGGATGACTCGACGAGTACAGAATTACCACCCCTTTGTTGTGAATTTGGAAACCTGTCGAACCTCTCTCGCTCAGATATCTTTTTTTCAAAACTGAGCTTTAGAACTCCTTGTCAATAGAGGTTTTTCCTGAGGCTTACAAACTTCAAAAATTCAAAGTGAATGTTAATTCGTATCTCCTGTCCCTCGATTCACGCGGTGTTCTTTGAACATTACAGGGCTTCCCTTCCGTGTGAATCTGCATATAAAAAAAAATCCAATCAACTATCATCTCTTGGGTGCAATCATCAGGAACCAACTATTTATTATTCCCTTGTATATTGACACTTCTTTACATTGCGCTTCCTACAGAACATGTCATTCAAAGAATCTTGCTAAGAATCATTTATTTCTAATCGAATAATATACGATACATACAAATCACACATTTTCTCGAACAAAGAAAAGTATCTCAGGTCAGGCATTCTCAAGAACTGTCGTTTCTGCTGAGTGACCTCAATGAGGAGCATTGCCAACACCCCTGCTCCGCCCTTTATGTAAATATTTGTCGGGCGCTACGAGAATCTGCTCTCCATCTAGTAACGAAGGAGACTTTGAAGGGAGGCTCTTCGAGTGGCCATTAGATTTGTTTTGCAAATGTGTTGGGGATTCAGGGGTGCGAACTCTATAACATTAATGGATTCTCAAAGTTCTATTGAAAGTTCGAAATACCGTGGAGGTGCGAGTGGTTCAGAAATTAGCGAGTTTATGCCTGATTTGTTATACAGGCATATAAATAAAGACGACTTTGAGTTTTTCTGCATCGTAAATATAAATAAAAGTTGGGATACGTTCTCACTATAGATTCATCCTCCTCAGAAAAGTACAAATTGAATGAGTATGTCTCAAAAAGTTCCAGAACAAGCATTGGCTCAAGCAGATGCGGATCCAGGGTAACAGAGCTGATTGCAAAATAAATGTTCTGCAATCCACTAGTCTCATTTTATTGCGATTCTTCACATTTCACTGCTTTTTCCGTATAATAAGACCTGCTGGATGAGATTACATAACCATTTCCTTTCATGAATTTAGCAACTTATTTTTTTTGCAAGAAACTGAAAAAAAATCACTGAAGAAAGTTATACTGACAACTGCACAAAACGCTTGGTCAGAGTAACACCTGGATGCCACCATGCAATTTGTCGCTGCAACTCAAGGAAGTTGCATATATTTTTTCTTCTAGCTTTTTGGGGTTCTTAACCCATCACAATCTAGACAAATTAAGATAATATTAAATCTTTACAAGTGTGGACGGGCAGATTTTTAATCTACCCCGAGAAGTTAATGCGATAATTCAAAAATAGTCGCTTCTGAATGGAACACATTGAATTGGTCAGCAACTTTTCGTATATCTCAAAAATTTGACTATCAGAAAATACAAGAAGTGATATTTATCAAAATACTTATCGTTGACGTTTCAGAAACCAAATCTGCTTCCGTTTTCAAGACTATCATAAATATTCTCTTTTAGTATAGTTTTTCTGTTCACTTTTTCGTAAATGTCAGAAATTTGAGTTTTCACATGTCTTTCAAGAGTGGCAGTCAGGTGGGATCCATATCAACCGGAGTGTTTGAGATGCAAGCATCCGCAGAGAGCATGATAAAAGCAGATTCCTTCAACTTTCGTCTCCTGCTATTGCTCTCTCTTGCTATCATTTCAGTTTTATTCCATTCAACTATGAACTCCATGGGCATTGAGGATGTGTTCTGATAATTAAGAATCACCAATCTGTCTGTACATCCTGTTTTCACTCTTTTGCACTTCTAGCGGTCTGGACGTTTCAGCGATAAATTTTTAACCGCACGAACAAGGGATTCGATAAATAAAATTCTTTGTGTTTTCTGTTATATTAGTTGGTTTAGTGTGTGTCAGTATTGAACGTAAAGTATTCGTTGTTTTGAATGTTGTTCTAAGATTCGACCTGTTGCCGATCTGTTTTATCTTTTCAGATAGTCGGAAGACAGGTGCAGGTTGTATGTGTTACGATTTTCAATTTCAGCCTTATATTTTCTATAAAATTCTCTGTATATCCAATTCTCTTCAATATTGATTTCATAAAATTAACCACTTCATCGATTTTTTCTTATGTATTGCATACTATTCTTGTTCTATCGGAAAGACATTTTACTATACCTTCTCCGATACTTGGTGATTTAAATTATAGTGAAGATATCTGTTGGTATTCAGTATCATAATATCATAATTTTTGTGGTCTCGGTAGTGTTGTGGTTAACATATCTGCCTATCAAGCGGAAGGCCGGGGTTCGAATCCTCGCCGGGCCACCTTGCTGGGTAATCGCACGTTAAAAGGTAAGGCCTCGTTGATCCATTGCTCGCACAATTTTCGACTTCTGAGGGTTGACGTTCGTCAGCTGGTCAACGAAACGAACAACAAAAACAACAACAATAATACCTCGATCCTTTTTAGGGTTTTTCCCCGAAGTTGTACACATCTGCCCAGACAGCACACAATATCCATTAGATATCCAATGGATAGCCCAATATCCACTGAACATCCAGTCCATGGAAGATATCTAATAGATATCCAGTGGATATATTCCATGGATTTTAAAATATATTGTGAGCTTCTATTTTTATCTGGTATCATAAGGAATAATCGTATGAAAACATTTTGAGAAGAAAGCTTCAATACATATCTTCAACGCATAAAAATATTTGAATGTCCTAATATATATCCATTGGATATCCATGGATATCTATTATTCTCTCTGTCTACAACACCCTGGGCTTACATTTTCCTAAGGAGAAGAGCTGTGAATTTGTCTGTGCTGAATGTGTTTTTGTCTTATTCAACACGTGAAATTGAATCCTTGATCGATATACAATATTGCAAGGAATGTATGCATTGAGAATATTGAGAATAGGGCATAAAAACTTCCCTGACAGCGTACATAAGGAATATGATAATTGATAATATATAGGCGAGTTCTGAAATTCATCAGTATTTTCCGTCAGTTCTTTCACTATGATGCCTCTCTCTCTCTGTTTGTGGTGATAGAACTAATGGAATTTATTGTTGAAGAATTTCAGAACTCGTCTTTGATATGTACAATGAATTATTAGCTAGGCGTTATGGAGTGATCACTTTGATTTTGGTTTCACACGCGAAAGAGAGATGGTAGAACATGCCGTGTGTCTATGATAGACGGAAAACTGGTAGGTGGTAGGCAGCGCTAGGACTTGTCGAAGTCGAACCGCGAACGATACGATAAAGAGAGGCTGTGAAGGATAAAGTATTTCGTGTACAAAATTATCATTCTGTCTTGGTCCTTCACAATTAGGGAGTATATACTCTGTTCCTTTTGTATAGGTATCGTTATTTGTGAAAAGCTGAGATGAGGGTTAAGTCCATTAGTTGATATGTCAAAATATCTATGACCAAAGTTCAGTGTTAAGTCATTGTCATTACTCCATTTTGTTTTGCATTGAATGAAAAGTGGTGTACGGTGCACATGCACATTGCACTTGTAGGTTGTAGGTGAATTATTAAATTGAAAAGTGGTTGATTTTGATAGTTTGGAGTGCTCTGGATTTGGAGAAGGTAAGTTTGTTGGATTAATCTTAATATGTTTTCGTCTCGATTATTTTATTGATATGATTACTGTAGCATTGTGGTGTAAGAATGTTAAGTAGATATCACTTAACTTTTTTGGTGAACTGGTGGTGGCTTGGTTCGGTTGCTTTGAATTGGTTGGTTATTAATAAGTAACATTATAATTATTAGTGCCAAAGCTTCTGCTTTTGTGCTCAATGATAATAGTTTGTAGTGCTGAGACATTTTTTATTACAGGAAATGTCTTCACGGAAACGAAAGTGTCTTCTGGACATGTCGACGAGACACCTTCGTCGCCTGGTGGTTAGAAACCCAGGCATCTCAAATGATACTGATCATATTCGAAACAACCTATCAGCGGAACCATCATGTGAATATGACAATGATTTGAGCTGTAATTCAAACGATGAGGCTTCAGATGATTATTTTAGTGAAGTGGCTAACGAATGCGTGGAGAGACAAAAAACTGAAGATATTGAAACTATTCAACAGTCACATCAAAGTGAATATATCAATATATTCACTTCAACTGATAAGTCTTGTAGTGGGTTACCGTCCAATGAAGATGAAAATATCAATGAAAACATTCCTCTATTGGAGGAAGATCTTAAATATTGGGCCATAAAGCATAAAATCAAGCGTGGTGCAGTTTCAGAATTATTGACAGTATTGCGAAAGCATAATATTAAAACAAATCTTCCAAAAGACTACAGAACTTTTCTCAAAACGCCACGGAGCACTGATATACATGCTATACCACCAGGGCATTATTATCATTTCAACTTGAATTCAGAGATATTTAAAGTTCTCAAACTTGAATATAAAATATATAAATTCCAAGAAATTCGTTTGAAAGTAGGTATAGATGGTCTACCTATATCTGACTCTAATTCAAGCCAATTATGGCCTATACTTGGATGTATTCATCCGTCATCCACAATTTTTTTGATCGGTGTGTACCATGGTTATTCCAAGCCAGCAGATTCTAACCAATTTATACAAATGTTTGTGCATGATGTTACTAAACTGATTAATGAAGGTTTTGTGTATGAGAACATACGATTGAAGGTTTCTCTTCATTGTTTGATCGCAGATGCACCAGCTAAGTCGTTCATTACAAAAACCAAGGGTCACACAGGCTATTTCAGCTGTTCGAAGTGTGAATAGGAAGGGAATTATGTAGAGGGTCGAATGAGCTTTCCAATTATTACATCTAGAAAGCGTACTAAAGAATCTTTTATAGCTCAAGAAAATTTGGAGTACCATTTAGGCACCACCATTTTGCTCGATGTTCCTGGATTTGATATAGTCACTGATATTCCATTGGACTATATGCATTTAGTATGCATAGGAGTAGTTAAAAAAATCATTCTCTTATGGCTAAAGGGCCCATTACGAGTACGTTTATCAAATGCAAAAGTAAACGTAATATCAGGAAATTTACTATCCTTGAAACCATTTATCTGCAAAGAATTTGCAAGAAAACCACAGGAAATCAGTAATTGTAGTAGTTGGAAAGCTACTGAATTAAGACAATTCCTTTTGTACACAAGTCCTGTTGTATTATTTGGAGTTTTACCTTCTAGGATTTACAATCACTTTATGTCACTACATGTAGCTATCAGAATTTTATGTACTGAATGTCAGATTGATGTCAGCCTATATCAATATGCCCATGAGCTGATCAAGCATTTTATAGAATCATTTGTTGTTATTTATGGATCACAGTTTGTATCTCACAATGTGCATGGCTTGATTCATCTGAAAGATGATGTTGAACGGTTGGGTCATCTTGATTCATTCAGTGCATTCCCTTTTGAAAATTTTATGAAAACTCTGAAGACATTTATCAGCAAACCAGAACAACCACTGCAACAAATTCACAGGAGATATGCTGAATCACAAATTTCTAACAATTTCTCAAATTATAACGATGACCCAGACCTTCCTCTAAATGCTTATCATGAGGATGGCCCATTAATCCCAGACTTCAGTTTTGGCCAACAATTGAGATATATGAACATTTAAAAATGTTTTTTTTCAATAAAAATGCCAGATAACATTTGTCTCATAGATGGATCAATTGCACAAATATTCAATATTGCATTCTGTAATGATAATGGATCATATGTAATAATAGGAAAGAAATATATAGCAATAACAGATATATACAAAAATCCATGTCCATCTTCATATATTTCATGCTTTCATGTTAAGACATTATCTAATAACTTTTCAATGTGGCCAGTATCTAAAATAACTGCAAAATGTTTGAGCATACCTCATTCTGACGGATTTGCAGTATTTCCATTGCTACATAAATGAATGAGGAAGCAATATATTGAATAATTCCTCATTTCAAACCCCCATTCTATGTGTTTTTTCAACTATTTTGTTTTAGTATTACTGTTATTTATGTTTGTAATAAGTGATATTGGGGATGTAATTATATTTATGTATATATTGTATCATTATTTTCTCAAAGGAAAGTAGAACTTGATTTCACACCAAGATTATGGGCAAATTCTGGTGTGTGGTTGGATTCGAAGATGGTGTGCAAATTGTCCCCCAAATCTGGATAGATGGGGACAGATGTTATTGGCCTGTTCACATTGGGAGTCAAAAATCGTTTGAGAGGGCTGTTAGAGAATATCGACAACCGGAGGAGTCATGGACGCTGCATGGGGTTAGGATTTTTGGAGTGTATGGTAATGAAAACTATTTACAATGATTTTTTGTTCCCTAACCCATTCATATTTCATATCAATATAATTCAAAAACTGTTGACTTATTGGATTTATATTTTAATACCCGTTTTAGAAATTATTTAATTTTTTTTTTAAACCAATGAAGTTTTTATCATACACCTCTCGATCTTGAGAGTTCTATTAATCATGAATAATATGTTGTAATTGGTAGGTTTAAGTTTTCCACTATAAATTGCAGAAGACAGTTATGTGAGGAGTAATTGATATTTAAAATATACGCATGGCACTCATTGTTGTTGGTAAGGGTTCGTAACGAGTTTTTTATATTCTGCATTTCATAATGGAAGAATTTCACCTGGATATATTTCAATTTTGAATAAAAACCAAGTTTATATTGGTAGCTGGCACAATTGAATTTTCTAAATATAGTGGAGGTGTTATACATTAAATAAACTTTCAGATTCGTATGAATTGGCTGTCCCAAAGTTAAAATTAGCGGAAGTTCAATCTGATCTCAATACGGATGAAGAAACATCCAAAAAGAGTCGAGCCTTCAGAAAAAGAGTACTACCCTCAAGTGAGTCTGAAGAAAATGGCACATCCGATGAGGATACTATAAGTGGCCTCAAGGCATTTCCTAAGTTTCCAAAAGAAAAGGATGAATCAAGACCAAATTCCACTCCTACTACTTCAAGATCATTGTCCTCATCTAATTCTATGAGGCAAGGAGCCACGCTTAATTCTTCGAGAGTAGTTTCCACACCCAGAAGTTGCCCTGCTGACGTCCCACTGACGTCATCAAATATTCAGCCGCTCACAGATTGCTGCAGGTGTTGCTGCAAATTTGACAAAGGTGTGTTGAATTATCTGTATATTTCATACATTATATATTTAATTTTCTACAGATTACAAAATTAACATTCAGAATGATCTGAATGAAGTGAAGAATCAATTAAAACTTGTTCTACAAGTCTTAAGAGAAGAAAGCAGATCAGCAATTGTCAATGAAAATAAAGAAAATTTCGATGATTTGGAGGAGAGACTACCTATAAAGTCTGAAGAAGATGTTCATATATGGGAAACACTCTTAGCAAATAAAGATGAGCAAAAGAAGATGGTGGGTACTACAACTTTTTTTGGCTTATTAGTCATTATTTATCATAAGCTACCGAAGTTCACGCGTTAATGAGAATCATATTCATTATGGGCCACGGGCCACCGTGCTGGGTAATCGCACGTTAAAAGGTAAGGCCTCGTTGATCCATTGCTCGCACAAGTTTCGACTTCTGAGGGTTGACGTTCGTCAGCTGGTTAACGAAAACGAACAATTTTAGAACAATTTGGTATATATGGAATCAGAGGTAGAGTAGAAATATATTGAAATGATAGTTTCATCGAATATAGATATAAAGTCAATATAACACTCTTTTTTTTTTCAGATAACATTTCTTTCCCATATTGGGGGGCATGAGACCAATAATATAGTTAAAAACATATTGAGGAAATTGATGACCAATTCGGTTGCATCTTTTTATAATTGGGAAGGCAAGAAGGGAAAGAAAATGTTCTCCTCTTTAATATTGTCGGATTGTATCAGGAGTAAGTCTATTTTTATTGTTTCGTCAATTGATGGGTATATCGTGTTATTGAATATTGCAGAAGCAGCTATCCTGAGCCCAAATGCCAAAGGGACCACGGAACAAGATATCATCCTGGCTGTAAAGAATTGGCTTCGACATGCCTCAGCAAGGATGAATAATAGTAAGCAGTAAGTGCTTCTTTTGCTTGATCGAATAGGCTATAGTTTGAATAAATGAAATGAAATCAATTTTTCAATGTACTGTTTCACTCAACTGAATTTTTGAATTTGGAATAAACAAATTGTACATACCAAACATACTAGGCAGCAGTATTTTGCATATGAAATGCATGATCGCTCCTAATTCGGGTACCTTTGATATTGATTACAATTAATATCTTTCAAATTTTCATAGGCCATCATGTTACAGTGAAACTATAAATTCTTTCTCATCTTGGACACTAAAGCTCATAAAAAATCTAAATATTTTTTTTTTTTTACAGAAATCAGGATCCAGAGTAGAGTTGTACAAGATGTACTTAGTGACGATAGAAAATGTGTCAAATAAAATATTCATTCTATTCAATAGTATCATTTCATCATCTGTCAAAGTGATAAAGGTCATTTCATTTTTTCCATCTGACTAGTACCTACTTGTGGAAAAACATATGTCGAAACAACTCGTATGATTATTGTGTGTGACAAAGGTGGTTGATAAGCAATGATCTACAAAATGAATAAAATATGAGTGTTCCATTAAAAATTTCTCATTGCACCACTTCCTATTTAGAGGTTCAATTTCAGCAAACGAAAATACTGATAATTCGAAAAAACTGGCCGAGGCGCGTTTTCTTTCATTCATCATCAAGGGAGAAAACCAGAGTTATAATCTTTGTTGTTCACCACCTGGTTGTATACCAAGTTTTCAATAAAATGAATATTCGACAGCTAGAGCTACAAAAAAGATTTTCAATATCTATAAGGATATCCAGTGGATATACCAAATGTGAATATAAGATATCCTATCAATATCCACTGGATATCAGGAGATATCCAGTAGATATCTCCATAGATATCCATAGGATATCTCCTAAATCCTGGATATAGGCGGACATATGGATATCTATTATACGTCTATTGGATATCCATCTATATCCAATGGATATACTGGATATCCAAAAAGGATATCCATTGGATGTCTAATGAATATACTGTGCTGTCTGGGTGGCTTCTCTTACGATTCAAATCACTTGCCGTTTCGGCTCAATCGTTCACATCCTTACAGCTCTTGACAGCTCTCCTTTTCGTACGCTCAACTTTTTATGTTCATAATAGTAGCCAGTGACAGGACAGTATCAAGAAACAAATAAACGACCCCAAATGTGAGAATTATGCCAAATAATATAGGACCAGTACAAGCATTTTATGACTGTTGGTGGTCGTGCGGGCAAAAAAGGGCTTTTTCAGCTTCACCCTCTCCAGTTTCGATTCGTTTAGGTTTGATCCCCGCCCACAATAGAACATTTTCTGACTGGATTCATGCGGTATGGTAGAATTAGTGACCAAGAAAGAAGTCTGGTGGAAGAGGTCGGTTGATTGAATAAAAAAACTGATCCACTAGATCTGTTGGCGTTCTGGGTTTTCCAATGATTCAATTATATAGCAATATAAACAGAGTAAGCTCATGACAGATTCGTCACCCAAAATGATTAGCAATATTAATATCGATTTGAATACCATTATTTTCCATACGTACGAAATTTATACGATGTATCTATTCTGTTGATTAGGTATATCCAATATTTCAGCCTCCTATCTTATTCCGGCAGTGCAATATTACAAATAATAATATACCTTCAGGTAGTCGCACTATGGAGATGAGAGTTGAATTTCACAAAAGTAATAGATTATTTCCCTCGCTGAAATTGTGGTTTCGTCAATATCTCGAAGCGAGTGGAAATGTGAAGTAGTTCTGATATTTGAAGAAATAGTAGTCGGTTGAAGTGATGTGGATATCGAGAGCAGATCCTAGGAGAACGAACGCTTTGCATGCCCCATTGAAACTGCAATGGAAAGATATTTTGATGGGATTCGATCTTTGAAAGACGAATAGTCGGTTTCAGTACGAAAACAATAAGATTGGATGGATGATGCCAACATGCATGTATTGTGACAAACGATTGGAATTGAAGTCAATCTCTGTCAGTCTAGATAAGATATCACACATCTCCGTCATAAAATGTCTTTTGGTAGGGTCATTTGAAATTATTATGGTATGTTGATGAGTTTAGTCTCCTGAGATGTGTAAAGTTCAGAAGATATCACTATGAAGCCAGGATCCACTAACAAATATGGCGGAAATTATTCAGAATTCATATTCATTTTCAACCGTATTCATTTATTATATATTTGGTAAATGCCCCAATATACTCTTTTCAGATTATACAGTTTTTGTTAAAAGAAAGGGAGGATGATAAGTTAGCATTGAATTTCGATATTCGCCCAGGCAAATTTCAACAGAAGGTTTTTTAATGAGGTATCAAGAGATGGCAAAATGGAAATATTTGTCATTTTGTGTTCAATATCGAGTGTATTTGATATAATTTGCCGATACTTGATGACGATTTATGATGACACAACTGAAAAACACTTCATTTTGTGATTTTCACTAGACAGTTCACAAAACCGCAACCACACGTTTCACTAGACAGTAGTGTTTTGTGGTGAATCATACACAATATTATTTGGTGAATGCTCCAATATATTGATGAGAAAGAAATGGTGGAAGATTAGAATTTCATTTCTCAATATACAGTATCAAACCTCCGCCGGATAGCTGAGTTTTTGGTGAAGGGATATAGAGGTGAGTTGAAGAAAATAAATGGAATCATCTCTTCAACAACTCGTTCGGGACGGTCTCACCTACCTATACAGTGGGTTCATGGGCTGTAGAATTCAATTACTCACCTAGCGAATACCTAGGCCAGGTGAGGGTTTTTCATTCGTCAGTGTAGGGTAGTATCCACACACAGCTCGGAAATCGATGGCAAGTGTGCCCGTCCTAAGAATTGGAAATAGCAGAAAATTTCTTTTATGAAAAATTCTGTAGGATATAATTCAACGTCTTCAATGGTATTGGCCAGAATAATAGTTGCTACATGATATGTGTCAGTCCATAAACCTAATGTAATTTGAGACTGGCCTGAACGAATTCTTCAGACTATGATTTGATTTTTTGACAGTCTTCAAGTATACTGACGATTATTTCGATTTTTTTGGCAGTAAAAAAATTGGTCTTGAACATCGTGCTAGCAACACATGCCTGGCTCCTAGACCAAATTCCGGCTTCTTCTTTATACTCTAACTGAAATAAAGTTGTCCCAATGCTGATCAATGGAGACATTCATACACAAAACGATGTAGTGAAAGTGTCGTGTATAAACGCTAGCATTGTGAGAACCTTCTTTAAGTAAAAGTATGAAGTAAAAGTGAACGTTTGGTCTATCAACTAGGCGTGAGTATCGAAAGGGAGAAAATGAGAGTAATATACACTTTGATGATTTCTTTTAAGGTACAAAGCCATAGAAAACAGAATTTCATGACATTTCAATAGAAGTGTCGCTTTTCTCAATGGCATTTGAAATTTTAGGGTTGAATATCATCGCCCTGAGGGGGTGGGAGTGACAAGATTTATGATATGTACAAAAAATATCCTCCTCAAAATATAATCGACCGGTTCTGGCGGTTTTTTTCCTAAACGCCAACTATAAAAAATCAATCTTGTTTCGTTTTCATGGGCCCACTCCGTATTTTGCGGAGGTTGATAAAATGAATAGAATGTAAGCTATAATCAAATTCGAATATTTTCTGCATAATTTCGCAATGTTCACAAAGGAATACATGTTCATCTACCCGAATACATTTTCTTCAAAGAGGATTATTTCATTAAATCGGCCTTCAATCATAATTGAATTCATCTTCGCTCCCAAATTGAATGCGCAGATTGAACAAAAACAATTTTCTTTAATTAAAATTCCCGAAAAAAGAGGAAAACAGCTGGAAGTTTGATAAATTTCCCGATTCAAACTTTTATAATTGTTAGTGAAATAGCTTTCCCCAAAGAAGTTGACTGAAACTTCTCCGCTCTAACAGTCACCCTCTGAGTTTATTGATCAGGGACAAAGTCTGATTTGGAGAGTTGTTTGTCACATGGGTAAGTTCTTGCGATTGCCTGTTTACGTCAAAAGAGATTTGAATCATATTTTGAAAAATGTGTTTCGGAGAAATCAGTGACTTTCTCTGCAGTGGAAGAATCTATTCTACCGAATTCAAATGGAAAATTGAAAAACAATTGTTTTGAGATGACCGTGTTCTATGGTAGTAATTTCAGTGACCAAATATTTCATGTATTTCCCATTGAAGTCTTTCGCGAGTGAACCCTAGGGAATGAATCCTGTGCGGGCGATGGGCGGCTATCCTTCCGGGATTCGGGGCGACTTACTGATTCTTTCGTTGGGTTCATTGCGATTTCAACTGCAGGAAAATCCGAGAAACAGTAATTCTGATAAAAGGTCAACCCAGAACAAATGAGCTCCGTCTGATATGAATGTGGTATGCGCCCATTCTGTTCGACAATACAGTATATAATATCTGTGGGGAATTATTTTTTGGTATAATCGAAAACAAACACTTTCTGTTAATAGATACGAATAGATATATCATTCAGAGATGTTTGTTTTATTCACAAGAAGGAAGAACGCAAAGAAGAACACCGAAAAATTATTCCTCCAACTTCATTTCCTTCCCAAAGATACCCAAATAATATCTGTATATGTATAGGAATATCATTATACTGATATGCATGTTGCAAATCCGATCATGGTTCTCATTAAAGTAACATTTCTTTGTATATCTACAAAAAGGAATATTTGCTACATGTTAATTCTATCATGTCATATGAAAGTATCGTATTTTTTTCTTGAAAAAAAGTTGGAGAAGTACGTATTATGGAAACAACTTGACATAAAAAGTTTTCATGACCGGGAATTGGGTCTGAGAGACAAATCTAGTTAAATCTTCAAAGCAATAAATCAACTATTTGGATTTGATGAGTGAGTCGAAGCTTTCTTCGTGCACCTGGTGGATTGAGATGTTCGATATTTGTTGAATATTCATATGAAAAAAACTGACACAATCGCGTGACGTTTTTTCTATACAATAGCTAACACGGTGTGTCCATGGAAACTAGTGATATCGTGATGTTCTGCCCTATTGTTTTGAAGTGCTCGATAGTCTTGTCGAACATAGTGCAAGCGCTGCGAAACATTCCGTTTGAAAAAACCGATGACCTCATTCTGATTGATGATTTGAGTTAAGAAAGACTTAATTAATGATATTGTGGAGGTTGCCGGACGGAATTATGGTCCAGTTTTTTTTTTCTGTAGCTGCGAAAAAAAAATTGTTATTGACTATTAACACCTGCTTTAGGTAAGGTATGGAGAAAAACGGTATGATTTAATTCAATACAAATTTAATAAAAAAAGTGGTTTATCTATTAATAAGTAGTGAAAAATCATTCAGGTAAGTTTTGACAATTATTGCCGATGCATTTGCGAAGGAAAATACAATTGATTTTGCTTTTTCTACAAGTGCAAAACATTGTCAGGCATTCAGCATTATATTTGCAAAGCCTGATCAAAGAATTTGTCATAGGTGGTTTTGCCATTTGCACCGGGTACAACTTTCCATCTCGTCTTTCATAACCGAATTGGAGTAAGTTCGGAGGCCCATGTATTGCAGCCCTTAAGCAATGTGAATACAAAACATCAAAAGTTCTAATAATTTCAGATACATTTGAATTGAACTCCAGCTTAAAAGATATTCTTTGGCTGATCCTTCAAACCAAATCCCTCAAAAACTACTATTCGATAGCTTATGCTAAAAGTGGATGTTGAGTACGAAAACATCGGAATCTGCACAATTTATAAAAACTTGTTCAATTCCTTCACGAACAGCAACAAAAATATGGCTGAAAATCCTTCAATCTGCTTCTGGAGAGATGAATGAACATATTTCGATGGAAAAAGGTTTCCTTTTCTTTTTAATCATTAATGTAATAGTTCATTAATAATGTTACGAAATTTTCTAGCGCCGGCCTTGTCGCTCGTAAACGCAGAATAATATGAATCTAACAATTCAGAAGACCTATTACCTTGGAGCTTGAAGATTTTTTGGAGTCTTCATATCCACCTGTAATGGCCAGCTGGTATTTTGGTTGAAGGACTTGATATAAATATTTGTTGTCAGTTTCAGTTAGTTTCGGTTTAGCAGTGTCGGAGGTGTTCTTTTTTTAAATGGCCTGTTTTCCCTACCAAGGCCAATCGTCGACTCCGGTGACCACATTTCCCCCAACCGGAAATTCTGCCGAACACTCTGGTATTCCAACCAGAGATAGGGATCCTTTACGAGTCCAACAACCATGGACTCAGGACAGCCGGCTTTACGTCTCCTCCGAAGGACAGCAATTCCTCAATATATCTTGTGTCCATTGATATATTGCCTGCGAGCTATGATATAATACTTTGCTGCAGTTTTATGAGCTTTCGACGCGGTCTTTCCCTTCTGCTTAGCTTCAGATATCGAATGACTAGTGAACATGGAGAGCTAGGCCATGTCCGTTAGGTATTCTTTTCATCATTCTTTTCATCATTCTTTTCATCATTCTTCTGTTGATTAACTATCATGATTGTAACGGTCATAGAATCTTCGTCACTTAATGTCCCCTTGAAAGTCATTGTCACAGTGTCTAAGATTTTTCAACAAACATATGTTTCGATTTAGTTAGGTAGGTGTTGAATGAATTCGGCTAGAGCTGTATGTTGCGGTGTCTTCCTGTTCGTTACACTGATATATATCACTAAACACCGCTAATGCTTCATGGAGTGTATTGCCTGACAATTTCAGATTTTGACTGCTTAATGAGGCTTGTACGAAAGTCTTCCATTTCGGCGTGAATGTGCATTTCTTCGCAGCATCTTCTATAAGAATTTCATCACACAACTTTTCCTCTGGTATAAGTTCAGTAGTGGATAGTTCCTTCCGTAATTCCTTAGCACACATGACGATTTTGCTACAGTCTAGCCGACGTACACATTCAGCTATTTCCTTAATGAACTTCCTGCCATGAAAACCAAAGAAGATTGCTTCCTCTCAGTAAGATATGAGAATAAAACCTTGTCACTAAATTTATCGATCAGCATCACTTTGAGATCACGATTAGAACTACATCCTCTACTTCAGCGAGTACAGTCATGCGTTGAGCCAAGTATGTCAATTCAAAAGAGGTCGTCGAAACACCGTCTTTTATATCCGCCATTAATTTGTCGAAAGCAGCCAGTAACTGTTTTTGTGATATTTGTTGTTGGTCGACTTCTTTCGTTACTAGAAGATATTGGTAATGAAACCTAATTTCTTTAACACGACGTATGATATTGGAAGTTTCTGCAAATAAATCTTCCGGTGTTTCGTCTAACAAATTTTTGTGAAAATTTCATAGTATTATCAACGCATTGAAAAACAGCAAAGCTGCTAAAATTTCAGTTAAAAGATGATGTTGATGAAGCTCTTTCTTCCAGCTCCCTATGTAGTGACGACGACGAATTTTTTTTAGCTGATATAGCTGACCATGCAAATTTTATACCACGAGAAGTGTTCTTCATCAGCATTCGGATCAAACAACTTCTCAAATTTGTCTGAAATTTCGTCTTTGCGTCGTCTTGCTGCATTTGAATAGTTTCTTTCGGTTCATTCACCAGTTCAGCATGATTTTTCGTTCGCCTTTTTTTTAATCTAATAATTGTAGCGATATTTATTCACTTTAAAGGAAGTTATCACAAAATTCGAAGCACTGCTATTTTAAATATTGGAAAATGTATCTGTTATTATAATGGATGAAGTTCAGCTATAAATGAAGTCACAAAAACTATTGAGAAAAACGCGGTCCGCTCCAAAACTCGAGAGAAGGTATGTGACGCTGGGAAGGAGATTTATAATAAAACTGACAACGGGCTTTTCTGTCAACTTTCAGTTCCAGGTTTGGAAGAATCTTGCAAAAACATTCCAGTCGAGAAATAGCGGTCAATGGTTTTTGCATTCTATACAACATTTTTTTTCAACAACTACAGGGATGGAATCGAGAACTCCTATTATAGGGCAAAAAAAAACTGGACCATAATTCCGTCCGGCGACCTCCAAATTATTATTCATCAAGTCTTCCTCAACTCAAATCATCAATCAGAATGAGGTCATCGGTTTTTTCAAACGGAATGTTTCGCAGCGCCCGCTCTAACACCCTTATTTCATAATTGGAATATTTTTGCATTGTGCCAACAGCATCCACTTTTGTATCCCACAATTCTATTTTAAAAACCGTTTCATTCGTACATCATTTTTCAATCCCACCTGCCTGTTTGGATCTATCGTCCACCGAAAAAACACAATCTGTTTTCTCATTCTGGGGACTCCCACTGAATGTCTAGCCATTATTCATCTTCAGAATTTGTAGCCTATAGAAAGGTAGAGGATGAATGGAAGTGTGGAATGAGGTCTATAAAAATATTTAGGGCTATCATTTATTATGTTCGCATAGAAACCCTACGAAAATATGATGTTACAATCATATTTAACGTGTAACAACGAATATGAACGATAGCATATATGATATACATATCTTTTTCGAGATCAGGGTGATACCCAGCGTGTACAGAATAATAGTAAATAGAGAGCTTGGATTCGTGTTTTCTATAGTTTAAATAATATTTTCTTAGAAGCGTTTATAAAATAAGCATTTCATAAAACTGAAGTGCCCCTGAATTTACACTTCAGCAATGGTGAGTGGAGTTTATTGCAATATTTGTTGATTGTGTGAGAGAAATCATTATCGAATTGAATACCAAACAATATCCATTTCACCATCCACATTTCCATTGACACCCATCAGAAATTCAAATCCCACAAAAATGAGGCAATAAGTTTATCTTAATAATTATAATATTTAATAAGATCAATGTTACGCTACACAAACATTTGAACGAAGAATTAAATCGAGTACAGGCACGTGTGCTCTAATCTCGATCTCGTAGCTGTCACCGATTTCAATATTATTATTGATACAATTGAGGTAATGGATTTGACTATTCGTAGAAAAGAGTTGTGGCACCCAATTCGATCACTGAGAAATCAATGAATTCAAAAATAAGTCGAGTCATTTGTAAAATGACCATGTTGATCTGATTAATTATTTGATTTGGTTAGTTAAAAGTAATACAATTCGACAAAATTCATGGGGTTAAAGGGATATGATTGCAAAATGTCGTATACAAATGTACAAAACCGTTTCGTTACCGACATACAGTAGTACAGAGTAATTTGTAAATTTAGACAAAAAAATCAATTTCCCATATTGCATACAGGGATTCAAATTTGTTACGTGAATCACACTGAAAGGCTTAAAGTAGTCCTTCGAACGAAACCAATATCAGGACCGGAATATTAATTTTTTCCATGCTGAGTTCCTGTAAGAATAACCCACCCTATATAATAATTATCACAAATCTGAGCTCAGATTTTGAATCTAGAGAAAACTTCTTCTTCAAATAGTTGAAAAAGTTTTCGGCACTATTTTTGATGAATTATTATTTTCAATTTTCTCGGTAGCGTAGTGGGTAGCACATTCATTCGCCTTTCAAGCGGAAGACCGGGGTTTTATTCTCGCCGGGCCACCGTGCTGGATAATCGCACGTTAAAAGGTAAGGCCTCGTTGATCCATTGCTCGCACAGGTTTCGACTTCTGAGGGTTGACGTTCGTCAGCTGGTTAACGGAATCGAACAATTTTAGAACAATTTATTCTCTAAAGAAACTCATTATTGGATGAGCGTCCATCAAAAACTGATTAATATGATGAGTAAATACAAAATTAAGAAGAAAATATTGTTATTCTCTTCGAGAACTCCGTAGTAATTTTTTTAATACTCTCATAACCCAAGAAAACTAAATAAATTCGTATCAGGACCGGAATGACTCAATCTTAATGCCACTTACCACAACAGATGGATTGGCTGTGGAGGTCCAGTAAATTGGCCACCACTCTCCCCTGATTTAACACCCCAAGATTACTTTTTATGGGGTCATTCAGTGTGGTTCTCGGTAGTGTAAAGGTTAGCACATTCGCCTTTCAAGCGGAAGACCGGTGTTCGATTCCCCGCCGGGCCACCGTGCTGGGTAATCGCACGTTGAAAGGTAACGCCTCGTTGATCCATTTCTCGCACAAGTTTCGACTTCTGAGGGTTGACGTTCGTCAGCTGGTTAACGGATACGAACGAATGAACACGCTCTCAAAAATGTATTGGGACTGAAGGGCTTCAGTTTAAAATGTATTGAGACGACTGAAAAAGCCTTTGTTTGGTTGAATATGCTAGGAAGTTCCATTAACTGTCACAAAAGTGTTGACATTGAATCTAGATCACTTATGTGGAGAAATGACCGATTCATAGGTGATATTCTTGAGAATTTCAGCTATCACCTTCCACTGGCTGCATATCCTTTGTTCCTTGTAATCAAATCAAACAACTGACTTCAAGAGCAAAAATTATAACGTTAAAATAAAAAAAAATTCATCTGACAATTATTGGGCAAACAAATCAATGGTTTATATTCAATAGATGACAGTTGTTTTTCGTATGGATTACAGTATTATGTATTTTGATTTTCTCTTTTATTGAATTGGGAATACTGTAACAATAACAAGGGCATCGATTGTCTTCCTGCACTATCTCGCTGGAATTAAGACATCTAATTTCACGTTCTGGTTACTTGAAATACCTGTCTTGTTCGAGTGATTGTAGTAGTTGATACTATCTGTGGTATTTGTAAAGGTTTCAGTTATACAAAATTGTCTGCTAGACTTGTCTTTATTGACAACCGAATCTGACATTACATTATTCAAATTAATAGTACAGCCGCATTAGTTTTAAACTATTAATATAATAATAACTATCACATCCCCTCCCTTAAATGTCAACTTCTTCAGTTTTCATTTTTTTTTTATCACTGATCTAGTATAAGTCTTTGAGGAGGTTTAATATGCCTATCATACCTAGTTACATAACTATTTCTATTACTATTAGAAATGGGACTGGTACCATTACAAACAGTATAATTTTTAGATGACTCTGATACACAATCACTTTCATCATCTGAACAAGAATATTTTCTACTTGTGAAATTATTATTGAAGGAATTGTTCACCTGCATATTATTCTTTGTTCGACGAGTTATAAGATATTTCCTATTTCTAACAAGTTGTCTATTAGTATCCTGCAGCTTTATATCATAGGACCTTGGCCTGTGATTTTCACCTATTATTCTCCCAGGAATATTTTTAAAATTCGTTTTAATATATACTGATTCGTTTGTATTGAGTTTTGGTAAATTTTTCGTCCTCTTATCATAATAATACTTCTGACTTTTCTGTCTTTGTTTAAGGAAATTTTTGAAGTGGTTCCTTCTGACATTAACTGGTCTGAAATGTTGATCAGTAATAGGCAAAATGCTTCTCAAAGCCCTATGATTTAGTAATTGTGAAGGTGAATATATATTATTGTATAGAATAGAGGGGTACTTCTTAGCTCTAATAATGCTAACAAAGGATCATTTTTAGCTACACTACATTTTTTGAAAATACTTTTCACTGTTTGGATGGTTCTCTCTACTAACCCATTTGACCTCGAATGTTTTGGACTTGATGTGTGATGAGTAAAGTCCCATTCATTTGCAAAACATTTGAACTCATTTGAGGTTAGTTGGGGTCCATTATCTGAAAACAGAATCTCAGGGATGCCCTGACGTGCGAAAATATTTTTCAGCTGAGTGATTACAGCTGCTGAAGTAAGAGAATCTAATTTAACGATCTCTGGATATTTTGAAAAGTAATCCACCATACAGAGGTATTGTTTTCCTTCCACTTCGAAAAAATCTAAAGCAACTTTTTGCCAAGCTCTTTTCGGAATCTCGTGTTGTTTTAGCGGTTCTGAAGGATTACATTTGGCGTACATAGCACATGCTGTGCAATTGGCTACAACATTTTCTATGTCTCGGGACATGCCTGGCCAAAATAATATTTCTCTTGCTCGATTTTTCGTCTTTTCTTTTCCTAAATGACTTATATGTAATTTTTTCAACATTTGTTCTCTTAAGTTTTTGGGAATTATCAACTTGGTGTTTTTGAATAATAAATTATCGTGATATGAAATTTCATCTTGCATAGAGAAATAAATTCTAACACTCTCATGAACTTTTTGTTTCTCACTTGGCCAGCCATATTTCGCTAGTTTAACTAATTCTTGCATTTCCTGATCTTTCTGAATTTCATTTTTAATTTCTTTCAATTTATAATCAGAAAACTGTAAATTATTTGTCACAAGACAAACCTGAGCATTGAGGTTTTCCTCGAACACGTTCTCAAAATTAATTTGATCTGATTCACTTTTGTAATTGTCATCATGGGCTCTTGATAATGCATCTGCTATGTGCATTTGTGACCCAGGTTTATAAACAATGTTCACATCATATTTTTGAATTTGAATAAACATTCTTTGAATACGAGGTGGACACATATCAAGAGGTTTTTTCATGATTGTTTCAAGTGGTTTGTGGTCACTTTCAACTGTTACATTTTTTCTTCCAAATACGAAATGATGGAATCGTTCTAAACCGAAGCAAACTGCAAGTGCCTCTTTTTCGATAGGAGCCCAATTCCTCTGTGACTGAGTTAACGATTTTGAAGCATAATATACAGGTAAATTATTTTGTAAGAGTACTGCTCCGATTGCAATTTGAGACGAATCCACTGAAACTGTTACAGGTTTTTTCACATCATAAAATTGTAATATAGGTTTCGAAGACAGATTTTTTTTTAACTCCTCGAAACAGTTTTGGTGGTGTTCTTCCCAATGAAAAAGTATTTCATTCCTCAATAGATCTCTTAAAACCTCTGTTTTCATTGATAAATTTGGTATAAACTTCGATACATACGTGATCATACCTAAGAATCGTTACAAATCTTTTTTACAAGAAGGAACTTTGAAATTTTTTATTGCCAAGACCTTATCATAGTCAGGCTCGATACCTTTATCTGATATTCTATGTCCAAGAAAAATTAAATTATTTACGCCAAATTTACATTTTTGTAAATTAAGTTTCAAATTAACTTCTCTACATCTCATCAATAACTTTTTGAGTCTCTCATCATGTTGTTCTTTTGTTGCGCCCCACACCAAAAAATCATTGATATAAGAATCTACACCCGGTATATCTTCAAATAAAAATTTAATTTTCTTTTCGAAAACTTCTGAAGCTAGTGTTATACCATACGGAAGCCGTAAAAATCTGTATCTTCCGTAAGGTGTATTGAACGTACAGAGCATCGAACTTTTACGATTCAATTTTATTTGGTAAAAAGCATCAGAAGCGTCAAGGACTGAAAAGAATTTAGCACCTTTTAAGTTTGATATAATATCATCTACCGATGCTAAAGGGTAATGTTCTCTTTTAATGGCACTGTTGAGGTCTTTAGGATCCATGCAAATGCGAATGTCTCCATTTGGTTTATTAACTATTATTAAAGAGTTTACCCAATCTGTGGGAAGGTCAACTCTGGTTATTATTTTATTTTTCTCTAAGTTCGATAATTTATTTTTTAATCTTTCTTGAATGGCGATAGGAACTTTCCTAGGAGCATGAATTTTAGGAATAACATTTTCTTTCAATTCAATATTGAATGTGCCTTCTAGACAACCCAATCCAGTGAAAACATCATTGAAATCCTCTATAATTTTTTCGTAATTGGCATCTTTGAAATTCTTTGTTTGCAGAGAATGGACCAACTGAATTTATTTCAGTTTTTCACAGTCTCTTTTACCTAAAATTGGTACAACATTTTCTTCGTCTACTATATAAAATGTTAAGCATTCTGATTTTTCATTTATTTTACAATTCAAATTGCATTTTCCTAGGATCTTTATTGTTTCCCCTGTATAAGTTTTCAAACTCGAATTGTCACTAATTAAATTATTCGCATTTATATCTGATTCCTTCAAAAATTTGGCAGGAATTATATTGACTTGAGCACCTGTGTCAAGCTTAAATTTAATTTTTGTACCATTCTGAACATGTATCAAAGCTTTCCATTCTTTTTCATCATTATCATCAATACAATCTATGTACAAATCATCATGAACCTGTTGTACCTGAACCTCACTCACGGACTTACACATTTTAGCAAAATGATTGGATTTTTTACATTTTGCACACATTTTACCATATGCAGGGCACCGATTCTTCTCATGGTGAATTCCACAACGATAGCAGTTGAATGTTGATTTCCCTCGTGCACTATCATTTTTCCTTGGCCCATTATCATTTGTCATTCTCTGGAACCTCGACGATCCTTGACTGGTCGATGGTTTAGGAACGAAAGGAGTTTCTCTTGGAGTAAATTTTGTAGAAACAGCAGTTTTTTCTCCTTGATACGGTTTTTCCTTTATCTTATCCACTGTTAAGTCATTTCTTCTTGTATTACAAATCTTCTCTAGCTGTTCTTTGGTTCTCTCTGATACTCTACAAATATCAACAGCTCTTGGGAGCGTGAGGTTTTTTGTCCTTATTAATTTATTTTGTAAGTCAGGATCTGATTTCAACCCCAAAATAAGTTTACTGGTGATTAAACTATCGGTAAGAGTTCCGAACTCACAAGATGCACTCAAATCACGAAGATCAGTTATGTAATCATCAATACTTTCATCTGGCTGTTTATCACGTGTAAGAAACATGTGCCGTTCATAGGTTACATTTTTTTCAGGATTGAAGTACTGTTCAAATTTCTCTTGTAGCAGATCAAAGTCCATATTGTTCTCACCCGCATCGAAGGTAAAATTATTATATATCTTTAGGACTTTATCTCCTATGCACGTTAATAGTAACGATGATTTATATTCGGAGGCTTCATTTGTAGTTCTTGTTGCCTGGAGAAATAGTGCAAATTTTTGTTTGAAAAACTTCCAGTTTCGGAAAGACATCCTTCCAAACTCATTGGCTCTGGTTGTTTGATATTAGTATTCATGTGCTGATGCACAACTGCTTCTTCTTTCACTGTATTCGGCATTCTTCTATACTTTAGAACAGAACTGAATTTATTTCATTTAATTTTTCTGGACTGCGCCATGTAAAGGTTTCAGTAATACAAAATTGTCTGCTAGACTTGTCTTTATTGACAACCGAATCTGACATTACATTATTCAAATTAATAGTACAGCCGCATTAGTTTTGAACTATTAATATAATAATAACTATCACAGTATTCCATACCAAACGCCAGCAGAAGGAATACTGTTGAAGATAGTATTCGCGTTATATCATATTCAGTAATTGAATAACCGATTTTCTGAATCAATATCTGCAAAATACTAGAAGACTGAAATCCTCTGTGAATATTGAAGCTGCTCTCTCAGCTCACTATGGAATTTGTAATAGTGAAATGGTTCATGGTTTCAACTGGAGCTACTCTTGCCATATCCAATCAGTTTCAACCATCCAGAAAAGAGCAGGGATACAAATTTATGAGAACCAGAAAATGTATTCCATCGACTTCAATATTTCCACGCTTTCCTCAGCTATAATATATTATAATTCAATTCACGTTGAAGCTAACATCAACAATCACAATGAGAATGGACATAGCTACATTTTATTTGATTGAACTGGCCGATACTTGATGTGAATCCATATTAAGAAAAATATCACAGGTTTTTGTACGATGCTCACTAACAATGGGTTCACAATCAAATCGTTTTCTCATACAGTGAAATAATCATCAGTGTGATGCATTTTATATCTATACATATTTCATAATGTGCCAGTTTTTGTACCATGTTTCCTTTGTAACTATATACCTACTGATCATTATGAATTGATGATTATTTAATTAATTTTTTGTCATAGTTTTCAATAGTTCGACAACTCGCTTGTTAAATCATCTCTCGAATCTATTTCCTGTCCAATTCACTGGATAAACGAATCTGCTCACATTCGGAACAAAATTCGAATGCAGCTGCTGATACAGCGAGATACAAAACGAACAAAACCGTCTTCGAAATCGAATTCAAAACTCGTCGCAAGGTAACTACAAAACTGTTGCATTTTCAATCTGTAATTCCAGAGTGCCGTTAACGATGCAATTTCCGTTCAATTCCACGCTTAATTTGGAACGGATTATTTCCATTTAAACATAAATATGCGTACTTCTATCGGACTAAGGCGAAAAAGGGGCAATATACAGCACGTGTCACCGTGATGAAACCCAAATTCGATGTAAATATGGAAATTGCCAACATTATTTGAGCCAGCATCTACTTAGCATCTAATTTTCTCGGATATGCGGCTAAATGAATATTTCAGTCGTCGGACATGCCAGGAAAATAAGCTTTCAGTAATGGAATTTTGGGATTAAACTGTGAAAGCTCAGAAATGAAAACAAATGCTTTATATCTTTCGTTATTTCATCATCACTAGGGGTGATGATGATGAAGTACTACAAAATGAAGGGAGGAAACATCTCGATGAACACAAATTACGTGAACAACATGAAAAGTATCTACACTTGAAATTGAACATTGAGTGAAAATCGATTGAAATATAATATCAATTCTGAGAGAATGATATAAAATAATTAATTTTTGATGATTTTTTACAAGAGAAAAAAATTATTCGTTATTATGAGAAACATAGTAACTGAATAACATACAAATATCTGGAGTGAGTTAATGAATATGATTCTGATCTACTTTGATATTGATTAGGAATACCTGCAAACAGCGTTGTATCAGAAAGTCACATAGTTACAAATGAATAGTACTGAAACGTTGAACGTAAATTCAATATATAATGAAACCGTGGTGAAAAAAATTTAGTAAAAATTTCGAAGAAGGTTGTTACAATCTTCATTGACATCAATTAATACAATACAAAAATATTCATAATAGACGCGCGTTCCGCTAACCATGACAGCATAGAGTGATATTCAAAGAAACAAAGATATTCTTGAATATTTCCATCGTATGTTAAAAATTCCATATGAAGCGGGACATTTTCGATCAATTACAGCGATAAATTCCCGACGGGACATTTTCGGGCTGGTAAATACCCGGTAGGTATCGAAAAATACCCGCTCGGTACGTGTATCTATAGTAACGATTGTTAAAAGGTACATTTGTCATCTTGACAAGCATATATACTGAATTTTAAACGTCGTTGTTTCAACTCCGGAAATATTCTACCGAATTACACTCATGCATCAAAATAAACCTGATAATTTTCCATTCAAGCATGTTGTCAGTAAAAAAACTGCATTCGGTTATTTTTATCTTTTGCTAAAAGAGCCCTCCTCCTTCGGAGTCGGGCTCTTTCGACAAAATATGAAAATAAACTCATGCAGTTTTTAGACAACATGCTTTCATGGAAAATTATCGGTAATTTTGAAGCACTTGTGTAATTACTCCCGATAATGAAATTCTGAATGCAGAAAATAATAATGAACAATAATGAGTATGAATAGATCGGAAAAAATGAAGTTGGGATATAGTTTATGACTTCATGTGATTGATAAAGCAGGAGATTCCAAGATTTCTCGATTTGGATACGCAATAGGCTCATTGGAAGAAATTCGCTTGGAGGCAACTATATATCTCACTCGCACTCAAGGTTTCCAACAAAATATGCACAGTCGTGTAACGCCCTCCACGCTAGTACCTGCTAAACAGGTTATGCTAATCGAAACACTATTTTGAATATATCCATAATGATTTCCCCCGCACACCCCAGACAACTCTTCCAACTCTGCAAAATGACAGAATATATACGAGACATATTATCTGAAGATATTTTGAAGAATGATATTTTCAAGGAATCTTGATCAGCTCATATAAAATGATTGCGTTATAGGTTTTGATGATGATGTATTGCCAATATTTATTAGAATTAGGTACTGTAATCATACATGACTGCATATATCAGGAATGAGCGATATTCATGGATCCATACACTCCACACATTCTTAGTTATATACTTATCACCTTGGAGGTATATGCTAAGTACGATAGGTCATTCAGAAATGATCACCAGAAGAATGCATCTCATACATTTCAATTGTATCAAGTAATCAGAATTGATAGAGCTGTAATCATTATCCTTGATAGTGGTGTGATATTCAACAGTCATTTCAAAGGCTTTCGTTCTGATTGAAGTTGGACAATGATTTAAAATGTACAGGTAACATTTGCCTTTTCTCGTGAAATAAAGAAGCTCTGGGTCAACAACCACCGAAGGCGCTGATGACGGTAATTTTGATCAAAACGTTAGTGAAGATACTAAAAGCAGAATTCATTTCTACAAATAGTTCTCCAGATTTGTAGGATGTATACATCATCCAAATTATGAATGAGAACTATGTTATCTCAAAAAATGCGCAGAAAGGCATATTCCATACTTGGATCCAGTCGATTAAACCACCAAACTATGAAAAACTCTCTCGGTAACACTTTCTGAAACAGGAAAAAACGAAATGTTGAAATTTTGGTGAGAGTCTGTCATTCGGTCATACAAGCCTTTAGAAACAAATTTTGGACCACCTTGCGTATTTTGAGCCACCGAACACAAATATGAAGTAGAGTCTTGTAGTTTGAAATGCTTATTGTTCTAAAATTGTTCGTTATGACACAGATCTGCTGTGATTATGAGGTAAACAAACAGATTACCTACTCTCCGATGTTCAATTTCGTCAATCAAATCATTAATTATAATGATTATAACAGATTACCATCACCATTGGACTGTCGATGAAACAAATAATGTGTACGTACATAATAGGTGTTCTGTCTGTGTCCATTAGTAGTATTTGTGTGTTTACAGTGTTCTCCATTATAGCGTTTTGAACAGTTTTGACTTTTGAGGATTATAATATTTGGATTCCGTTTCAATTGAATTTGAAGCTGAGAATGGATAAGCAAAAAAAAAGTGGATTTCGTTGCATGTACCAAAACTGCGGAAGGCGTGCATCTTCTGATTCAACAGAAATTTTAAAATTTCATAGAGTTCCTAAAGATGAAACAATATAAGTAGAATTCATTCTGGATTATAGTGTCATAGAATATATTCATTCATTGATTAGTATCCTACGTATCAACAAAATTGTTTCGCGACGATTACACAGTAGATGTATACAAGAATTGATTGCGACAATGTGAAGTAAAGTTATTGTTGAATGAGAATGGTTCGGACTTCCATTGTCTATATTATTAACTCTAATTGAAACCTGGCGAATGAAAGGATAAAAATACAAACGAATTGAAATAAAGCAATCAATGAAATAATATTGTGACAAGAAAATTGAGATACTGAATGTGAATCATTACTCAAAAATATAAATGAAGAAATAAATGAAATGGTGAGATGAACAATGATGACTGTCATCATTAGAGTTAATAGTAATAATATAGATAATGGAAGTCCGAACCATTCCCATTCAGCAAGGAACATTGTCAACCACTTTCAAGCAAAGTTATTGTTTTCTGTATCAAATACAAGTTACATGTTACATTTCAGGTGCATGCGTTGGGTACAAGCTTGTGGACGAGAAGAACTTTTGAATGTGATACCAGTAAGCGATTTCTACGATAAGTTTAGAGTTTGTAGCATGCATTTTGAAAATTGTATGTACAATAATCCTTCTGAAAAGTCACGTTTACTTCCTAGTGCAGTGCCTATCAAGTGTGAAGCTCTTCAAGTACAAGGTGGGTGCCAACTTATTTCCTCTTTGATGTTTTCTTCATTTTATTGAAAGCCTTTTCAATATAAATGACAGAAACCTTTGCATTCTCATTACTAAAAATTTTTTTATAGATCATATGGATTTTGTAAGTGTACCAAGTCAAGCCGACCCTATACCATCCAAGAGGATAATAGTATTGCAGGATATCACAATTTCCGCTGCCTCTGATACTCGAACACCTTCAACAGTAGAATGCTCTGAGGTACGGCAACCAATTCATTCCTCAGCTGCAGTTCTCATGGTTTGCGGACTTAAAGCAAGATGGAAACAACCAGTTGCATATGTTTTATCATCGAGAGGTTATAATGCAATTGACATGAAAAGTTTGCTAGACATTATTGTGAGAGAATTGGCTAATGTTGGTTTGAACGTTGTTGGACTTGTTAGTGATTGGGTGTAGGCCAAACTAATTCCAAAATCATTTTAGGTGGGCAGCAGATATTTTATTTATTTGACGCTTGTCATTTAATCAAAGCAGTTAGAAACAATCTGCTCATGAATCAGTTCGCTTGGGAAGACAAATCAACTTCTTGGAAATATATACAACTTTTTTATGGTGAAGATAAATCCATGATGAATAGATTAGCACCAAAGTTGACTTAGTCGCATTTGGAACCTACAAATTTTGAAATAAAGGAAAGTCAAGCTAGCAACTCAAGTAATAAGCAACACTGTAGCAGCTTCTCTTGAAACATATATTCATTTGAATGAATTACCAGGAACTGCTATGGCTACAGTGGAACTTATAGCACAATTTGACAAACTCTTCGAAATATTCAATTCGTCAACATTATCTAGCCCAAAAAAATTCAATAAGCCTTTCAAGGGAGACACTTATCAATTGGATTTTTTGAAAGATATGAAAATTTATTTACAGCAACTAAAAGTTTACAAAGCATTGAAACGCATCAAGGTAAAATTCATTAATTGTTGGATTATTTCCATAAATTCTTTGATTGGTTTATGGGAATTATTAAAAAGTGAGGGTTTCAGTTTCCTTTTCACCAGAAAAATAACCCAAGATGCTTTGGAGAACTTTTTTGGGCGTATTAGGCAGCAAAGTGGAAATGCAGTAAATCCCACACCTATTCAATTTACGAGGGCATTCAGAAAATTATTCATTTTAAATTACATTCATTCCAAATCAATGAATTGTGAAGAAGACTTTGGTGTATTTTTAACGAGTCTTTCTGATTTCAATTTTCAAAATTCAAATCATTCACTTATAGATCAAAGGGAATGTGATAGTCATAACATTGAAGACTGCGATTATCAGGAAAAACCTGTGCCAGAACAAAATGCCTTTAAATATGTTGCTGGCTACTTAATCCATCAATGCTTGAAAATTCATTCTTGCCCAACCTGTGAGCATTATTCCAAAGAAAATGATGATTGCGATGAATCAAATTTATTTATCCACTTGAAGTCATATGATAATGACAAACATGTCTTTGGGGGTGAAAAATCCTCATGAAACCTTTTAACACTTCATTTACACATTGGAGAAAATATTTTATGTAAACATTGAAAAGTATATAACAAATAGTCCTGCAAATCATTTATACAATTTATATAAAAGTCTTCCAAAATTTAACCACCCCTGTGAAAACTTTCCCTATGTTTATCTGATGAAATTGTTTATACGACTGAGAATATATATATTATGTTATGAAAAATAGTAAAAGTAACTTCAGAACTAGTCGGAAGAAAAATAGAAAGTTGTCCATTTTGTCCATTCTGCAATAAAATTTCATTATAATAATTTTTTATGCAAATACTTGTTTTCTTTCTACATAAAATATTGTTCACCGAATATTTGTGCGAGTCTGGACTCTGATTGGAATACAAAGTTGATTTTTTGGAATTATTTAGATAACATCAGATTCATTCACTTCCGAAATCACAAATGGATGAAATTTTGAACCATTTATGTAGTCACTGTGAATGCATAACTCAAATTAAGGAAAATCACATCTACCAGCTGGAAACTGCCACTTCTGATACTTTATTATTGCCTTGGTATATTGAATAAAGCTTATTTAGGTGGCAGAATTGGATTTTTTCAACTGGGAAATGTAATTTTTTGCTATTTGAGTTATGCGTTCACTACATCCGCCTTTACTTTAATGAAAATGAAACTAACGATTTCCAATTCCAATAAAATATTACTAGTTCAGTCAGTCAAAGCACAGGTGAGTAAGAATTTCTGACACTAATTGTAATTGACAAATCAAATTCATACGTCCCATGAAAAGGCAACACTGTGTCCGGGATGTTCGTTTCAGAACTGGCAACACGGGTGCACACCAATTTGAAGGGACGAGGTCACAGAGCGGCAAACTCAAACATCAAAGGAAATGGGCGGAGCTTCCTATCTGTAATTCTCTAATCTGTGGCCGCGTTTTGATTTGAGTTCAGCGGCTCAAAATACCTGTGGTGGTCCAATTTGTTTTCAAAAGGCTTGGGTGATCAGATAATAGACTTTCACCGAAATTTCATTGGCATAATCGATTTCTAGTATTCGTTACTTCGTATTGATCGATCTAAGCATGGAACATCTGCCCCCAACTCGTTGATGATGCATAATTATATTCTTTAGTTTATGCAGTTTACTCTAATCATTTTATTTTGTTGTATAGTTGGGGTCAACAACCCCTATAATTTCTGGTTCATACGAGTAAACTGTTGTCTATTTAAACTTGTTTCTGTAATGTTTGGTTGATGGGTTTTGGGGTTTTGGCCGTCTGTTACGATTGCCATTTGGTCGTGAACATAACCTTCTTCTGTGCACATATCAGAATCATTTGCAAAGTTGGTAGTATTGTGTCTCAAGATATATCACCGTTTTCATTCATAGTACAAGTGAAAACTTTCTCATCGTATGCTCATCGGTTGAACGTTCTTCATCAGTGAGTGGTATTGGCTCGCAGTGTTTATATAATTTGTTATTTTTAATCCTTTCAGAAAGCATATTATTGATATCAAAACAACAGAAATGGATTGGTAGTAATATAATCCAATTTTAAGAATTGTATTGGAATTCAAAGTGAATCAGAACAAAAATTCACAAAAAGGTTTTAATGAATATAAAACGAGAACTAATGATCTAAATGAAAACAAGTCAAAAAAATTTAAAAACAAGCTATTAGAATCTGACCAATAATACAGACATAAACTCGGCGAATACATGGAATGAAAACATTCCAGTCCTTATTAATGGAAATAAATGAGCACAAACTGAACTGAAGTCAATATAAAATTGTAGAAAAATTAAATCGAATAGAATACCAGTATACCAGTATCCGCAATTGTCTGCATCCGTTCCTCACGACACTGTTATCAACGATCCTCATTTCTAATACACGTTTCCTTACCTTCCGTGAGGCGATGCATTCCACAAAATCCCGAATTCAGTGAAAAGTCGGAAAACCCATTCCGTTGCAGGATAAAGCATGCATTTCCACCCCGAGAACATTTCTTCTGATTTGATGCTTGTTTGGGAACGAAAACGCCCCTAACATCAATACACAATGGTCCACATATATTTTTCTCCTCATTCTTGGTGTATCGAGCGATTTTCCTCTCCCTCCGATGGATTGCTATCTGAACAAATTGACGGGCCGAGACGACGACTTACATAATACATGTTCGATCAGCAACGTGGATCAGGAACACTGAGCTTTGCCGATAGACTGATGGATCTCACGCATTTGTTACGTGGGACTATTCGATGTGAACCACATTTTATGCGGAAGCGAATTTTGTTACCGGTGGTGCGGGATAGAAGGAATGTATTGGGGATCCTCTGGAGAATATTCCAGTGGAAAAATAGTACAGTCATCGAGTGGAGGGATGGTACAGTCGTTGTGGTTGAAAATCTTCGTCTATTCGGAAACTTCCTCTAGGATGATATTTTTTCAAGAGCACAACTACCCAAACACCAAACTGATAATACTTATACTCGCCTCAAGTTTCGCTTGCAGGGTGAGCATATTCAAGATAAAAACTTTTTATTCAACTAATTCTTGCCTTTTCACACTACACTAATTTCCAGAACTCGTTCGGCACAATAATAACTTTCAAACAACTCGATTATATTAGATACCGACAGGCCAGTTCGAAGCGAAGCCTGTCAATCAATTATTGTATATTCTTTGAAAAGAAATTAGCTGGAGCTAACATAAGCAAGATAAATTCAGTCGAAACCATCAAATGCTCAATTGTGATGGATCATTTCGATCTTCTCTCACAATGGGAGTTGAGTTTCAATTATATTGAGAAAAATCAACTCTGAATTTTTACCTATGTTTTTTTCATCTTTTCCGTAAGGTGTACAGGGGAGAACGAAAAATATAATTTTGATCAAAAGCAAACCACCCTGGATGTGATTCCAGATTTGAATATTGATTTCAATTATAAACAACTCTTTTGAATGAACTTTTTGATCATGTTAAAAATAATAATGTGGCTTACACCTGATCAAAATTCCTATTTTTCGTTCTCCCCTGTACACCGTTCGAAAATTTGAAAATTTGACAAATCATAAGTATTTTGCAATATACCAATTTTCATGAAGAATAATATGTTCTGACAAATCGATTATAAAAAAGTTTTCCATATGGTGGGAATTTTTGAGTCTCACTGTTTATAGTCTGGGCCACATTTTAATAGACAAGTTATCATAGACGTATTCGTCTATTTATGAAACCCTATAAAAAGTATGTTTCAACCGGTAAACAGATGGGTGAAGATCCACCTCTATTCCGTATCTTAGACTATCATTTCGACGTTCAATATTCCCTATTGAACCCACGAGATGGATAAATATTTTTTTTTTATTTTTTTGAATTGAGTTTCTTTCTAAATCTCTTTTTCACACGGTATTTTTATCCAGCATACAATATATCACTATTGTTATGGTATTGTTCAAAGTATATTTCTTTTGATATTGATACTCTTCGGTTCTCAATTGAAAATCCATACCAATGGAAAAATGAAATTATTTATGGCAAACTCCTCAACGGAATCGAAAAACTCCATGTTACACTTTTGTACAACGAAAAACGTATTCAGACTCTGACCGGAAAGCATTGAAGAACAGTTCGATTCTTTGTTCCGTAGATTTCTGGGTTTGTAGACTACCACAATCTGAAAAAATAAGAATTGATATTGGAATCTACACAAGTGTAGAAGGGCAGATTTTCAATCTACCCCGAAAAACTACGGAACAAATATTGATCCACCACAAAATAATGACGTTCAAAAAGTACAAATCTTTTTTGAAGAGGCTCAATTAACCCTAAAACTTTTTGTAGAATCAATTACCCTAACACCAAACTGATATGATTTGCACTCGACGCGCGTTTCGCTGACAAGGTTAGCATCTAGGAAAAATAATTCTATATTATTTTAGTGTTGTGGTAATTGATCTCTGAAAAAATTTGCAATTTTTCCACCAGAGGTTCCAGTCGTTTATTTAATTACCCCTATTACGCTAATCTTTCCCAAAATGCTAACTTGGATCTAACCATACCAATGATTGAAGGAGACTATCTATAATCATAAAATGTTCCTCATCCCCATCAATATTCCATGAAATCTATATCAAATACTTTCATTCAAGTGGAACACGCAACACTGTATGAATATCCCCATAATGCTCTTATGATAAAGTAGAAGGAAGGATATAAAACTTTCAGATAGTAGCACGTGATGCAGAATCTAGAGAGCCATGGGGTATGGAAACAAGACAAATAGCGTCATTACATCTCTCCAACATGGATTCTAATGGCCATAAAATGTGATACTGCCGAAAACTTGTCTGGTCCACGGGTAAAGTTAGATGCTGACCATAAAGTTTTAATTATGATATCGTTCGGCTTTATTAAAAAGTATAGATGAATTCTGGCCGAATAAATTTGGCCGGGGTGCCAGAATTAATTTCGGTATAATTAGGAACATTTAACGAGTCGTCATCTTACATTCATGGAGTGTACATGATATTCGGGCGTAAAATTCGACTGAAAAATGTATGAGGCGATCCAAGCAATATAGTGAAGGATGGTTATCATTTCGATTTTTTATATTGCATGGTTCAATAGAATGAAAAATGAGTTTTCATCATTTTTACTTTATTTTTACCGAGATGGTAAATGACCTGAAAATGTTTCATGGAGAAACTAGGGGAAGAATCAGGGTGTGAGATATACAAAAAAAAAATTGAATCCATACCCTTAGTTGAGAATAACCAAATACGTTTCATTTGTTAACTGATTCTCATCGACAATTGACTGTTGTCGACAAAATGGTTAAGACTTTCGCGGCCAAGGTTTGCAGTATCACTACTATGGTTCGGGTTTGAAGGCCGTCGTTAGACTCATCGGAGTCTAACTCAAGATGTATGAGCCTCTGAAGACACTAGCTACTCGCGCCAGCAAAACGTCTGAAAGAAATTTCAAAAAACAATGGCATTCAAACCCAAACCATAGTAGTGATACTGCAATTGCCTGTTGTAAATTATATATACAGGGTGTAACTGAATATGTGTTAAACATATAAGGAGGTGATTCCTCATCGAAAAAAAAAAAGGTAAGACCTTTCATATAAAGAAATTTATTGGAGCATCCCTTGTATGTACCCCCCTGAATTTTTTTCACAGCCACTGGAAAAGTTACAATATTGGAATCAACCTAACGTATTGTACTACCAAAAATACTCTTAGCCAGTAATTTATTTGGTTTACCTCATGGTTGTAAGAGGTGGAAAACGCAGCCTCTAAAATTTATTTCCAATATAACTTTTTTTCTTATTATTTATTTACCATTTAAAAATTCATTTCCGATAGCCTGTTTCATTCTGAACAATGTAAATTATTTTACGAACAACTACAGAGATACATCGTCATAAATGCGAAAATACGAAACTAATCTATCTAGTAGGTCGCTATTAGCGGTAGTGGCAATTAAATTGGTATGACGCTGTCAGTTTGTGAATTTTTGAAATTGAATTAATACTAATTGTGTGTGGTTGTTCTGTTCTTGTTATACAAATTTTATTTACCCCCTTTAAGGGGCTGTATCTTAAACAAAAGATTCTCCAATGAAGTTTCTTTATTTGAAAGATCCTATCTTTTTTTCGATGAGGAGTCATCTCCTTAAATGTTTTACACTTATTCAGTTACTCCCTGTAGGTATATATGTATATATATATATATATATATATATATATATATATATATATATATATATATATATATATATATATATATATATATATATATATATATATATATATATATATATATATATATATATATATATATATATATACAGTGGAGTATATCAGCATCAATTTTTTTAACATTTTATTGTAAAATACAAGAAGTGAACAGAAATTTTATTCATGAAATGGAAGATTTCCAGATCGAATAACAGAGGATGATCAGACGATTTCGAAATGGGTAGAATAGTCTTTACCCCAAGACGAAATTATAAAATGAGAAATAAATTGCAAGGTATCATGAAATGTATGACTGTAGGAGATATCATTCCAAATGTATATTGTCCAAACCTACTTTCATTCTTCAGTGATAATAATAGGTATAATAATTGTAAATATTTATAATCTGTCCTCTAAATTTCTGGAAATTAGTACCATTCCATATTACAGCAGGATAAGTATAGTTTCTGAGTGTTAAATGCATAACGGAGACCAATGATTACTAATGAACAAATGAAACTTCTCTGGTTAAAGTTTATTCAAACTGAAGTCAATAAATCAAATCAATACCGTCAAGTCTCTCAATGGATGGAATACAAAAATAAACATAAAATGGAATTCGAAACACCTCAACGCAGTGGGTCTTGAAAAATATGCTATTTTTTGACTTCAATAGGTATCAAAAACAAATGGTCTGATTCATGGCCAGTTATTTATTATAATAAACAAATATTATCGTTTATGGAGTGGAAAACAATATAATACCTAACGATTCGAACTGTCAGTATTCGTCATTGTCGACTGTTCGTACTCTCAACAAAGGAATGGCAAATTCCATAATTCTCTATATCGTAACAAGTAACGAAAGTAAAACTACTTTTCTTCGGGCTTGAAGGCCGTCGTTCGTTTCTAGCGAAACGTTAGGAAGAAACTCCAGAGAACGACGGCCTTCAAGCTCGAAGAAAAGTAGTTATACTAATAACCTCGGCCGCGAAAGCCTCAACCATTTTGTCATGTAACGAAAGTAATTCAGTCTAAAGATCATTTCATCAAGTTGTTGTCCGACTCCATCTTTTTCCAGAACATATTGAATCAATGGAAATGGTTCTGACTTCCATTGTCCACATAATTAACTCTTTTGAAACCTGTTGCCAACAACGAAAAGATAAAAATACAAATCAAGTAAGGAAATCACATACAAACAAAAGGTTAAAATGGATTTTTTTAAGTATTAGTAGTTGTAGCACCCGTTCGCCTCATTGTTCGTACCGCCCCTTCCCCCACCATAGGGAAAACGGGGCTTTATAAGCGACCATACCTCGAAATATTGTCAGTCATCACCTGAAGACGATTGCGGATTCCAGCAATCGAAACTTCGTGAGAACAATCAACTTGAAACTTAGTTTAAATAATTATTCACACAACTTCTCTTATTTCTTTATTTACATTTTTTTACTAATATTTCACATTCGATATCTCAATTTTCTTGTCAAAATATTATTCCATTTTTTTATAAAAATTTTTTCGATTAATATTTCATATTCGATTTCTCAATTTTTTGTAACAACATTATTTTCTTTGATCAATCAAACCTTAATTTCATTATTGACCAATAGATCCATTTTAAACTTCTGTTTGGATTTGATTTCCTTACTCGATTTGTATTTTCATCTTTTCATTTTTAGCGACAGGTTTCAATAGAATTAATAATATAGATAATGAAAGTCCGAACTCTCACCATTCAGTAAGGAACATTAGGTTTGTTCTAGCAACACATTTGACCGTTTGGAAATTGGTCTGAAGCAGTCAAAGGTATGCGCAAGATGAATATTGGAGAGCATTATTCATTTTGGGCATACCTCTGACTGCTTCAGACCAATTTCCAAACGGTCAAATGTGTTGCTAGAACAAACCTATAGTCAACCACATTCCAGCAAATATTGGATGAATCAAAACTATAGCTCGGTTTGAACAAATATTGGAATTTATAATTTTCATTTTCCTCTTTCATCCAACCGAAATTTTATATTTATTCCATCAATTTTATGTGAAGAAATATAAAGTAATGACTTTTACTAGAAAAAAAGTAGCGTGTGATTTTTAATATATTGTCCAGGAAGCTACTCTAGAACGCTGTAACACAATTACTGATTTAGGTGTTATTTTCGACAGCAAATTGAATTTTGTGGGCCATATCTCATGGAAAGTGTCAGAAGCCCTCAGATCCTATGGTTTCATAGTCAGAAAGCTATACTTTTCCTATATTCGCCCAAAACTCGAATATGCAAATATTGTCTGGAATCCGTTCTATGAATCTCACAAACTCAGGGTCGAAAAAGTGCAAAAAGATGTTTGAAATTTTGTATTTTCAAGATAGATGGCATTTATCAGGAAAGAGGTTGTAATTATGACGAACTATGCAGTCGATTAGATCTAATGAGCATGAAACATCGAAGGAATTGTTTGGCTTGTATATTTCTCTTTAAGTTGTTGGTCATAGACTGCCCAATTCTTCTTCAATAAATTTATTTCAACATTCCATCCTATATGTCTCGTTCCCGTCTCACTTTCAGACTTGTAGTTGCAAGAACAAATATTTTACTGAAATCACAACTATATACTATGTGTAGACTGTTCAACGATTTATCTTTTTACTGTGATTTATTTTTTGATTCTCTCAAACAAATAATTAGGATTGTAAATATACATTTGAATTGTTATACGATATATTGCTCATAAACGGTGTCTGTAATTAGATATTTGATTTCCTTTTTCTGTTACTATTTCATACATACTTCAGCTAAGTTCGTTAATTCATGGAGCGGGTAGAGCGAGTAGAGACTGAGCTGAGATCAGCTGATCATTGAGCGCATGGAGCTTAAGATATAAAAACGAACGGGTTTTGAGCCTTTGGAGCGTGTAACATAACCTCATATTTTTGTATTTATTTTATCTTTTTCGAGCAATTTGTGCTTGAGCTTTTACGAATTTTCCTTTGAATATCCACATTCGCCATGCAGATTGTTCATATGAAGATCATGTTGAATGAGAATGTAGGTAGGTAGGTTGAATTCTTATGTTTTCTTTACAATGATGTGTTTATAGGTATAAGATGAAGTTGATTCAAGATATGGGTACTTTCACATTCAGACTTGGCCTGGCATTACATTATCCAATGATTCAACATTGATACGCTGCATTGTTGCTAGTCCGTTGTACCTACTGGGGCAGATGCTAGAGAAATTGGAATATCTGCTATTCGTGTTATAACCAGTTAGGAAACATTTAATTTAGTTTAATGAACATGATTCCTGCGGTATGAGAAGAAAAACTATGGAAGTGTTTGAAAGGAGTCCAAGTTTCCCAATGCTACACAGAAATGATTGAACACACTCCTTACTTATATCCTTGGAGTATTTAAAAATGTATTATGAATGCCTGTGGATGAAGTGAAACAAGAGAATGAGATGTTGTTCTGATAAGGGAAAACGAACTGAAAATTGTCAACACTAATGTATCACCATTCAGTGTTTAAAATGGAAGTCATCAGGGGTTGCACATATCCTTACCTAAGAACAATCAAGTTTTAAAGGATCTGAAGGCGTTTCGAATGATAACAAGCAAGTGAGGTTTTTGAAACATTATTAGGATGCAATGGTTGCTGGAGTGGAACAGCTTGTAGAAAGGCAGAAAGAAATCTTCACATCAAGATATTATGGACGGAAGATAATAAATTTGCTGGATACTAAAGGAGATGACAATGTGTGTATTCATATTCATCTTAATAATTGAGATGTGTGAGATTTGTTTTATTTAACTAGAGTATACATAAATAACCATGGCTGGGGGGAGATTGGCATGCTGCACACCAAGGGTCTACATTTGGGAAAAAAGTGGTGTTCTAAATGTTTTATGTGAAAATTGGTCTTTGTGTTTTTTGTACTTGGTGAAATGTTATTGTCATACTCGATGCAGTAAGTAAATAGGTACATGTGCATGAACCAATAATAATGACATTTATTCAATTGAAATATTTGTGATTGTTCTCACAAGATGTCGAAATACATGAATTATTTCAGCGAGAATAAATCTCTTAATACAAAAATAAGAAAATTTCTTTGCAGAAAGCTGCAAAGAAGACTGTACACTTGTCCAATTTATAAAATGTGTTCTTATTATAATACCTTTTGTCGAAATGTGGACTCTGCACTATCTCTCAAGGAATTCACATCCATTTTGAGCCGAGCTTATGAATGAAGTCTCTTGCACACTTGTTCTGTTTTATTGATTGTATAACCTGTGTTCAACTCACTTTTCTATTAAAGTTATAACTTTTTAGTACAAAGTTGTACCACTCCATAATGAATTCAAATTTATCATTTACCATTACCCTGTTTCTCATGAACTATACTTTAAAAAACTCACAAATATGTAAATTTGTATTTACTCAAATTTTATTTGATGAAGTTGTATTTTATTATATATGTAGAAGTATTATTCATGTACCAGTAAATCTATATATTGTCTGTAATTCAATGCGGCCCTATCAATGGACTCTGTCTGTTGGGCTTTGTTTTCTAATAAATAAATAAATAAATAAATATAATTTGAGAAGTGATTTTCAACTGATTTTTTCAAGTCGATGCATTAAAAATACTGAAGTATTCATTGAATAATTAGCAAACACCTGAACATGAATCAATCAGAAAGCAATGCAATAAGCATGATAATTTTAAAATAATTGTAGCACCCTGCAACCAGAATGTGTGAAAGCAAGACATAAGGTATTCTCTGAGAATGGGAAAATCAATACAGTACATCTACTAATAGAATTAAGACAATTTGAAATGATTATTTTTTTCACTTGTCAAAATGTGACGTTTTTGGCATTTCAACCAATAGTAGCGGGTTATTCTATGGTTATTCTAGCCAATCATTGGGTATTATACTGATAAAACTGGCTGGTCCTTTCGATTGTTTCGATAAAACCTTGTTTACCTTTGAACTGTCAAAACTATACGGTTTACCGCGTCGATTCAATTGAACTGGCTCATATTTATATAAATTATCATGAATGAACAGTTACCTTATTATTAATAGTCATTCACTTTTCACTTTTTCAGCATAATAATAACATAACACATTTCAATGAACACTCAAACACGTAAATAACTCATAACCTCAACTTTATGACAGATATAGCGATTCAAATATTTAAGGTTTCCTTCAAATGAAGATGGCGTACAATTAGTTTTCATTAAATACAATTCATTTTTTGTTGTATGAGAAGAAACCGTTGTATGCAGATTTTGATACAACGACATAACGAATGATTTTATGTTCCTTCTGGCGCGATTTTCATGTCATAAGAAATTTTCAATTATCAACCTTGTACAATGAGAGGTGTGACGCCATCTCTTGGTATCGTCATATCATATTCAATGCGTAAGCGTTATATCTCTTCTGGATCATAGAGGGCCTACATCGTTGTTTGACATTTCAAATCAGTAAAATTTTCACCTTTTCTCGTTTCCTTCTTAAGTAAATGAAATAATGATCAATTGAATTGTTCTTCCTTCTATTTGTTCAAAAAATAATCTTTCCAAATACAACTCGTTCTTCAAATTTAATAAGATAAATTTTCATTTTCTAAACACTCAAACTTTTTTATTTTGAGGCAAAAGCATTCAAACAAACCGAATTAGATAAAATCACTCGTCCTACGGACTCGTGATTTTATCAATCGGTTTGTTTTCATACTTTTTCCAAATAAAAAAGTTTTTGTGGAAAATGAAAATTTATCGATTAAATTTGAAGGACTCGTGGTATTACCTTTGATAATACAGTTTATTTATTCCAAAAATAATACATGTGGGTGCATGGGGGAGGACTGTCCTGAAAGCTTTTTATAATCTTCCCCATCAAAATCTTCAGAAATCCATATGTTGTCAGTAATTTCAATCTTCCATTAAATTTATTCATGTATGTAATGGTATCAATGAACTTTGCAGTTATTGAATTTCTTATGCTATCATGGGAGTTATTCCATTACCTTGAAGACAACTAAATATACTTTAAGGCATGACTAACCCTGGAGTTGTAAAGCCTTCTTATCGAATATATTGCATATTTCATGATATATATTCTGGGAAATTTTCATTTTGAAGACTTTTCACTTTCCTTTCGAGAGTCTTGATGAAAGGGCACTCGGTTGCATTTTTCGTCTACATTACAAAATTATAGTTTTTTATTAATCTCTTACAAATTTGGTAATAGCGCTGGTGATGTAAATGGCTCATCTCCTGACACCTTGATTTTTGATTGTGAGCTTTCAAAACTTGAACAACTCTTGTGTGATTACAGGTAACTGAGGTTATCTGATAATTAATGGAAACATTGATATTTTGGTAGATCACATTTCTCATTCTGCAACATGATGATAAATAGCCATACTGATATTTTCAACAATTTCTTTGGAGGTGAACTTTGAGAATCGAGTAATCATTATAGAGATTGTCTATTTTCAGGATATTAACATCAATACATAGCTAACACTCTTGAGGTCTGAACTTCCATCATATACCTAGTTCATGGTTCCTGGAACAAGATGAGCCGTTATTATGATTTTGAAGCCTCCATCTAGTTAGGTTTCATTCAGTTCTTAGATGATTGTGATTGTTATACTACCCCAGTAGTATATAAACCTAGGTCTATATTGTTCAACCAATGAATTCTCCAAAACTTCAAGAATATTTTTGAAACTAGCTAAAATAGAGGCTTGGTAGGTAGGTACTTCGAGAGGTTCGTTTTCAAAATCCTTTACTAAACAGGAATAGTTCGTCAGTATGACTTTCACATATGTAAAATATATGCAGTAATTTTTGAAAAAGGTTTTTTCCCATACTAAATAACATCACTTCAATGTCAAATTTGTTCTTCATAATACGTCACATCTTCTCGCTCGATTTTCTCTTTAACGAAGCTCCGAGCTAAATGAGCTGCTCAATATGCACGCTCTGTGGACACCAAAGTTATTGCTCTGCTCGCTCGTTATCCTCGATTTGGGATAAACGAACGATTTTGATTGAGCTCAGTCGAGCTGAGAGAGCTTGCTCGATTTGCTCGCTCAGTGAATAAATGGACACAAATGTACAAGCTCGGGGAGCTCGATTAGTAATAAACGAACAGCTTCGAGCAAAGTGAGCGCTCAGAGCTTAATAAACGAACTTAGCCTTTGTTAAAATGATTTTCTTGATACATTGTCCTGTAAATGGGTAACTGTTGGACAATAAAGCTATATTATTATTAAATTCATTACCCAATGGAAAACCTGCTTTTAATAAGATGTATGTGTTCAAGTTCTCACAAAGAAAAGGCGCATGAGTGATTTCAATGGTTCAGAAGTATTTGTCTATTATTCGTTTCAATGATAATCATATTGGCGAGTCATATTGATTCATCTATCCGATGAGGAAAATCAGGTTCGGTGGTGGAATAGTATATCACAATCCGAGGCGAAAAGTTAATCATTTCTCTCTAGAGAAAGAATTTCTTTCCGATCTCGAAGGCCGAGATGAGTGATTTCTCGAGAGAATTTTTTATTTCGCCGAGGATTGTATACTATTTTATTCACAATCATCTGAAATAATTTCATAAGAGAACAAGAAATAACTATTTTCAAGATTGATTTCAATAAATATACTTTTTCATGTAGGCCTTGCATATAGACATATTTGATGAATTGTTCTAAAATATTTTCGTATTTTTTGCTTCGTTTTGATGAATGTGTTTGATAGGCTAAACGAGGATTGCTGCAAATAAGAAATGTTTGTATTACTGACGGACATAACGGCATTTTCGACTATGAAAATAGACTGGCCTCAATCGATGAAGTGCGTTGCATCCTGTAATCGAGAAGATGGCTTAAAACGGTAACGAGCTATTTCTGGAAACTAGTATCGTAGTTATTGAAGAGGTTTGCGGTTTTGAAGGAAGAATCTGAGTACCTATCCGTTTGGTAAAAATAGTCAACAATAACTATTATTTCGTGTCAAGGATAGTTGATGAGGGTTCAAATAAATGAAGAAGACGAGGTTGCTCATGTTATTACCACCTTGTCTTCTTATCACTGAAAAATTGGTCATTTCCCAACCTGAAATTAGGTTGAGTTGCGTGAGGAACAAGTTTTTTATATGTGAATATATGAAAAACGTTATAGCCAGCGAAAAAGTATGCTTCATCAAAAAAATCCATTTCTCTGTTTGATTCACTTTTATATCTCAGTATACCGCAGTAAAAAACAAAATCGTGAACCACTGAACTGAATCGAGCATTTTATTTTATATAAAAGACTGTTAATAAAGTTCCAATACGACTATTCCGAGAAATTGCTTACCTCAAAGTAAGCCCCTCAAATACAGAATACTTAATTACTATATACAAAAGCGAAACGGTAACCTATTGTTCCAATAATATTTGACCTTGATCGGACTTTGGCACCTTCATGTACACTGAGAAATCTGACAGTATATACCTTAAATAGAAAAATAGACTGGGAAATTTCAAATGACATGCGTCAAAATAATTAGCTGTCTTCATCTGACTCACTGGAGCAAAAGCAATAGAACATTTTAGTACGCTCTCATTAGTGCACCTCGGGAAGACTTGGCTTTTAACGAATATGTCCTTGGATTCGCTTCTGTCTAGTTGAGTATTTTGTGCCTCAGATAAAAAGTGCGACCAATAGATAACAGTACCACTAAAAATCATAAACAACGGCTATACAAAAGAAAAATGGAAAACACTTCAGTTCAGTAAGACTATATTGCCTTCATTGTTTTTTGAAGATTCTCAAAACAAAATGAACGTGATCATTATTATGTTGAATAGAGAGATTCGAATAAGCCCAGTAAGCCTACCACATAGGAAAACAGTCTCAAACATTCGCTATTGAACTCCATAACGATAAATGAATCTGGCAGACAAAAGGTACGATTTTGTACAGATATGACTTATACCTGATGTTTTCAAGTCCATAATCATGGCAACACCGCTGGGAGCGGGAACATCGTCTGATATCCATGAATTGATACATTTAATTAATTCAATTGGTCTGGAAAAGCGTTTGAATATTGTGGGATTGAGAGAGACTATCGGATTTTTTTTGTAATTCATTTTACGAAATATGCTTATAATCAGGGTCAATCAGCCATTCAATAAATTCCGCGAAACTTTTTATTTCTGGTGGGCATGTGGTTGCCAGTTGAACGTACTGGGCCTGGCAGAGTTTACTGAATGAATATGTAATCACAAATACTCCTCCTCTATAAATGATTTCGAGAAACCTGTCAAAGATGTGATATTTCACATAGGCTTCTATCTATTCTTCGATCATCGGTTCTATAATACTGAGTGAAAACTACTGGCTGGGCCAACGCCTTAATTATCATCAGTTGGCTGGGTTATGATTTCGAATTCCAAGAACTCTAGCCCAGCCAAAAAATGTTTCTTTTTCCACTCAATGAAGAATGGAATCAGTTTCTCTACCACTCTCCCGAAGAGTGCATATAATGTCTATACACCTAGAAGGCACGAAAAGATATGGCATATATTATCGCAGATAGGTACATTGATTTTATTCACCAAAACATGCACCTGGGTCAATTCAAAATTAATTGGGCTCATTGAACAATATTTCCAAACCTGCCTCTTCAAAGCAAATCAACAGAAATACTAAGGAACATGTCGACAGATTCTTGTAAGTAGCTGATTAACAATTAAACACCGTTCGGGGAATTTTATACTTCCCATGTTGTATTCTGTCAAATATTCATCTCTATCTCTGATCGCAATTTTCAGAATTCATGCTATTCCAGCAATAGACTCGGGAGAGTATGGACTGACATTCAACGTAATAATATAACCAATGATAAAAACAATGAAGGATCGATAAAAACATCCTGATTTGGATCGGAAATAGTGAAAGTGATTTCGGCTACATGGTAATAACAGAAATCCCTCTCACTTATTTTGAAATATTCTCATTCGCTTCTACTGAATTCACAATCGTATTTCAGATATTGACAAAAAAAGTTTTTCATCGTGAATGCAGACAAACTTTTCCAGTAAACCAGAGATCGGACTAAGAGGAAACAGATACCAAGAAAAGAAAATAAATTATAATTTACTTGCAGCCTCCATCAGTATTTTCGTAAATGAAAATTGGTTACTACAATAAATATCAATACCTGTCCCTTGGCAGGTTCTCGTGCCAATATTTCTCTAACAGTTCTGGAAGGCTCCTATAAATCTTGACTAGATATAAATTAACGGCGTAAGTTTGGATCGGAATTGTATGATTAGAACGGTCTCGACGAAGAATGGTTTCTCTTAGGAGGATGACCTCAGAAAGATTCAGGGTGAAATGTTTTTGGTGAATGGTGGGAATATTTTCAGAACAACGTCACATTATTCTGAATCTTTGACGATATGAGTTATGCTCGAAAGTCAAAAACATAACAATGGTCACAATTTCAAAAAGAGGAAATCTTCAGCTAACAGTCATCGAATATAATCTAGGACTCATACGATTCTGAATGAAGCCTAGAAAGATGTGCAGAATAATGAGGGAGACCCTCAGTTACTGGCACATTAAGCTGTCAAAGAAGAGGGGTTCAAAAGTTTGCGTATTATTTGCAATCCATTATCAGTGGTTGAATTTTTTAAACAGCATCAATAATAATAATCATCCAATTTTTCTTATTTCATATCTCTGTTTGGAATCTTTTTCAACCTGTCTGTAGAAACAGAGGGCTGGAGTGATAAATAAATAAATTCTCAGTCTTAACAATCAAGAGATATGAGAGAAACAGCAAATTTTCATGGATGGATGCACATAACTTATTGATATTTATAGTTACAGGATTGGTACTCATTTGGAAGGATGTTCGAAAAACAAAGCTGTTATTAATGTGAAAAATATTGATTTTAGTGTAACTCTCGGTTCTTTTTTCTTATATATTGAACTTTGAGGTTGTTTTTGAATTTTCATTCCGTATTTAGGAAGAACATAAACGCATTGGAGAAGAATTTAAAATCACCCGAAGATGATTGTGGATACTAGCGATCAAAAAGAGTGAGCTTAAGTTGAAACTTGATTCCAGCATCATTTCATATTCTCATATAGCTCTATCTACTTTTTTGACTTTGCTAATTCATATCAAATACCTGAATTTCTCGTCACAATATTATTTTATTTGATCAATGAAACCTTTGTTTTCATTCTTCGACCAAAAATCAATTTCAACCTTTTTGTTTGGATTTGGTTGCCTCGTTCGATTTTTATTTCTTATGATTTTTCCTTTTCTCCTTTGCAAAAGGTTTCAATGGAGATGATAATATGGTCTATGAATGCGCGAATCAATACCATCAACGTTTTACAGAGATGGATATTGAGAATCATATGCAAAAAAAGCATCAGTTACTCGTCTGACAAACTGTATGAGATATGTAGGGTATTCTATATGAGGCAGTTATATAGCCAAAACTTCTCATGCACTCAAACAAAGATATAATATGCCCACCAAAATATTCTTACCAGACAAGAACTATAAATATCAGAACACAAGTTTCTAAGTGTAGTAAAACTCTTGGACAATATAGTGTCTATTATTTGGGTCCTAAGTTTTAGTATACGGTACCAGAAAATTAACAGAATAATATGGTAATGTCGCATTTATAGAAAAAAACAGTTGAACAAAATATAAAAAATGGATTCTTGAAACGGAAAGAGGTGTATCCAGTAAAGTAATGAAAAACGATATCTAAAGGAAATGAGAACATCCTATTTTGATCTGAAAATATATAAGTTACTGACTACGAGCCGATATCATTTTTTGAGCATCACTCCGGAACTAATGAGCAACAAACCGTTCACCGTTCACTTTATCTTTCCCAAAGAGGAGTTTTACTGTATTTAGGCTATTTCACCCAAGGATTTCGAATTGATTAATACCTCCAAAGACATAGGGCAAATCGTCGTCTAATGTGAACTTTTTAGGAAATTCTCATTATACTTCTGTATTTGAATATTTTGCCCAAAAATTTTTTCATATCATGAATATCTGAATTGATTTGTTTTGTTCCAATAACAAGAAGTTCAATATACTTCAGATGGGCAGTGGAGAATGTGAAGGACTTCACATCATCAACTGGATGCTAACCTGGATTATTAGATGAATCAGAATATTCAGAAAGTTTGCTTCCTTTGACATTAATAATGACAGTCATAACTGTCATGTGCATTGTATGCCGCTCGTATGATATGTTTCATAAGTCACTTGAGGATTTATACTTTCTCGCGTGACTTATTTTTAACATAAGTACCATAAATAACCATTAAATGAATCGACATAAGCCACAATTCGAATTAAAATTAAAATAGATTTTCTTCAATCCCTCACCTTTCACCGAACAATATTGAAATTGACAACCGATTTTTTTTACACTCCTATGCAAATGATAGAAACTTCAATCACCAAAACAAAATCATTGGAAACAAAGCAGGAAGACAAGTGACATAACTCAACCCAACCTCAAATTTACTGAATTTTTGAGAATGATCTTTGATTTTCTGTAGTACAAATTTGCTTATATTATTTTGAAGGCGCTAATAAGTGATTATTTTCCAAAAATTTTGTTGAATTGTTTCAAAGTGGGTACCCGGGTCTGAAAATGAAATAGTATCCGGGTACAGAAATTGAGTAACATTTTCACCGGTATATTAATCGAAAAATAGTTTCATTCTATGTATATTGAATATAACATTCCGATTATAGTTCAATGTAGCATCGATCAATGTGTAGGTGAACCCCTCCAAGGCTGCTGGCCAATGAAAAACAATATCAATATATTTATATTTCCCTTTTTTTTTTTCATTCGTGGAAGCCGTCTGACCTGACCTTCACTCCCAGGTCTCCGGAAACCACTTCAGCTTCTAGGGCTTGTTGCGCTTTGCTTCCCTATACCTCATGACACCCATTCGTACAACCTTGTACCCTGCACAAGTTTGTGCAGATTGATGACTAGGTATTTGTCATACTATTATGGTTTTTTATATATTTGTTGCCATTCATGATCCAGAGCCTCACATTCGCGAAGTATATGTCGAGCTGTCTCTGCCCCTTTGTTACATTGTCTATAGCTAAGGTCGTCCTTGTACAGCCCTATCTTATTCAGGTGTCCAGTTATAACCCTTATCTGATTCCTGTTACACTGAAGCAGGTTTTCAATCTTTTTCCACGACGGTCCTTATGAAAAATCTTCCGAGAGCGCTACTAGGTAGTTTTTACAGTAATCTGTGTGTTTTGTTCTCGCCCAAATCCTTATGTGATTCCGTACTATCGTTTTTGGTGCTCCCACTGCTGGCTCGAGTACACTATATGGTGTTGATGATCGTTGTCTCTCAAGGAGATTGTCTCTCTGCCACTCCTCACGATTTCTTACCATTGCTGAGAATCCCGTGTTGAATATAAATTTGGATGACATGTGGTTTGTATTCATGATAAGTACATGTCCCACGATATCCGTTTTCACCGATCTTTTGTAACCCGATGAATTTCCCAGTATAAAATGGCCAAATCTTGCTTCTCCCCCCACCACAAGATGTAAAGGAGGAAGATCCAAGAGCATATGTTTGCATATGTTATCATGGGTCTAACCACCATTGTGTATTTACATTTCCTTACTCGTTGTCGGTTTTCAATCATTCACAATAATTCGTTTCAGAAACATTCCGCGTCCATTCATACATTCGATTGTCCTTCCGATATATTTGATAGGATAGTGTCTAACTGCCGAATCATTTGATGAAACAGATACATATTGTTCTCAGTCTGAGCAATATGAACAATATGAATTGGGTTTTCCATCTGTTTGGGCACATTCACCATTTTCAATTAACCTGATGAAATATCTCATTTTTTCCAATGCATCGTGATCAATGTACGCATTATCCAAGAACAAATATGACCAACTCCCGGTAATATGCAAAATGCAAAGCTTCACAATAAACAGTGATTACTCTACCATCGAGATCGAATCCCTCGGAGCCTGTTAGCCAAGCATGCCTGAACAAAATGAAAAACGAAAATTTGGCGTTGAAAAAAATTATTTCCATTGTATATCGGATACATAACAATTGGTACTCTATCGGGACCATCACAATTTTCTACTTATTGGAAGTGCTTTCCACTATGGTAACAGTCATGATACTCTTATAAAAATTCATCAGCACAACAGTAATGTGGATCCACTTCAGTCTGTTATTGATTCATTAGAGCGATCATCAACAGAAATAATCAGAATATTGGGATTTCGTGAAAAAAAAAAACGATCTTGGTCTGAATCAAATCGGAATGACTTCCAATCGATGAATTTCCCACACGGGTGGCACAAAACTCTGGACACTGCTGTTTCCTTTTGGATGGATAGAAACTATGGAAGTGGGAAGTCTGATTCGAAATACCCTCAAAGCAACTCCATCAAGAATTGAAAAGTGGAAATTCGGGATGTATTAAAAGAAATCGGCAATATTGGAATCAGCATTTCTGAATTCGTCACGAATACAAAAAAATTCGGTAGGGATCAACATTGATGAATACTACCACCACATGACAGTTCTGTACTTGCTTTATGTCTTCTCTCATTTCCAACCAACTCACTATATAAACCAAATTTAGCGCATCTGAAAGTTATTTACCACAATTATTTACTTTCCTTTTCAAACATAGTTGAGGAGTGCCTTGACCTTCTGGTGTCGATGTCAAGGTAATACAAAATCTAAAGACAATAGTTCTATCAGAAAGAACTAAAAGGTTACGATAGTCATTATGTCCATCACTGATGGAAACAAATAAAAAATGCATCACTCAACAGGCAGAAGGCATCCAAATCACACAGAAAACCAATCTAAGTGGGCGAATGTAGGGTCGATATCCCCTAGAGTAATCTAAACCTTGACTGCAATATTAATCCAGACACAATTCGACTGTTGCGATGTGAATGAAACTTTCGGATATGGTTACTACAGAACAGAGTACAAACGAACCCTTACAAAAAAAGATCGACGTCATGACCAGTGTTGTCAATAAGTCGCAAAAAGCGCGAATTCGGCGCATTTTCAATATCTTCTGCGCATTTTAGACAATGGTACTGCTTCACTAGAGCATACTGCCGTTCTACCCATGACCCGTAACATGTCTAATCACTGATACACTTCTGGAAAAAAACAAACTATTAGGACGCAACCTATTTCTTTGCTCCTCTGATATTTTATGTTCCATGTACCAAAACGGATCGTTCCAAGCAACGTGCTGCTCGGATGCTTTTGACTCAAGACACTATTGTTGGATTTGACAAATGTCATTTCTCAATTTCAACCTTGAACCATTGGTTAAGCTAGAATAGAAGTTCGCGATGATGAACTTTCCGGATAACCTAAAATTAAATTTGGCATTTCAGATCACGTGATGTCTGGGGAAAAAATACCATTCATACAATGGAAATCATACTCTTTTGAAAAAACAAACGAAAGTTTTTGGGGGGCAGATGCCATCGTATTGGTTTATTTCGTGATTTGATAAGATATTGACAAGTATCTGGGTACCTAATAGTTTCGCGCTTTTGATCATATTTTGTGGATTTTCAACATAAGCTCTGCGGAAAACAACTTCATTGGATTGACAACACTGATTATGACTTTATAAATATCCCAAGTGAATCGAATGAGCCGGGAAACCGAGTGGTTCCAATGCACTTGAACTGTATCCCTTGCTCGCAAATCTTTCTAATGACCTTGTTAGGGGTTTCATAGAAACCTGGAATCGCCAAGCCAACCACGCCATAACAATCATCCAGTGACAGGATACCTACTGCTATCTCGAAACATAATATTGAAATAACTCAATACAGAAATAGTTATTCATAAAAGTGTATGAATAAATAAATCTCATAAGTGACAGGCAGAACCCAATGTGTACGAGTTTCATACAATATTTTTTCTACGATCGTTTATATATATATATTTGTTGAGTTTGATTGTTGAACTGATACAAAATTACAAATGAGAAACGATTGTGAGTTGAAACGATAAATGAACGTTTAAGTTCATCATAGTTGATTTATATTTATATTAAGTTTTGGTTTCCTTGTAGGAGTTTTTGTTACAGATATACTATGCCCATTGAGTTCATCCAGATCCACTTTTTTTATAACACTAGCTCTGGAATATTATTGAGATATTTGGTGAATGTTATTTCCGGAGAAAATTCTGAAGGGACAAGGCTCAATTAAGATTCACACTGACAGAACTGTCTCCATATTCTTCTCCAACCGTGGATGACTTCCAACCACCGAGATTTTCAAATGCATTTTGGGATAATGAAAAAATGACACGTTACGGCACTTTCTTCACTCATATTTATAATTTTGATTCGGTATTCGTGAAATGTCACAATTTCAACAAAACCCTGGATTGTTCGATCACAAGAAAATTCCGGTATCCTATAGATTAGGTAGTCTTTGATGTTACCGTAATCAAACGAATTAATCTCAACAGATAATAATTCATTCGTCTCGCTAACCCTAGAAGACGTTACAAACGAAAACTTGGTCCAGTTTCTGGAAAGTTGACTCGACCATCTTCGATATCAGTAGATAATTTTGTTCAGGAGTCACTTTGTCGTCCTGCAGAACTATAAGGTGAACAAAAAAACTCCACCGAATGCCTAGTAAAACAAAAATTGGAAACTACCAAAAAAAAATATAACTAACTGGACGATACTCGATGAAATTCCATAATGGAGATTACATTTTTCGGTTAGATTACCACTATCAAGGAGTTTACAGAACTCATTAGAGTGAGAATTTAACAGGACACTGAAGTATTTTTTGTACATTGGAAGACAAGAGACAAAATTTGGTACATGTCAGTCAAAGATGAGTTTGTGTGGCAAGTGCAGGCAAACGAATACCACATTCGATATGAGTTGAGAAGTAACCAATTATCCCCGGTGATCCCTATTTAATAGAAGATAAAATTTGAAAGAGCTACTGTGGGGCTCTCGAATTTGAGACATTTCTGACAGTTACAAAAATCGAACGTAAAAGCTAAACTAAAAAATAATATTTGTAAAATTTCCGAAAACAGGAGCGGATTGGTTTCCGAAAGGTAATTTATAAGTATTCATTTATAAGTAGTTTGATAAATAGAAGCACTTGTAGTTTTTTGTAGTCAAATTTGAAATATACGAAGAGTTGCTGAATGATCGAATGTATTCTATTCAGAAGGAATTATTTTTGAAATATCGCAGCAACTTCTCGGAGTAGAATGAAGATCTACTCTGTACATTATCTATCTACACTTGTGAATAATCCAATATCAATTCATATTCATTCAGGTTATGGAAGGTTGGGAAACCAAAAAAGCTAGAAGAATGAATGCTGCAATTTCCCATCCAAATTTTTTACTGACTGTTCCAATATCAAACTGAAACCGACCTGGATCGAAGATGATTTATCCAACATTCCCTTGGCCACGAATTCCATAATTCACGCTCAACTACCTTTATAGCCGACACTAATGAAACGATTCTTCACTGATAGAACACCGTAAAGCAATTCCATCATTTAATACGCCACGAAGAACCTTTTAAAGGCCCATTTATTTGTTTTAACATAAAACGAATGTCGTTCGGTCTGTTCAAATGGATTTTTCAGAATAAAACACATGTTCACGTACGATAAATCCCATACATTCTGTCGGACAATTCATTGTTTATGAACAACAAAAATTATTCTGATGCATGTTATCTACGAATTCGTGAGCATTTGTCCGTGACTATAGGTGATTTGTCATTGGCCTTTTTTCTTCCCGTCGTTTTGCAGAGTATCAATCTAGTCCGCGTGGGAAACGTTTTGGGACATTTAATTGTAATTTGAAAGCATCAATTAACCGGAATGGATGATTGCAGAGTGTAACAGGGATTGCGGTCGGTGTGCAGTTTTACGTCATTTCTGATTCGTAGGTATCAGTGAGACAGAATAAAAACAATGGAAACTACTGTTCTCAAATATTCAACCTAAGTTTGTACTTTGTAGAAGTAGACTTCATTTTGCCACGGCATCAAGGGCTTCATCAATAAGGCAAGGCGCAAATTGAGAAGAGTGTGGTGCGTAGGAGAATCTCAAGACAGATTTTTTGAATGAGGGCGGTTCACAAGAAACTATTGAGTTCAAGGACATCGAGGGCGAAGACGAAGAATATAATTAGTGGTAGATGATAATGATATTCACACTTTACAAGACATTTTGGAATTTGATGAGATGGTTGATAGTGATTTTCCAGTACCCTCATTTGAAGGCAAAGATAATGTAATCACATGGTCTAAATATCCATTACCAAGGTATCGAAAAACACGAAAAGCTAGAAGAGAGAATCTGATGAAACATCTTTCTGGTCTCAAAGCTTTCGTGAAGAATCTGAAGAAAGAATAAGACATTAGAGATATTTTTTTACGATTCAGTTTTGAACATTATCTTAGATTGCTCATATCAACATAATCAAGCGAATCGTGATCACTTTCGAAGAGAGAGAGAGAGAGAGATGCTAGTGACATCTTGGTATATAGTTAATTTTTTTTAGTTTTATGTTTAAAAAAATATTTCTGATAATTTTTTTTCATAGGTAGAACTGATTTTCAAATGCTTCCATTGCGGACTCATAGTTCGCGCGCTACCCTTCTTGTGTCAGAAATCAGCGCGACCTCCGAAAGGTTACAAAAGTACGTGCTGTACTAGGTCGCACTTTATGCGCTATATGCGTCTCAATTTGCGCCTTACCTGAGACAAAATCGTATACGATGTTGAGTTGTATCGCAGTTCGATACATTCAGTACAGTTCACTCTACGTCACTTAGATTGAAAATGAGTCCACATGACCCAAGGATTGGGCGCAAAAGTCTAGTGATAAGTAGATCACATTTCTCAGTTAGTCAGTATTACTCTGCTCACGAAATCTTCAATTTTTTTTGATTCCAGTAGAAAATGCGGTGCTTTTCTCGAATATACTTTGTTTTCCTGTTGCCAGATCCAGTTAGATTCAACCGAAATCTGATTTCTCCCCACTTTTCATTAAGAGCAGAGGTATTTACTATTATCTTCAATAATTCTCGAACAGTACCAAGACTGTGATAGCTGAACGAGTCTTCTTAATAATAAAAACGAGAGGGTCAAAAAGTCCTGTATTTCCACCATGCTCTGGACAATGATTACAGATTTAGTAAAAGCAATCTGAGATTTATTGAGGAAGAGCATGGAAATTCCATTCGATGCATTCAAGAGTCTAGAAATAGCAAGATGAAGTTAGGAAGAATGAATGGTTAAGGCATATCCCTTTCAGACCGCTTTTTACTATATTGGTCAGACATTATAAAAATGAAATGTCATCAGCACGAAATGCAGCACTTCTGGTGTGCCTCAAGGGTCAATTTTAGGACCATTACTATTCATTATCTACACTAGTGATATCTTGACCTCCATACAATATTCTAAAGTTCAGGCTTATGCAGATGATACGCAATTATATACCAACCTAAACATCCACAACTATCATTACCATCTCTAATTTAGCAACGCAACACAATTTAAAATTGAATAAAAACAAATGTCACTTGATGCTTTTCGGTAATAAAAAAAATTGGGCTAATATCTCACAACAATTATAATTGATGACACCATACTTCCTATTGTGAATTCTATCAAAAACCTGGGTATTATTTTTGACTCTGACCTGAAATTTAATTTGCATTTGAATGATTTGCTCAAAAAATTGTTTAGTATTCTCAAACTGATTTACTCAAATAGACATTTTTTCAGTCAACCAATCAGGAAACTTCTCACCGAATCGTTGGTCTTATCACGGTTCAACTATGGTGATATTGGGTACAGTAATCTTTTGAGTAAATTTGATTTGAATCGGAAACAGAAGGTACCGAACTTCTGTTGTAGATTTGTCTATTCTTTGAGAAAATACGATCATGTCTCTAGTAAAATCATCGAATTGAAATGGTTGACAATGAATAATCGTACCAATTACAATTTTTGCAACTTTTTGCACAAAGTTTTAAGTAACAAAATTCCCTCGTCACTTTATAATAAACTGATTCCTAGGTCTACGATACATTCATTGGATGTGAGATCAAAAAACAAACTGCATGTTCCTCGTCATAAAACGTCCTTGTTTCAGAGATCGTTCACTTATCTTTCCATCAAATTCTACAACTCCCTGTTGATCAACTTTATGCAGCTTCCGAGGAGAGGGATGGGAATCGCTCTGAAAAAACACTTCCTGAATACCAACTATCATGAACTAGAATCCCTTTCCTTGAATTTTATATTAGCCCACTTACCTTCACTATATTTCATCTAGGTACCCATATTATAAATTATTTTCATGAGAATTGTTTGAACATCTTTTCTTTCTCCCCATTTTTCACATTAGCTGATTCGAACTGTACATTTTAGGTTGAGTGTAAGAGTAGCTGCGCCTATTTTGTACCTTCACCAATGAAGACGATTTATTATTATTATTATTCACTAGTAGTCAACAACCAGACGAAGTCCACAGAACGGCAAAATAAACAGTGCAGTTAGTTCTTGCACTACCTTGAATTGTAGAATATATCAGTAATTAACCATAGTTCTTATATTCACCTTCTTAGCGTCGAGTGCTAATATTATTAATTTGTTGTTCAGGTAATTCATCTATTCAGAAAGTTCTCTTTCCTGATATAGTTTCCCAATACAAAATTTGAAGTGGTTCCTTCTGATGATTTTGGATTTCATTTCGAAGGGCTCTCTAAAGGGTATCGTACACCAAATGAGTCCTTCAAGCAACGTCATGCAGAAGTAACAACGAATTTTGTGATATTGACTTTTTTGGGCGGCTAGATTATGCCCTAATAGCCTTCGAAGTAAAAAAAAACCGTTATATTTCATTCTGGAATATGTTGTTAATGAAGTTTCTTCCCAGATAGAGAAATTGTTGACCACTCGGAAAAAATATCACGTGACTCCTATCTAACGTTCAGAGGATGTATCTGGAGGAGTTGCCAAGATTGAAAAAATGTTCGGAAGATTTTCCTCTCCAAATATAAATTGACGGTACGAACATTTTTATTTCTATGAATAATGGGCCTTGTTTCTTTCTCAATAGCCCACCCTGTACATTAGATACTCAAAATACATTTCCTATTCATTTCTCCATACCATATTCCAAGTTCAGAACTTGAACCTCACCATAGTTCAGTACGTACATTGACTGGCCAGTTGTCAAAAAAAGGCGAAGTTATGACGAGAGTTGAGGATTGAGGAGACTTAGACCCCGGCGTCAAGTCACGCAAGAGTCCTGATTGTGGCTCCAAAGTGGAAGTCAAAACGTCTACAAATTAACGATTTCAGACGCGATTCAACCGGAAATTCACATATCCGACCGCGGAAATCTATCCGAGCACATTTATATATACATATATTCTATAATGTTCTACGATCTCTTCTCTCATATTATATTGAAAATAATTAATTAGATACTGATAGCATAAGATTGTACACTATTTTTGCCTCAAGATCTGCACCTGTTATACAATACTTTCTGTTATCATCTAAGTGCTGTACAAAAAGTTGAATAACGCCTTCCATTAAAGATAATGTGTGTGTTATATAGGAAACATAGTAATTATACCGATCGTAAATGTTCTCGTGAAAACAAAGTTATTAAGTAATTCAACCGCTGTGCAAACACAAGCTTGTAGCTAACTATAACCTGAATATAATGAAGAAACTCTAAGAACATGCTGTGAAGCTGAAGTTTCCAATTACAATTATTTATGAATCAAGTCGTGCCAGATATTCGCTAGGATGAGATTTGGAAAAAATATGGTGCAATATAAATGGGAACTCATTTCACTTTGGGTCTAGAATGAATTCTACTCATTTTCATTTCACAAAACAAATCATTTCTCGTTCTCAGCAACATAAATCACATGAAGCTATTGTATAGCGAAACACCTATCGAGGTTTTGTGAACACAATTTGAAATGAGTTTATGTTTCTGTCATGAATTTCGTGCTGAAATACATTTTTTCCACTCCTACCCGTAAATATGGTGATTTCTTTATAGTTTACTAAACGGATAAGTAGGCGATTTCAGTTGAATGTATATAATTTCATATCCCCACAAGGTAGGATATGAATTCCATCAATCACAGAGACTTTTCCTAGAGATCAATTACCCTTACACCAAACTGATATTTTTGCACTCGACGCGCGTTTCGCTAACAAGGCTAGCATCTTCAGGAGAAGAAAATTGATACTAAATCTAGAGCTGGGGTTGGTTATTTATATACCTAAAGTTTTCCGATCCGATATGGACTTCCCAAGTAGCACATCATATTGGCTGAACCCCGAGTTCAGATTGGCCCAATATAGATACATCGTAATTGAAAAATTTATGTTGAACTAATATCAATCAATATTGAGAAAACGATATCCCATTATGAATATTGGTTCAATATTGACAATAAATTTCAACTGCATTTTGTAAAGTTCAATATTGATAATATATGGGTTTGACAATTTATTACCAATATCAGAATTACCATATCAGGTGATAATGAATAATATCAGTTTAACAACATAGATATTTCAATATTGTCTGCATATATGTATATACTCAATTTTCAACATCGAAATCTAATGTATATTCGACATTGTTTGGGAGCGTAGATTAAAATAGTGTATTATCACATTAGGTGGCATATTGGCATGATACTGCAATATAGATATGCGAATTCTGATATTGCTTTGATATAGTTTTAACAGTAAAATCGAAAAATTCAAGTCATTTTAAAATCACAACCTGAAAAGGGGTATCGAGATTTTGAATGTGATCACTTAATGTATTCAAACATATATTAATATCGGTAACGCAATATTCATCAGGAATTATTCCTAACAAAATTTGGAAAAATTGAAATATCGTCATGTGGTGGATTTCAATACCAGAAAATTACATCTAGAACATTTAGCACAGCAAGTTTGATATTCCAAATCGCCAGACGTGACCCTTCAGTGTTTTTTCGAATATATTTCATTGTTACTTAAGTTTCTAACATTTTAATGTTGTCTCGAACATAACTAACTTGAAGTCACCACATCTATACCACCCAACTCCTTCCTAAAATCAAGTCTCTCCATGCCGTAGAGTGTAGAGTGGTCGACAATTTTATATCTAATCTGAAGGTCGTGAGTTCAAGCCCCGCAGCAGCCAGAGTTTTTTCCAGGTTAGTATTCGGTTAGTTAATCTGGATGAGTGAAATACTCAAGTCGAATATTCGATAAAAAAGATATAAATGATCTCGAATATTATAAAAAAATTATTGAGTGACATCAATCGAATATTCCTTTTTCGTCGATATATCATCAACAATATTGTACCAATATAGTTGAAACGATATTTCCTTACATTGCTATCGAATGTTGATCTAATATCGCCGAATGTTCACATTTTTTTTGAGGCCGATGTGATATCTACAATATAAGGTTAATATTCCCGAAATATTGAACCAATATTGGTCTAATATGTTTGTGCTACTTGGGTTCGTTTGTTACTGTTAATTATTCTAATTAATTTCTCGGTAATGAACTGACTACCCGCAAGTTCCGTCAACTGTTAGTATTGATTTCTGATTACTTTCTCAACAATAAATTGAAAAGCGGGCTGAAAGGGATAGGTCCCTTGTCACCATTCATGTTGTTTTTACAGTTTGGCAAACATAGCTGAAACTGTGAAATTCGTGTTTGACTATTTAAAAGTTTTCCTTTGAGATTCGATTGAAACTCCATGTTTACTATATATGAATTTTTCACAGACTGTACCGAGTTTTTAACTTCACAAACGTTAAATGGTAAGTGCCTTCTCACTGGAATCCGTCGTACGACGAATGCACATCATGGGCGTGTTTATTTTCACAGTTTCAGATATGTTCGCCAAATGTAGAATAATTAACAGTAACATATCCGAGGGGTTGACCACTGAGGAAAAATGTGTACACTGGAATTCCTCTAAACCCGAATTCCCTCGGAATTCCTCGGAATTCCCCGGAATTCCTACAAGAAAAATATGTCAATTTGAAGAAATATCCATAAAATTTTAAGGCTAAATGACGGAAATACTGGGAATTCCGGGGAATTCCGAGGAAACCCGACGAAATATGAAAGATGTATTTCGGAACTTTCGTACAAAAGTTTTTTTTGAGATTTCTGAATGGAACATAAACTTTAGACTTTTGAGTAGACCATGTAATGATTATGACCCAATCTGAATAATAACAAAACAAAATAAATCATCTATATAATGCAAGTAAGTCACAATCGTAAAATAAAGGAACGGATCGTCTGATTCCACTCAGGTTTGTTTTATTAGCATCATTTTTTCTGATATTTTTCCTTATAGAATCAAATTCTGGATCCGTTAGAATAAATAAGTATCAAAAAAATACAATTTGTCATTGAAAAAATACGGTATTTTATGGTCTATTGAGTAAGTTCTATTATTTTCAACCGCTAAATGATTACGGGATACTCAATCTGTGGAGAAAATCCTTTTAATACGTTTTTGTTATCGCTTATATAGCGATAATAAACTGTTTCCCAAAAACGTATATACCATAATATCAAACATTATTGATAATCCTTCAACATTACCGACTAGGAAAATAAAAAAATATTTTTCACCGGTGTGTTCACTCTGTATAAACTCAAATGAGGACAGTTGACACTGAACCACAATATATCCGATCATCTTTTTATTACAAACCGATAAATCATATAAAACCGTCCACATAACATGATGGAGCTGCAAAGAAACCTTAGAAATCATACAAAGACTACGGAAGCGCTGAAGGGCCATACTATTTTAAATTTTATTTTCCTATGATTCCAACTTTTAAGTCGGAATTCCGTCTATGATCTCGGAATTCCGACTTTTATGTCGGAATTCCAACTTCAATCTCGGAATTCCGACTTTTATCTCGGAATTCCGACTTTTATGTCGGAATTCCAACTTCAATCTCGGAATTCCGACTTTCATCTCGGAATTCCGACTTTTATCTCGAAATATTTGAGTGATACCCAAATCAATCAAAATCATGAATCGTGCCTAATTTTTGAAACATTAAGTTCGTTGTAATTAACTCATATGAGTTATTTTAGACCATGATCATAATAATACTCAAAAAACTATAAGGTGGGCAATTAGGTAATTATTTCAATGCGACAAAAGTAGAAAATTCATTGAGTTTCAGATTATGAAAATAAGGATTTCATTTTATTCCTAAGACTCAAATATAAATCTATAGTTCCATCCATATCCATCTCTTCGTTTTCTAAGCTAATAACTAAATAGCAAACTAAATGGTATAAGCTCTTTGTCACCAGTCATATTATTTTTACATTTCTATTCTCTTGAATGCATCTTCTTCTCCTGAAGATGCCAACCTTTTTAACGGAACTCGCTTCGAGTTCGATTTAATACAAGTTTGGTCTTATGCTAATTCAGGAAATGATGTTGGGGATCTTTGAATGAACATGTCAGTTAACTTGAAACCCCAACATATGTGGTGACTATAGTATTTACTTTTCCAAATTTATTATTTTATTTTAATATTTCAAGCTGCTATTTGCATGGAAATTCAGTATGTCATGCGATTCCTATAGTAATTCATTTTCAACATTTCTTCATTCATTTTTATTTCCACATCTTTTTATATCGTTTCTATATTTTCAATTCTTTTCGTTTTGTGGTTTGATTATATTTGATGATATTGAATGGACCCCAACTAGAAGAGGTGGAGTTTCAGAAGAAGCTGTTTTACGTGTATATTTGATTTTTCGAACATCATTTTTTGATAGTTCATGGAAATTTGGATTGAACATTGATTGCACACTATCAAACAAAAGATATGACAATTCCACAGGAGAAGATGATCGTTCAATTAGGTGGATGTCACCAATTTGTGAACAATAGGTATATCATTACAAACGAAAACAAAATATGCCTAGAAATTCAAATTATTATAGTAACATTTGCGGAATAACCGCACTTGTGAGGTATCTACATCAGATCAGCGAAAAAACTACTCATTCCTAGAAACAAGATCTGAAAAACTGTGCTGTACCAGACACCCGTATAGGAAATGATGCATGTACAAGCTTATCCAATCCATCCTGGCACACACTCAGCTACTTTTCTAGTTGCACACTGATAGTGCAGGTCATGACGAAAGAAAAAACACCTACTAGGAAAAAAATTCAACACAGTGAACACATATAATAGGTGTTTTTTCATCTTAGTATACTTCACAGAGATTCCTGGGCATTTATGTCATCAGTTCTGTGCCAAGATGGATTGGATGAGCCGGTTTTCATTTACCAAATCAGAATGATTACTCCGAACGTCGGAATTCCGACATAAAAGTCGGAATTCCGAGATAAAAGTCGGAATTCCGAGATTTAAGTCGGAATTCCGAGATAAAAGTCGGAATTCTGAGATAAAAGTCGGAATTCTGAGTTAAAAGTCGGAATTCCGAGATTCAATTCGAAATTCCGAGATAAAAGTCGGAATTCCGAGATAAAAGTCGGAATTCCGAGATAAAAGTCGGAATTCCGAGATAAAAGTCGGAATTCCGACTTAAAAGTCGGAATCATAGAAAAATTAAATTTAAAAAAAGTATGGCCCTTCTGCGCTTCCGTAAAAGACTGCAGTCATTGACTATATAACTCAGATCGTATAACGCGAGCTATAACCGCTGGCAACAATGTAGACAACCTGTGTTTTGTCTGCCAATTATGATCTAGTGTCTCTTCCACAATCAAGGGCGTCCCTTCGTCTTGTAGAGTGAAATTTCAAGACACGTAATTTTTGAAATATTGTGGAAAATAATGGCAGTCGCAAAGGTTGACCACAAAAACAAACACACAAACTACGACACAAGGTTTTTTTGGGCTGTTTCACATGTTCAATTCATATATATTCGAATCAGAATGAGGTACTATTTCTTTGAAATAAGTTATCGGATTATTTGAAAAAACTACCCCCAACCACACCCCACTCGAGGCCGCACAAACTATGAAACAAAGTTTTTTGGGTTGTTTCACATGTCTTATTCATATATTCGAATCAGAATGAGGTTCTATTCCATTGAAAGGAGTAATAGATTCATTTGAAAAAACTACCCCCAGCCACACCCCTCTCGAGGCCACACAAACTATAAAACAAAGTGTTTTGGGTTGTTTCACATGCCTCATTTATATAATTGAATCAGAACGAGGTACTATTTCACTGAAAGAAGTTATTGACTCATTTGCAAAAACTAGCCCAATACACCCCTCCAGGGACATATCAGATGTCTATCAGTACATGAAGATTGTTGTCATCAGGCTTATTTGTCGCTAACAAAATGTATTTCAAATTGGAAATCTGCCACAAACTCTTTCAAAACAAAGGTCCCAACTTTCTTCGTCCAGTGGAAGTGGATTACTTCACACCGATGTTTCGTTTCTGAATTATGATTTTATATAAATATTGAAATTTTACTGTATGCTTTTTTATTATTGCGCGAATAAATTGAAGTTATCTAATAATAATCCCTACAGTTTCTTTAGAAATTTTTCGGAATTCCTATCAATTGTACAGCTTATCCAATCCATCTTGGCACAAACTCAGATACTTTTCCAGTTGCACACTGGTTGTGTAGACCATGATGAAAGAAAAAATACCTTCTAGGCATAGATTTCAACACAGTGAACACATATAAAGGGTAGTTTTGGAATAAAGCATACTTCACAGAGATTGCTGGTCATATAGGTTATTAGTTCTGTGCCAAGATGGATTGGATAAGCTGTACACCGGAATTCCCATGTGGTCAACCCCTCGTCCATATCGGACCGGAAAACTTCAAGTATATAAATAACTAACCCCAGCTCTAGAATTAGTATCAATTTTCTTCTCCTGAAGATGCTAACCTTGTTAGCGAAACGCGCGTCGAGTGCAAAAATATCAGTTTGGTGTTAGGGTAATTGATCTCTAGGAAAAGTTTCAACTTTTACACCAAAGGTTCCAAAACTCATCGTTTATCAATCACAGAGAATAAAATACTTGGTTACCAGAGACAACCTTGTAGAAAAGTCACAATTCTGATCTGTCTAGTTGTTTCATTTAGGCACAAATAAATGTACCTAAATCTGAAATATTTCCTAGCTTATTGAGTTCAGTTTGAGATGTCACAATTGCTGTTTTTTTTGTGGAATCGAAGGACTTATAACTTCTCTTCACACCAATGATTTTAACTGAAATTATACGGTCCCAGTAGCTTATGTGGTTACCGCGCTAGGCCTCTCGTCCATTGGGAGCGGAAAGCTGCGAACTGCGAAACAACGAATTCCTGCTAACGCTTTGTGTCCGAAATCCTGCGATGCACATCGTCCATTGGCTCAGTATTGTCCGGATAAGTAGTAGGCCAGTTGGATCACTGAGACGAGTTTTTTTATTATTCTGATGAAGAACTTTTCGCTTTGGAATTATCACCATTGATTCATCGTCGTGTTAGGCAATTTGTCTTGTTGGTGATTCTTCGCTCACAGACTCGCTCACTTCATTGGAACATCGTAGAGGGGTCGGAGACTTGTCTCTCTTCTATAGATACTTTCACGGTCGATGCTCTTCCGAATTGTTATCAATCGTTCCCCCCTTGGCAATATCTACAATGATGACTCGACGAGTACAGAATTCCCACCCCTTTGCTGTGAATTTGAAAATTTGTCGAACCTCTCTTGCTGAGGGATCTTTTTTCAATAGAACAGCTGAGCTTTGGACTCCTTGCCAAAAGAGGTTTTTCCTGAGGCTTACAAACTTCAGAATTTCAAAGTAAATGGTTATTCGTATCTCCTATTCCTTGACTCACGCTGTGTTCTTTGAACATTACAGGGCTTTCCTTTCGTGTGAATCTGCATATAAAAAAAGGCGATATCGAAGAAGGCTGGTGAATTATTCATAAAGTTACTTGTTGTGCGTGTGATAATTACTTTTTTGTTGTTTCCATAGATATTTCCTTTCTTGAGCAAGCAAAATCAACTATTCACAGTCCTTATGTGTATCTGTTTTCGCACTATATCGCGATCGAATCCCAGCAGAACGGGATTGGTTCGCATTTCGCAGCTAATCGGACGAAAACTGACGAACGATACGGGCCAAAGTGGACGCGGTCTCCAACTGATCCATGTGTTTGGATCGTTCGTGCGTTGTCGTTTGAATTCCGACGAATCGATTTCGCAACTTATCGCAGTTTTCCGCTTCCAATGGACGAGAAGCCTCAGCCCTCGGAGACGTTAGTCATGGGTGCAAGTCTCACCCAAAACTACTTTTATGTTTTTTTTTTTATTCGACATAACTAATTTAATTTGTATCGTTCAATATTGAAATAAATTGAGTTTCTTTCCTTCAAATTTTTCATAAATATCGGAAGAGTACTCCATAATATCTGAAATTGATTATCAATGTGATACTTGAAAGAGAGTTCTGAAATATTTATCAGGTCATTTAAAAAATCAACTGTACAACTCGAATGGATATTGACCATATTGCCCCCAAACTCGCCTACGGCATCGTAGTTGAACTTCTTTATAGTTCACTAAACGGATATGTAGGCGATGCCAGTCAACTGAATGGTGTGTGTATGAGATTGGTTTTTTTAGCTTTGGAATAAACCAATTGGCCAGACAATTTTATATATGATTTCATATCCACACAAGGTAGGATGTGAATTCCACCAATCACAAAGAACAAAATACTTGGTTACTAGCGACAACCTTGTAGAAATGTAAATATTTGAAATATTTTCTAGTTTATTATGTTCAGTTTTGAATGTCACAATTGATCTTTTTTCCTCGGAATTGAAGACTTATATCTAGTCTTTACACCAATAATTCAACCTATTACTATTTTATTGAAATCAAAGCAAAGCGCTTCACACTAGAATAGTCATCATCAGAGCTGAAGTAAGTAGTTGTTAAAAAAAATGAGTCAGGCAATTATGGAATATTCTTCATATTGAAGTTCCAGTCAAACTAATGAGAAGTGAGGTTAGTTGTTCATCAGGTGTATGAGAACCAAAACGAAGAAAATACATGCTTCTGAAGAACAAAAATATCCATAAGTCTTTGGAAAACATTTGAAAGTGAAATACTAAACAGGAGGTAATAAATAATTTGATAATATCTGATTTCATGAAGTCCATCGAGGTTTAGATGACGTAAAAAATGAGAATTTCGACATTATGTTGCAGATTGCCCATGAAAAACTATGATACTGACATGAAATATAAGATGGAGAACAAAATTGTGTGCTATGCTTGAAAAGTACAGAGGGCAAAAGAGTTCTGGAGGAAACTAGTCGAAGATCTGAAAATATCACTCCCATAAGAAACTACCATAATCATTAACGAAAAAACTTCTATCTAGATACTATGAATGAAGTAATGATAATCCAAAACCTTGGTACGTTTTATTTCACTTCCTTTCATTAACGGGAACATGTTCGATAAAATGGCTAATTGTATCAAAAATAGCATAGACATTGAAATATCTTTCGAACCAAATTACAGTCTGAACAGGAAATTGACCGATACAAAGGACAAAATTGATGAACATTCGAAACTGGATAAATGAAACCGTGGAGACTGCTATATAGCATATATAGGTGAAACTTCTAGACCAAAAATTATACAAGAAGTAAATTCAACAATGGCTTTTGTCTCAACACTCAAGTTCATTCAAACATATAGCCGATAGAATTTAAAAACAGTTGCCCGTCATCATGGGTGTGCTTAAATTTTCAAGTACACTGTAGCCAGATTGTTATAGAATTATGGTATTTTGGATATGTCAAAGTGACGTCTTGAATATGAAAGGAGGAAAATCAAAAATTCTCACAAACCTTCTTTGTTGATAGGTTTGTTAATTTGTTGATATAATTTATATTTCAGCCACCTTGTATATAGGTCGATGCATATTATTTTCTGATATTTGTCAACGTCAATAATAAAAAATGTTATGGTAACACAAAAAAAAAGTTGTTATCCAAGAATTTTGTATAAAAAGTTCATAAAAATAAAACTGAACAGAAATCATATAAAACTACAGTCCATTCATTTCGAAGAAACCCAAAAGAACCAGTTACGACATTGGTCCTTCCATCCGCACGTAAATCAATCAGAAGAAACCTACGCTTGGAGCAGACATCAGCATTCAGCAAGCCGATTCCCCAACCGTGAGTTCCTGTCCATTCCTTTCCTTTCCCTTCCTCTCATTTTGAATTGGTATTGTGTGATAGTTTCATATTTTCTCGTTCAAATGGCAGACAAGCTTAAATCTAAACGGGCTCAAATTAAAAGCAGATTGACGCGTTTTCAAAAGTTTAATGGATCTGTTAACAACGAGAATTTGAATGATAGTATTATTGCACAACTAAATCTTCGCATTGAAAAGTTTGAACCCTCATGGGACGATTTCAATGAGGTGCAGTCACAACTTGAAGATTTAGAATCCACCGAAAATGATGAGACTGAGCGGGAACAATTTGAAAATGCATATTTTGATATTTTGAGTCAAGCAAAAACATTATGTTCTGAATATTCCTCTCTTGTAGAAAATCGAAATCAAAGTGAAATTTCTGATAATTCGAGTACTTCTAAATATTTTTCCAACCACAATGACAGTATAAACGTCAAGTTGCCTACAATAAAATTGCCCACTTTTGATGGTCAATATTCCAATTGGCTTGAGTTTCGTGATGCTTTTAAAGCTTTAGTTGATGAAAATAGTTCTTTGTCGAACATTCAGAAATTCTTCTATTTGAGATCATCTTTAGAAAAAGAAGCCTCTAACATCATTAAAGCTATCGAAGTATCATCCGATAATTATCTTGTTGCTTGGAACTTATTGACTGACAGATATGAAAACAAAAGCTTGATTATCCATAACCATGTAAGGGGGATATTCGAATTCCCAGCAGTAAGCAAAGAGTCATATTCAGACTTAAGAAATTTATTTGACACTGTAACAAAACATTTGCGCTCATTGAAGGCTCTTGGTGAACAGACAGACACATGGGATCGACTTATAATTTACATAATCACAAATAAGTTTGATTCGACTACTCGAAAAGACTGGAAAGCTCATAAATATGAAAAATATTTGCCAAGTATGAAAGATATGAATAATTTTTTGAAAACAAAGTGTGAAATTTTGGAAAAAATTGAACAAAATAAATTTGAAAAACATAAGTTGCAAACAATTTTGAAAAAAACTAATTCATATGTCAATACGGAAAAAATTCAGTGTCCATATTGTAAAAAACAACATGGCTTGTATAGGTGTTGGAATTTTTTGAAACTTCCAGTCGCTCAAAGAGTGGTACAAGTCAGAAATCTCAAGTTATGCCTGAAATGTTTGCGTTCCCATGATCAAAATCAATGCACTTTCAATGACTGTCCAAAGTGTAATAAACCACATAATACCTTACTACATTTTGATTCCAATAATCAGAAATCCGATGGTAGAGCGGGAGTTTCACAATCAAGTTCAGTGAATGAAAATATATCTGTCGACACAGAAACAAATGTCAATGTCAATACTTCAGATATACAGAGTCATAATTTTCAGTCATCAACAAATTCATCAGGTGTCTCCCAAGTCCTACTATCAACTGCAATCATAAAGTTAAAAAATCCCAGAACAAATATGATTTTAAAATGTCGGGCATTGCTCGATAATGGATCAATGAGTAATTTCATTTCTTCAAAATTGTGCCAGAAACTTCAATTAGAAACAACCAAAGTAAATCAGGTTGTGAAAGGTGTAGGCGAAATATTGTCAAATCTTAGTGATCAAATAAATGTTTCAATTATATCTTGTCATAGTGAGTTTAACATGAATATTAACTGTTTGGTACTACCGAAAATAACAGATCAATTGCCTTTATTTTCTTTCAACAGAAATGTATTCAACATACCCACTCAATGCGTTTTGGCTGATCCAAATTTCAATATAAGTAGTAATATTGATATTCTATTGGGAGCTGATGTATTTTGGAAAATCATTTTGATTGAACATGAAAATCTTTCAAAAAATATGCCAAGATTACAAAACACAAAACTTGGATGGATATTGGCCGGTAATTTACATTTTCAGAAAAACAATTATGAATCATTAAATTTTTTAAGTGTCGATTCAGAAAGTTCATTGAACAACTCAATTGTTAAATTTTGGGAGTTAGAAAATATTAATAATAACTGCAAAATTTTATCGGAAACTGAAAAATATTGTTAATCGCTTTTTGAGAAAACAACTGAACGCGATACTAGCGGTAGATTCATTGTTGAAATACATTTCAAAAAATCAGTAGAACTGTTAGGAAATTCGGAAAAAACGGCACTTAGTAGATTTTACTCGTTAGAGAGAAAATTAAGCAGAAATCCTCAATTGAAAGAAGAATATGTAAAATTCATGACTGAATATGAAACCTTGAATCATATGACAGAATTGAAAAATGGTGAAATTGATCTGAATTCAACTAACTTCCATTTACCACACCACGCTGTCATCAAGGAGAGTAGTTTAACAACGAAATGTCGTGTAGTATTTGATGGATCAGCAAAAACCGACAGTGGTTTATCGCTAAACGATGTGCAGTTCTGTGGTCCCACTTTGCAAAGGGATTTGTTTTCAATTTTGATGAGTTTTCGAAAGCACGTTTATGTTATCTCTGGAGACTGTGCAAAAATGTATCGTCAAGTACTCATCAGTGAATCGCATCGAAATTTTCAAATAATTTTCTGGAGAGCAAATCCCCAAGATGAACTCAAACGATTCAGGTTAAATACTGCCACTTACGGCACTGCTTCAGCGGGTTATTTATCAATCAGATGCCTGATTCAACTGGCAATTGACCATAAAGATAAATATCCAACTGCAAGTAAAATTATATTAGATTCATTTTATGTTGATGATCTTCTGACAGGGGCTGATAGTGAAACTGACATAATCAAAATTCAATCAGATATTACTAAAATTTTATCAAGTGGTGGTTTCGAATTGCGTAAATGGCTTTGCAATGATAAAAGGGTGCTCAACCATTTGTATGTTAAAAAGGACCTAGACGCTGACATACTACATATTGGTGAAAATGAGCAAAATAAAACGCTAGGAGTCTATTGGAATCCAAACGTTGATCTCATTCAGTACCGAATTCATAATAGCTCTCGACTAACAAATGAACAATTTTCGAAACGTATAATACTTTCAAAGATTTGCCAAATATTTGATCCATTGGGTCTGCTAGGTCCAATAATAATAGTTGCTAAAATGATCATTCAACAATTGTGGAAACTGAAAGGCACTTGGGATGATAAAATTCCTGAAGAATTAAACATTGAATGGTCCAAATTCGAACAGGAATTACCTATAATCAATGATTTGAAAATACCTCGCCATGCATTCATTTCCGAATATATTAGGGTAGAATGCCATGTTTTTTCGGATTCATCTGAGAAGGCGTACGGTGCTTGTATTTATATTCGATGCGTGAATTCATCTGGATCATTTTTTTCTAGACTTCTCTGTGCTAAATCGCGAGTTGCACCTATTAAACAGATAAGCTTACCTAGGTTAGAATTATGTGGTGCAGTATTACATGCCAATCTAGTAAAAAAAGTTTCAGATTCTCTGGAACTGAAATTCGATGAATATTATCTCTGGACCGACTCTACTATAACATTGGCCTGGATTCGGACAGAGTCCAGTAGATTCAAAACTCTTATTGCTAATCGTATTAGTGAGATACAGTCATTAACAAATATTTCAGATTGGCACCATGTTAGTTCAAATGACAATCCTGCTGATCTATTATCGAGAGGTTGTACACCAACCACTCTTTTGAATTCAGATTTGTGGTGGAATGGTCCCATATGGCTTTTGTCTACATGTTCCCAATGGAGAATTGAGGATATTGATACAAATTTTGATATTCCAGAACAACGAACCGTTTCTAACATCTCCATCAAATGTGATGGTCTCAACTTATTCACTAAATTCTCCTCTCTCAAAAAACTACAACGAGTATCAGCTTACATTTTGAGATTTATCAATAATTCAAAAATATGCCAGAGTCAAAGACAATATGGTACATTATTAACTCCTACAGAATTACAAAACTCATTGTTTTTATTATTGAAAATCTCTCAGATTCAGTCCTTCCCACATGAATATTATGATTTGGAAAATGGAAAAAATATCAATAAAAAAAGTGAAATTTTATCTTTGAATCCATTTTTTCATGAAGGTGTCATACGCGTAGGTGGTCGACTTTTCAATTCAGTTCAATCATTTGACCAGAAACACCCAGTATTAACACCTCAAGGTCACAAATTGACGGAACTGATTCTGAAAAATGAACACGAAAAACTTCTACACTGTGGGGTTCAACAATTGCTGTATTCAATTCGTGAACGATTCTGGCCTATATCTGGACGTAATTCTTGCAAAAATATCATTAGAAAGTGTATTGTTTGTATCAAGGCAAAACCTAATCCTACGAATTATCTGATGGGTAATCTTCCAGATGTTCGGGTGAATGATTATTCGCCATTTTTAAATGTTGGGGTGGATTACGGGGGACCATTCTGGCTTAAGGACAGAAAAACCCGTGCACCTAAATTAACCAAGGCATACATGTGCCTATTTGTTTGTCTGTGTACCAAGGCAGTTCATACAGAACTGGTGTCTGAATTAACCACTAATGCATTTATTTCAACTCTCACTAGGTTTATCAGTAGAAGGGGCCAACCCGCCAATATATATTCAGACAATGGTTCCAATTTCGTTGGTGCAAATAATGAACTCAATAAAATTGCGGAATTCTTGAAAAATCAGTCAAACTTCTTAGAAACTCATTATTCCAACGAAAATATTAGGTGGCATTTCATTCCTGCTCAGTCGCCCAGTTTCGGGGGAATTTGGGAAGCCGGTATAAAAAGTGCAAAATATCATATCAAAAGAGTGATAGCTGACACTAAACTCACTTTCGAAGAATTCAGTACAATACTAGTTCAAATCGAAGGTATCCTCAACTTCCGTCCTTTGTGTCCCCTATCATCTGACCCAGAAGACTTATCTGCTCTAACGTCAGCACATTTCCTCGTTGGAAAAACACTGACTTCATTGCCCGAAATCGATACCAAAGACATTCCTGAGAATCGCTTACTCCGATATCAACGTCTACAAAGTATGTCACAACATTTTTGGAGGAGATGGCAGAAAGAGTATTCAGCAGAGCTGCAAACTCGAACCAAGTGGAAGACGAAATCCACTGAATCTCTGAAAATCGGATCCATGGTGCTAATAAAGAACGAGTCTGAAGAACGAGTCTGGATTCACTCAAGACTGGCGGCTTGGTAGAGTTACCAAATTACATCCAGGAAATGATGGAGTCCTGAGAGTAATCAGCGTGAAAACCCGAGGTGGAGAAGTAAAACGTTCACTTGGTAAATTGTGTGTATTACCAATCGAATAATGCTGAACTTTCGAGACAGACATTTTGATTTTCATTTTTTATTCTCATTCAATTTGACTTCGATGAAAGTGTTACTTTCAAGGTGGGCGCCATGTTAATTTGTTGATATAATTTATATTTCAGTCACCTTGTATATAGGTCGATGCATATTATTTTCTGATATTTGTCAACGTCAATATTAAAAAATGTTATGGTAACATGTACACAAAAAAAAAGTTGTTATCCAAGAATTTTGTATAAAAAGTTCATAAAAATAAAACTGAACAGAAATCATATAAAACTACAGTCCATTCATTTCGAAGAAACCCAAAAGAACCAGTTACGACAAGGTTCGTGTACATCATTCATCAAAATATGGAAGCTTATCATGCAATAACATATTCTTTCCTAGTTTTATATTTTGAATAGCTACATTCAAAGTATTTTGAAAAATCGAGATTTTTCCATGATTATAAACTGCACATACTTTCTGTATAAATATTGTTACGCATAACACATATATCCAGTTCTGCAGTACTTTAAGCCTCTTGGTGTTTTGTGAGTTTTGTTATCTTTAACCTTTTGGGAAATCGCACTTACAGTATAAAAACTTGATTTCAGATCTGCTGCAACACGATAAAAATAAATATCTGACATTATTATCCCGCTCTCTTTCGAAATAACTAATCAAAGATGTCAACAACTCCTGGCAGCGACGGTTTTGCACACTTTCTGTATTTTTACGAAGAGTCGGAGACTGATACTCTCTATAGAAGCATCGGAATACACAGTTTTTGATCACAATTATTTAATTTGAAGTGCCATTAAGACAGAACACAAAACTGTCACTTCAGAATGACAATTGTCGATTGGCAAATAACAGACTTCAAACAAATTTCGGCAACATCGAGGGTGCTGCCAACGAAATGCCAAAGAATGACAGGCGCCAAGTTTGAAATTCATTATTAACGTTTCAATTCATTTCCATCAATGAATTGGTACTTGTGCGTTGATTTCAGTCGTCATCGATGATGTGCAAAAGTTTCACAATATGTTATATTTCTCCCTATAAACTCTTGAAATGATGATATCAAAAATTTTCAAACTTTTCAACCTGAATCAAGCAGGTCCATTATATATCATTGTTCACTCAAATATATGCATATACCATTTCCTCCTCTACGAAGACATCTCTTGATGTCATTTTGTGTTTTCCCAACTCTCCCCTCCGATTCTGAGACCTTGTTAACCGTTTCAATTCGAAACATATCGACATAAATTTAGGTTCTGCCCAATTCAGGCTTGATTTATTATTGACTCTAAGTCAAGTTCTCATTAGACTCTTTCTCGATTTCATTTCCACTGGTTCACGATGGATAGAGCCACAAATATATTATAAAATATTCTGGAGAAAAGCAGTGGTTTATGTTTGTTGCTTTGGCTTTCCCAGATGGATTCCTGGGACTAGGAAGGTTCTCGTCAGACCTATTCTACGACCTCAATTTTGGATACCCTGAATTTTTTATGACCAGAAGAGAAAGAAACATAATAACCGTTTATTTCAAATGTTCATATTTTCATTTCCATTATCTAGTTTGAGTTTTACAGTTCATCTTAGCATGGATCTCATTCTACTCATATTTGCAAATCATTGGCTGGGTTCCTAGATGGAGTTTTTCATCTTGGCATGGATCTGAATATGGGTGGGTTCTTATCAGACTGATCTTTGTCTGGTTCCCTCGAAAAAACTTGGTCTTGATTTTGGCATTTATACATTTTAAACATAGCATGAAATTTCGTACTCTCTCATATTCCATGTCACTATCATCATCATTTATTTCTGTCAATCTGCCGCACAATGTCAAAATTGAATATTTTTTTGATTGTATTCAGAAAACTTCGTTCTTCATGAACATGTTTTTTCATCGTTTTGTTCTTGTACACCTTTAGAAGTCCAGCTGAATATTATTCGATGTAAAATAATCTCTCATAATTTCCAATTATCAATTTTTTTTCCATCATCACTCACTACCAGGTGAGCACTGATGATGACCATTCCAGTAGAAAGCGCTCTTAATAAAAAATATTATTGTGAATGAAATGAAAAAATCTTCCGCCATATCTGGGAAACAGGGATATCTCAATTCAATCGCACAACAGTACCACTTCTCAGTCTCTCTGGTCATGGTTGATGGAACTGTTTTTTACACCAAATACCTCTTTTTTCATTTGACCATGTCTCGACCTTATCGCGAAAATCACAGAGCTACAGATCAAAAAACAGTTGATCTTTTTTTTAAATGAAAGCAAAGTATGAGAATATCACAAATAATATTTTTTTATCTACACCCGTACTCTAATAATACACTTATATGCCCAAAACCCGTTTTATAATGAAATCCATTACGATACAGATTTTTCATTACGATACAGATTTTCAACCAATAGAAACCCATTATTTTTCAATCAAGCATGATGTGCATGCTCTTTATTTGACATTTGTCAAGTCAAAATCGGTATAGGTATTGAACTTTTGAAGAATATAGTCAAACTTCGATAAACATAACAAAATGTCTGATACCAGCGATATGGGAGAATCACCTTCGACACCTCCACCGACAGAAATACAGTTAGAATGATTAAATTTTTCATTTGACAAATGCATGATTTATCACTTATTTTTTCATCATATTTTGTGGGCTGTCCGTAGCCGAGCCGTCTATGGCGCTGACATTGATTTTTCTAGCTGAAGGAGACGTTGGTTCGAATCCGGTCTCGTGTAATCTTTTTTTTTTCTTCGATTTTTGATCTTCTTTTCATATATCATCGTTTTATTTCTCGAAGTAATACTATTAATTAAAATTCTGTGGAATTTTTCAAAGAAATTCGTTAAATTGGTATTATTGTGTGCAATATAAATATAATATTTGTAGTTCTTCACTATTTATCGGGTGTAGATAAAATAGCGTATGCAACTCTCATGTAATGGTTATTAATACACTCGCATAAACCATACGAAATTCACCTTCGGCTCGTTTCGTATCCCGGTTTATGCTCATATATTAACAACCATCATTACACGATCGTTGCATAATATACTATTTTTCAATTACTTTCAACTATTGAGTTCTGAAATCAATTAATAAACGGCACCTGTCCATTCCATATGTTTACGTCCATGTAACTTCAACGAACCAAATGAGAACAAGTTAAAAATTGTCACAAAAGATGTAAATGTGGAAAAAATCACATCAGCTATCAAACAAAAATCAATCAAGCAAAATGAATGGATTTCCCGGTAACCCTTTCAGCATTGTTTGCTAATGGTGAACTTATCGAAGTCTCGATTTCCAACTCGAAGGGTAGACTTATGAGGAAGGATAATATGTAGCAGAATCGGATTTCAACTCCATACAAAAGAGGGATTAAATTTGCATTATACGTCTTCGATTCTAATCGATACGTTGCAGAAGAGCGGATTTAGTTATGGGATGAATAATTCTCTTGGGATACCAGATCATTGAAAACTCATTGAATGAACGCTTTTTTTGTGGTTGATGGATTCTTCCTTCTTAGTTTTTTTGGGTTCTCAACCTACAACAATCTGAAAAATGATGAGAATTAATATTGGAATCCATACAAGTGAGAAAGGGCAGATTTTTCATTTATTTCGAAAAGTTGCTGCTTTATCAAACATTTCCTTCTTAGAGGAACACGTTCAGCAACTTCTCGAACTCAATTTGCCCATTAGAAAAATAAAAGAACTCATAATTATCCAATATTTTCCACTGTTAACGTTTCAGAATCAAATCTGCTTCTATTTTCGAAACTTCTTCACAAATATTTATCTTTCGGTTAGTTTTTGAAAATATGTCTCAGACAAAGACACATTTGTGAAGAAATTTCGGAAACGAAAGCAAATAAAATTGTAAACGATAACAACGAAAAGTATTTGATATTTATCAGATCTTGTTTTTTAATTTTTTTCATAAGCGATTTTGGGTTATAGAAGTTGCTGACTGCTAGATTTCGTTACACTCAGAGAAAACTGTTCTTATCAAAGATTGTAGACTTTGGGTACTGACTTTTCGTCTGCATCTGCGTCAGATAATGCGGCAATGGTCTATTCTCTGCTGCGAGGATTAGATTAAAAATCAACCCTTCTACACTTGTAGAGATTTCAATATTAATTCTGAACTTTTGAAATTGTGGTTGGTTGAGAACCCAAACAACTTAGCAGAATCATGTATTACTCTTGTCAGACACTTCCATGAACATACTTATTAGGCAATAGATTGTGTCGAACTTCAAGATGTGACGGTGCTTGTTGTCTCAGTGATCGCTGATAGAAACATTGTGCAACTCTTTTAACCCTTAGATAATCAGATCAGAGGTAAAAATCCTATTTCATTGTAGTATATCAAAGAAGGAATTCTAAACTGCTGGTAGGTTCGTTATGTAAGCCATGTGCCTGTTGTCTGTGGTTCAATGGTACCCTTTTTTTCACTTTATCAGTTGAAAATCTTCATAAGTATGTATCTCTATTCAAGAACCCCTGTACCCTGTATAATTAAAAAAAACTATTTTTTCTAATTATAATAATAAAGAAGTTTTTGATATTCATAAATTTGTTTCAGGGTACAAGTCTGCTGGTCCGATGCTGGCTAAATTCAATATGAATAGCTCAGGGGCCCGATTCTCCAGTTATGATCGTATACGCTCGTTATGTTGTCTCGCAATCCAACATTATTGCTTCATCTCATAGGAGTTTTGAGTTCGACAAACGTTTGTCAATCTCATAACTCGAGAATCGGGCACCAGGCAGTAACACGTTTGGTTTTTATAGGAAAAATCTTGCAAATTCCATTCGAAATGCCCACCACAAGACAACTAGCTGTTTCTGGCGTTGGCATTCATCAGCTGTGGTTGGCAAAGTCCTCGTAGGTTTCCGCCGGGATATGTGATAACAACAACTTACGGATGAACGCCGCCTGGAATCGTTATTTTGTCGACGTTTCGACTCACTCCTCCCAGATCCAGAGACCCATTCAACGCCAGCAAACGCGTTTCTCGCAACTCAAACCACCGAAATATCCGACTGAGAGCTCGATAGGTTTCCTTCCTCCATCAGATGAGTTTTAGAGCAAACAATCAAATTTCTTTTCTTCTGTGCTCATCTGAAATACCCCACAAATCCAAAGAATATATAAAATTTCTTGCCATGGCTGACAAGAATATACATAGGACAGACAAGTATCGAATAGGTCCTACGAACAGCAACTTGCAGTAGGTACGTGATTCGGATTCCCTTCGAACATCACCACGAAACTGTTCCCAAAATTGACTTCATCAACAAGAAGACCATTGCCACAAAAAAACAGTCCTCTCCAGAGTGATTCGCAAAGATATAGGAAATGAAAAACATCCTGGGCCCTATCATTGAATCATTTGCAGTTCTGCAAATACGCTGTTGCTAAGCTGCGAGATGTCTGATTGGTCCCTGCTTAGCAACAACGTATACGTTCAGCCAACGAGTGATCCAAGGAAAGGGCTACCTAATACCTCAAAAAACGAGACGACTTACAAAGTCTTTCTAATTCCTAGAATACATTACAATCCCATCGAAAAAATACTTGTAATTGAACCTTTTGAAATAGTTCCGATATCATGTTTAACACTGTCCGACCCTCATATAAATAACATTCCTCCATCCTCAAAACCTTGGTCTTCACTTTATTATTATTTATTGAAGTAGATTATGAAACTCTCTGGTCAATTTGCATTGAATTCGAAAAGCCCACCACAAGACAACTATGTTTCTGGCTTTGGTCTTCATCAGCTGTGGGTTGGCAGAGTCCTTGTATCGAAGACATATTGTGACAGATAACAAGAAGATTTGAGATGAATCGTCTTGTTGTGGGCATAAAATTGAATGCAAGTTGTGGTAAACCAAAGAATTTGATGAACTTCCTATCATTCTAATGATTTCTGCTTCATGGCAAATATATATATATATATATATATATATATATATATATATATATATATATATATATATATTATTATATTATTTTGTGTGATAATGAATTATGTTTATTATTGAATTTTGTAATTTTATATAATACACATCATAATATAATATTCTCAGGGTTTTTCAAAAAAAATTTTGTATATGAATATCGATCTCAGGGTTTTAAAATTATAAATGAAATTCCTTGGTCATAGCATTTCTTTTCACCTCAGGTGGATTCCAATCAGGAAGGAAATCCAAGGCTCAAAGTACTTCATGAGAAGTTAGGAACCTTTCAGCTTTTTTAAGAAACAAGAATTGAATTTCATGCTTTTTAATTATGAATAGAAATTTTGAAATGAAATGTGACAACACAGAATTAATAACAACAATAACCTATCATATATGGATTAAAATAACCTTAATCTAAAATTCATATTCTAATATACATGTCTGGTAATTTGAACGCTTTTCGTATCTACGAACGTGGTTCTGTATCAAGTTCATTGGTTATACTTCGCCGGTAAGTCTGCAATATGACATATTAGTGCATTTCCGAACGTTCTAAATGGTAACTCGCGTCAATGTCAATTGTCATTCTAACTTATGTTTACTTTCACTATTTACATTCAAAAAAAATGTTAAATGTTCTTCAGAAAAATGGGGATAAAAAAAGTTCATTGAGCTCAGGGAAATAGTTTATGTGCACAAGAAAATAGATATATGCGTTGCAACGATATATGGAAAGTGTTTACCATGCTGGTTTCCCTCGATGTGGTGATTGGCGACTCCAACAAGCAATTTCTAGCCTGCTGAGTGATTTTCGTTGCTGTGTTGATGTTGATGGAAACGGCCTTGGTTCGGGCTCTGGAGTGAAGATTTCTTCTGGGGAAAGTTTGGATGGGACGAATGTCTTGGATTCATTGGTGATGAACCATATCACAATCACAAACACTTTGGATAAGTTTTGAACATAATTAGGTACATATTTCCTTCTATTTTAATTTAATAAAAATTTTGTCATGCTCATGCTTTGAAATGCATTTTCGAAGTCCTTGTTTACAAATAAACAACTGAATGAGTTGTTTCCCTAGCAACTTGTTGCTTCGATAACTATTCTAAATATTTACAAATTAATTCTAAATCTATTCTATAATCTACAAATTTCTAATTAATATCATTTTAAAGCTTGATTCTTCAAGTATATCCCAATATGTGTTATTTTTCCATTAAATTTCTAATTCCTTGCTTAATTTCAGTAAGCATCATTCAATATCAGAAAAAGTTGAATTCTCCTTCTCATATTTAAATTTGCTGAATGTTCTCAATTCAAAATTTAATTCTATTTTATCTATTGAAATTGATTTGGAAGTTTCTTTATGACTTTATGCATTGTTTGGGACTAATTTCATTCATTTAACTGTTATCAATTTCTTGTATTTCATTGCTAAAGTTGGTTAATTATCACGTGACAGATGTCATGTCATTTGGTGAATAACATTTCTACTCATGATATACGAGGTGTCCAAAAGATTCCTCCTGTTTGACTTCATCTGAGATAGAAAGATTTTTGCTTTTTAAAGTGAGTAGGTTGGATTTCATAACAATATATATATATATATATATATATATATATATATATATATATATATATATATATATATATATATATATATATATATGTTACCGGCAATGTGTACAATTCAGGCATTGTATGGAATACCTAGGCATTGTATACATTGCCGAGTGAATCCAGGCAAAGTATAAAATGAACAACATTGTTGAAAATTGTTTATTGCAAAAAACAAACATGAAATTTATTAAACATAGGATCTGAAAATCCTCATATTTCACTAGAGTAAAATTTAAAAGTGAAATATTAGTGAATAATTAGCTTTCATTTTCTTAGCTTAGGTTAGGTTAGGTTAGGTTAACCTTAACTTGAAAACAATGGAACAGACAGATTTTTAACTCTGCCTGAACTCCAGCAGCATTCTATATATATATATATATATATATATATATATATATATATATATATAACCTTGTTAGCGAAACGCGCGTCTTGTGCAAAAATATCAGTTTGGTGTTAGGATATTTTTGCACAAGACGCGCGTTTCGCTAACAAGGTTAGCATCTTCAGGAGAAGATAATTGATAATGTATATCTTCTACTACTACTACCACTATCTGAGTTTTCTATTTATATTTCAATCATTTTCCATACTCCTACATATACGGCATGAAATAAGATTTGATGAATAAAAAAACGTGGTTTTTTTGGAAAGCATTTATGAACCCATGAATAGCATGATGAGTATGTGTATCTATAATATTTGCTCCCATCCTTCTTATGTTATGTAGGAATAGTCTTTGCCGACTAGTTTAGAGCAAGACATGTTAACAGTTGGTTATGCAGCATACGGAAGTGTACTTTTATAACATAATCGAAATATTGAATAATCTTGTGTTATGAGAGTATACTTCCATTTTTGTGATTTTGCTCTTCCCGTGATTTTCGATGAACCAATTCTTTCTGAAAAAAACTTCGATCAAAAATTAATTCAAATGAAGCTCACCAAGCGACAAGCAAAAATGAGGGCAGTGAATAATTCAACAGAAAACTGTCTGGAGCATTGCGTCCCACAATGATTGAGTATCCTGATCACAATCACTAACGGAGACTCAGCTATATTCATCAGCAACCAATAACGCCATTTTATAGCCTCGTATTCAGTAATGAACCCACAAAATCGGGCTAATGCCTTTATAGTGGATATCTCTACAGTGAGGGTGGACAGAAAGTAAAATCCAGCCATGAAATACTTCCGCTTCACCTCAATCTCCGTGGGGTTTTGATTGACGCGATCTTTGCCACGGGATGCGAGTTGTAACGAGGGTGTGCACTGATTGTGCCGGTTATCTTTGGCATAGCGTGACGTTGGATTTCTCGGTATTATTGAAGTTTCCAGAATGGCTTGGAGATAATCCTAGTTCAGATGAGCGGTGACAAAAGTTGACTAGGAAGACATGATATAAACAGCGAAACGATTATTTATAATCGATATTTATACAGTCAGACCAATTTTGATGGATTTCATTTCATTTAATGTAATTTTCCGATATCGCATATCATATTTGAATGCAGTTTTCGGGTATGATGCTCAGCTCATTTTTCAGTTCATTGATAATATACTCATGATAAAATTTTCGTTCAGTTTGATAAAATATACAATATATTAAGAAGATGAAGAAGTCACAAGGGTACTGTCTGACTTGAATGTCATTATTTCATAGTGGATGATTTTTCTCATGATTTCTAGGGTTGTCAACCTACCACGATCTGAAAAAATCGAAACCTTAATGACAAGGTTCATTCGATAAATGTAAAGCACTTGTTCCAAGAGAAAATATGATATGCATTTCGATATATTTTTTACTTAATAACTGACATAATAATCATAATATATATATATACTCTAGGAAGTTCTCGACTGTCAATAGATACGAAGGTGAGTTTTATCGGGTGTTCAGTCGTTCAAGAATCAGATATCAAAATTGCACAACGAAATGTTATTACCATAAATAATATATATTCCAAATTAAAAGATGAACAATCCCCATTGATGAAATCAAATGTAGTCTATAGTATACCTTGCAATTCTTGCCACAAAAAATACATCGGTCAAACGAGTCAAACTTAAAAATCTAGATTAACTGGACATAAGAGTGACTGTAGACTACACAAAAAATCTTGTGCTCTCACTGAACATGTTATTGATAATGATCATAACATGAACTTTGAAGAAACTGAGATTTTACACACTGAAGAAAACTTAACAAAAAGATTATTTTTAGAAATGATTGAAATCAAACAAGAAATTTATACATTAAATAAGAAAACGGACATAGAACAATTAAGTAAAATATATTCTTATCTTTGTAACATTTCCAAAATCTCCATATATAAATTCCAATCAAGAAATCATGCTCTCTTAGGAATTCTGTCAGTCAGTGTCCGTCAGCATTCAGTAAGGGATGTATTATTCTATTTTATATATTATGTTGAGTTTATCTATTTAACTCGTTTTACCAGTAAGTTTATACCATTTTTATTTATACATTAGTTATTTGACCATTTATTGTACATTTCAGACTTGATAAAGATAATAAACATTATCGAAATCTTGGTAGAGTAAAGAAGAGTTTTTCTCCAATTATATATATATATATATATATATATATATATATATATATATATATATATATAGAGGCGAGGTAGTCTTTGCTGACAAGTCAACAGAACTCGGGAATTATGTCTGGGACAGCAGCAAAAGCGAAAGTGTACTCTCATCACAATATATTTCCAATATTTCGACAATCGATTATTGTCATCATCAGGGAGCTACAAAATAATGCTGATGAATGAAAGTATGAAACAAAATTCTCCTTGCTCACATTGTTAGTGAGGATGGTCGTTAAATGAGATGGTTAGAAAAGTCAGATGACACATAGTAACATTTTTTAAAAACATTGATACGTATCAGGACAAACACTCAAACACGTTGAAAAATATTCTCTTCCTTTTTGGTGAAAAGATGTAGTGACGAACACCATGTGGAAAAGATAGAAGGGCATGAAATTTTATGGTTATGAAGGCGCCAAAAGTCATTTGTCGAAAATGTCACATTTGACTGAAAAATTCTTGTTGAGACACAATTTGGTCTAAGCCGCTGAGACCTCAATACAATTACAGGTGCTGCAAAGAAAGAGGTAGGAAAATTTTATATAGTAGTGAAACTTTTGTTTTTGAAAAATGAATTTAGTTTTGTGGAAAAATATATACTCAATATTTTGATTAAGTAACGTCACTTTAATTGCCTTCGAGAACCCTCGAATTCCCATCAATCAATAATAAATATGATGAATAAATTTCACTCAAATGATTGAGATCGGATCTTTCATTCAAACAATTTGAAGATTGGGAAATGAATGCCATTTCTAAGAACATTCTCCTCGAAACATTCCCTTCAATTGATAAAAAATTTTGTGGAACCGTAATTCATTGAATGTCCTTCCTTGGAAGTATGTTCACGCAGAGCACACCTCCCAGGATGGAGTCTGCTGTCGCTTCTATGTGAAGAAATGCGATTTTTAAACAGTCTTCCTGTCAGTCCGATTAACTCAGAGTCACAGTCATTGCAAGGAATACAGTAAACCACATTTGACTGGGATAATTTTGGAACTTTATCTTTGACATTAGAAAAAAGGGAATCAATTGTGAGAACAGTTTTATTGGCTATCTTAATATTATCCATGTTACTAAAAATTCTGGCCAGTCCAGGCGTGATCAGACTAATGTATGAAAAATTACTATGGGGTTTAATATAGTTTTGACTAATAGATATGAGTTTTAAATTTGGATTATTATTATGATTTTGAGGGAAAGTTAATGGTGACGTGCCAAATAAGATCTTATTTGAAAGTGAGGAAGGATAAGAATTATTTAGGAATGATTGTTTCAAAATATAGAGATTCTTCTGGTGAAAACCCTGGTCCGAAATGCGAAGAATTCGATTTTTCATCTGTTTGACCACGTTTACCTCCATGGAATCTTTATGGTATGACCAATAGTTTAAATACCTACCAGAGTTGATAGGTTTTCGGTAACCAATATAACATTTGGGGAGGTACGCATCAATCTAGTATCCAGAAATGGAACACTACAATCTGTATCCTCTTTTTCAAAGGTGAATTGGATAAACTGATCATAAAATATTGAAAATATCTACTATCTCGTCAACTCCAAACCTAGATAGTGTCAATATGATATCATCAACAAATGTTTTAATGGAAGATATATGAAAAGGAACTACAAGCAAGTCATATATCACATAGTTTGCTAAAATGGGACTGATTTTAGCACCCATAGGTGTACCAAATGTTTGTTTATAAATATTACTATCAAAAGAGAAATATGTATTGTTAAAAAGGAAGGTTAATAAATTTATGAAATCATTTTCGTGAATGTTGCAATATGTATTAATATTATGCCAATTTTTATGAATTACTTTTATGCAATACTCCAAATAAACATTGCTAAAGAGGGAGACAACATCTAGACTTGCAAGAACATAGTCTTCAGGAAGTTGAAATTTGTGGAATTTATTTGAAACCTCAAACAAAATTATAATATAATATGGATTTTCAGAATCATAAGCCTTTGTCAGAATGTCATTCAAAAAAGATGCCAATAGTTCAGTGGGATCGATTATTTATGGATGCAATAATAGGACGAACTGATAACGTAGGTTTGTGAATTTTTGGTAATGCATAAAATTTTTAAATGACTCCTGTGTAATAAGTTAACTTCTTTTCTATGACTTTATCAATTTGGTTGGTGGTGAATAGATTTTTGGTGAGATTTGTTGGTGCTGCATACACGTGACTGATAAATCAGGGAAAGTCGTATTTCGTGTAAATACACGATTTACACGAAATACGACTTTCCCTGATTTGAATAGATTTTTAACGAGTAAATTACATTCATTTTGAACTTGAAGAGTAGAATCTTAATTGACCGATGTGTAGGAATTACAATTATTAATTAGTTCAGAGGATAATTGAGAATACTGATCTTTTTTCATGACCACTGTAACATTTCCTTTGTCGGACCTTGTGACAACCAGGCTAGGATTCTGTATTATGAATTTTTTGTTTTATTATTTAAATTATGGTAAAATGAAGAGGAATGTTTGGAAGAATGTACATAGTTGGTAGAACGGGCTATTGCGGAATTCCTTTCTTGATCATTAGTGATCTTTGAAGTTACCCAATCAATGTCTGCCCTAATATTTTTTTAAATAGAAAGATCTTGTTTTGAGATCGGTTGAATTTTGGGCCTAAGGCTAAGAAACTTGAGATATCTTGAGGAATTAAAATGTCAGATACGTTTTTTATCCAACAAGGTTGTGTATTAACTTTATGAGAAGATTCTTATTGAAATAAGTTATTAATTTCAACGGTATTTTTACTTTTTGTTAAATGAAAAATTTTATTTAATTTTATTTGTTGGAAACTAGAAAACTCTGCGAAAAGCAACTCACTTGTGCCATTAATCTCTCGTTTGAGCATCTGTAACTGATTTTCCAACTTAGGAATCAATTTATGAATGATGTCGATTTCATAATCAAAAAGTTTTGTTCCTAACCATAAACATAAGTTTCTTGACTGCTTAGTGAAGTTGATATCTTGTCTAAGAAGAAGGTCATCGATTGGAGCTGTAGAATGCCGAATATGGTTGTGTAATATCCCAAATTTTCTGCATGTGAGAAGAAAAGTTTTACGGTTGTATATATATATATATATATATATATATAAATATATATATATATATATATATATATATATATATATATATATAAATGTGTGTATAATGTCTTCACAGGGTTTGATTTCTACTGATTCGTCTGCCGGTTCCACTTCCATTTTGAAGTCATTCTCAAGAACTGTTAGACGAATATCTACCCATACTGCCCAGGTCAACTACTCCCTCAATATCCAAGCAGGAAAATGCAAATATTTGCCAACGGTGTTTATAATACTTCTCCCCGTCAGGGTAATTGATATGTTGATAAAGTTTCAACTTCTACACCAAAGGTTCTAACCACCAAAAAGATGGTTAGCTTCTTTCTGAATAGAATCAAGATTTTTCAATTTTTTTTTGCCTAGCCCACACGTGAGAACTGAATTCTGAAGTGAAGTTCTGTGCCATGCAGGTCATCAGATGCTGGCGAGTATCGAAATATTTTTTGGCACGAAATAGAAGGTCAAGCTCCTGGAAAGCGCTTTCAGCGATCGATCTTACATGGTTGCCCATGTGAAATTGTTACTAATCGTAATTCCTTGCATCGAGATACTTGTCTTTGTAGGGATAGTTACTACTGACATCTGAATATTGGCTAAATGTATATCGGCATTCTTTGGGAAGAAACATGCCTGGTTTTTCTCATTATTAGATTTCACCCAGTTATTCTATTATTTTCGCCAAGAGTACTGTCGTCAGCAAAACTTTGCACTGACTCCAGTAATTCTACCACTGACCTAAAGATAAAGTATTTTCCTATGCTACCTGGAAACAAAAATAAAGTGTTGTAGAGGAAATAGTTCTGAGGAATGTGGCGTTCTTTGCAACCCTTTAGCTGATGCAGAACATAATCTAAAAAATTCCTGAACCTAAAAAAACGATCGAAGAAAAAACAAAGAATCCTGTAAACAAAATTCAAACAAGCGGATTGTAGACAATGGAATTCCTATCAAATGAAATCAAATAATGAAATACAGTGAAAAATCGCGTTTTGTTTTAGCTTTGTTCCTGGTAATTTTCATGCAAATCAATTCAAATTTATTGTATAGTGAGCCTTCGTCAAGTAGAAAAAAAAGTGATTTCAAGGAATTCAAAAAAATGAAATAGTACTCAATTCATAGTGAAATTCAGAAAGAAAGGCATTTTGTTGATTTGGCCATTGCCCAGCTGTGGCAACATCTACAGAATTCATTCAGGGATCGAAGACATCCTGAATATTTTAACTGGAACTAGTTTTCTTGACTCATAACGTCAAAAAAAATAAATCAATAAAAATGTTTTTTTTCAGTTTTTTTTTTTGCGACAAATCTTGTTGGATTCGAAGTAAATACATTCAACACATATTTGAATATACTATCAAGATACCATCAAGTTTATATAGATAGGATTGATGGACAGTAATGTAATTAACTGTCACAACGCTCCTAAACATGGTTCACAGAGGGTATAAAAAATAATATCCCCTAACGAAAAAGGTTTGCGTACGACAATAAAATCTGATTTGTATAAAAATTTTGCTTGTTCAGGAGATCCTGCTGCCATCGATATATCGATATCAATTATATTTATGTTGTAGATGGTGGATTTCTCTCGTACCATGTAGTTTGGAAAGGAAATATTTCAATGAATGCTGTTGTAATATTTGATGTATATCTCGAGGACGAAACAAGAAGGTTAGAACAGCACCAAAGGCAACGATGACAAACAAAACAGGTGAGACATGACTTAGACTTGTCAGTGAAAATATAAAAAGAGATAAAACTGCTGTCTCATTCATTGAAGGAAAATAATTTCGCCAGTTGATAGTTAAATTATAAGCCACAGTCGAGTCTGTCGTTATAATCGGTGAATATGTAGATCTTGTTTCATTGACGCAGTAAACTCCAACAGGAAAGAAAATTTCTTTATTAGAACAAGATCGACAAGCTGAACGAGATAAATGGTACCCAAACATCTGTTTTCTATATCCAAATGTGAAAAAGTACATTTCTCTTTGTCATGCTGCGACCGGCTGCGACACTGTCGTACTTTCATAAGCAGGGAATAACGAAATTAATTAAATTACTGGAAAACAATACATCTCTTCTAACATCATTGAATACATTTCACTATGACAAGATAATCATTACATCATATTGCAAGAATTGGCGGGGTACATTGAATGAGCTAGACAACAAGCAATGCGAGTGTACTTACAGTTGCAGATATGAAATGGAAATGATGTCGTCGAACTGACTGGGGTTGCAAAATTCCCAACGGTTCTCTACTGCCAATTTATACAAGCAATGATTTAATTTATTCAAATTTTGCAAAAAATACTCGTCGCTGCAAGAGTGGGTGCGAAGGCGGAAACTGTAATTGCAGAAAACATGGGCTGAAATGAAGAAAACTGTCACAATTATGGAAATAATACTGACTCACAGAAAAACTCTGATATTGAGCAAGATGATTTTTGAAATGAATGAATGAAACATGAAAATGATAATGTTTGGAGTTACCACTGTATTGTTACTGACGAATTCTAATCATACCAGCGTTGATAGGGAATGATCATTTTGTTATGTGAAAACCTAAGTGCAGTACTTACTTCTTCAAAAATCTCAAGGGAGAATGAAATACATTCAGATATTTGTTAAATGTGACTTCTAATCAAAGAAGTTTTGTCACAAAAAAAAATAATTGAAAAAATGACATTTTCACTGATTTTCTTGAGGTTATTATACAAGTAATCTGGTTCTAGTGGAACACATGAGTTGTTTATCCTAGAAAAAATTGAAGCCCTGAATGAATACTGTAGGTGTTGCCATGGCTGGGCAATGGACCATTTATGAAAAGCCTTTTTCAATTTTATTATAAATCGAGTTATTTTCAATTTTTTCGAATTTTCTGGAAACACTTTTTCCCTACCCAACGAATGCTAACTATACATCAAATTTGAATTGATTTATATGAAAATCAACAGAAACGCAGCTAAAACAAAAAACGCGATTTTTCATTGTATTTTGAGATTTTCTCGAGAAGTACACAACGGATCTCAATCCACCTTATGTCATTTGATAGGTTTTTTTATTGTCCACAACTTGCCAATTCTACTTTGTTTAACAGGATTCTTCTTTTTTTTCTAATTGCTTGAAACCGTTTCTTCAGGATTCAGGAATCTGCATCAGCTAGGGGATGAAAAAATCGCAACATTCCTTAGAATTTTTTACTCTACATCCACATATTTTGTGGTTTCTGGTAGCATCAGAATAGTTTGTTCTCTTAGATATACTGGACTATAGTCGGGCTGTTCAAAAGGTAGAATTCCAGGACGCGTAAAACAGTGAATGCCTGCATCTATATTAGCCTGCGCGGCGTAGCCACGCCTTCTAAACTGAAATAAATGAAGAACTGTTTACACCGTACTGTACTCATTTGTGCTTTGTATTTATTTTGTATTTACGTGTACGTTAATTAAATAATATGGATGGAAACACTTTTTCACCTCCAAGAAAATGTTAAAAAAAACATTCAACTGTAGAGGAAAAAGGTGTAATAATGAACACTTATAAAAAAGCATCCCAAGAGTTTATGGGAGAACAGGGAAATACTGTTGAATTAACTGCTGAGGCGACGTTTTTGTTGAGTGGTGTAAATCAGACTTGTAACATTGGGGAGAGGAACATTTGAAGAGTGCGTGCCGTTCACGTGATCATTCTATCTTTTCAGCTGCTACACTATAACTGAACAAGATATCTTTTCCTGCAAATTATATTGATATGAAGCAGAAACAAAGTGGGCGCCAAAACAGAACCCTGTAAAATATCTGCATTCATTGAGAAGATATCAGACGAAACCCCATCAACAACCACAAATGGAAAAAGAAACTTTCTCCAACAAAGCACACGATTGAGGAGGTGAACCATAAAACAGCAGTTCAAAAAAAAGATTCCGATGCCAAAGTCGATCAATGTCATGTATTGTCAGAAATTCACCTGTTTATTTTTGCATGTTTTCTCCACATAACAGGGGAGCCCAAGCGGGGATATCGGGATTTCCTAAAGCGCGGCAGATCAATATACAGGGGGATACCTTGTACCCGGTTAAGTACTTCCACCATATATGAGCCCTATATATATGGCGCCTTTCAAGGATAAAGATAAAGATTTTTGGTGAGATTTGTTGGTGCTGCATACACGTGACTGATAAATCAGGGAAAGTCGTATTTCGTGTAAATACACGATTTACACGAAATACGACTTTCCCTGATTTGAATAGATTTTTAACGAGTAAATTACATTCATTTTGAACTTGAAGAGTAGAATCTTAATTGACCGATGTGTAGGAATTACAATTATTAATTAGTTCAGAGGATAATTGAGAATACTGATCTTTTTTCATGACCACTGTAACATTTCCTTTGTCGGACCTTGTGACAACCAGGCTAGGATTCTGTATTATGAATTTTTTGTTTTATTATTTAAATTATGGTAAAATGAAGAGGAATGTTTGGAAGAATGTACATAGTTGGTAGAACGGGCTATTGCGGAATTCCTTTCTTGATCATTAGTGATCTTTGAAGTTACCCAATCAATGTCTGCCCTAATATTTTTTTAAATAGAAAGATCTTGTTTTGAGATCGGTTGAATTTTGGGCCTAAGGCTAAGAAACTTGAGATATCTTGAGGAATTAAAATGTCAGATACTTTTTTTATCCAACAAGGTTGTGTATTAACTTTATGAGAAGATTCTTATTGAAATAAGTTATTAATTTTAACGGTATTTTTACTTTTTGTTAAATGAAAAATTTTATTTAATTTTATTTGTTGGAAACTAGAAAACTCTGCGAAAAGCAACTCACTTGTGCCATTAATCTCTCGTTTGAGCATCTGTAACTGATTTTCCAACTTAGGAATCAATTTATGAATGATGTCGATTTCATAATCAAAAAGTTTTGTTCCTAACCATAAACATAAGTTTCTTGACTGCTTAGTGAAGTTGATATCTTGTCTAAGAAGAAGGTCATCGATTGGAGCTGTAGAATGCCGAATATGGTTGTGTAATATCCCAAATTTTCTGCATGTGAGAAGAAAAGTTTTACGGTTGTATATATATATATATATATATATATATGTATGTATATATATATATATATATATATATATATATATATATATATATATATATATAAATGTGTGTATAATGTCTTCACAGGGTTTGATTTCTACTGATTCGTCTGCCGGTTCCACTTCCATTTTGAAGTCATTCTCAAGAACTGTTAGACGAATATCTACCCATACTGCCCAGGTCAACTACTCCCTCAATATCCAAGCAGGAAAATGCATATATTTGCCAACGGTGTTTATATATATTATATTAATCATACCAGCGTTGATAGGGAATGATCATTTTGTTATGTGAAAACCTAAGTGCAGTACTTACTTCTTCAAAAATCTCAAGGGAGAATGAAATACATTCAGATATTTGTTAAATGTGACTTCTAATCAAAGAAGTTTTGTCACAAAAAAAAATAATTGAAAAAATGACATTTTCACTGATTTTCTTGAGGTTATTATACAAGTAATCTGGTTCTAGTGGAACACATGAGTTGTTTATCCTAGGAAAAATTGAAGCCCTGAATGAATACTGTAGGTGTTGCCATGGCTGGGCAATGGACCATTTATGAAAAGCCTTTTTCAATTTTATTATAAATGGAGTTATTTTCAATTTTTTCGAATTTTCTGGAAACACTTTTTCCCTACCCAACGAATGCTAACTATACATCAAATTTGAATTGATTTCCATGAAAATCAACAGAAACGCAGCTAAAACAAAAAACGCGATTTTTCATTGTATTTTGAGATTTTCTCGAGAAGTACACAACGGATCTCAATCCACCTTATGTCATTTGATAGGTTTTTTTATTGTCCACAACTTGCCAATTCTACTTTGTTTAACAGGATTCTTCTTTTTTTTCTAATTGCTTGAAACCGTTTCTTCAGGATTCAGGAATCTGCATCAGCTAGGGGATGAAAAAGTCGCAACATTCCTTAGAATTTTTTACTCTACATCCGCATATTTTGTGGTTTCTGGTAGCATCAAAATAGTTTGTTCTCTTAGATATACTGGACTATAGTCGGGCTGTTCAAAAGGTAGAATTCCAGGACGCGTGAACAGTGAATGCCTGCATCTATATTAGCCTGCGCGGCGTAGCCACGCCTTCTAAACTGAAATAAATGAAGAACTGTTTACACTGTACTGTACTCATTTGTGCTTTGTATTTATTTTGTATTTACGTGTACGTTAATTAAATAATATGGATGGAAACACTTTTTCACCTCCAAGAAAATGTTAAAAAAAACATTCAACTGTAGAGGAAAAAGGTGTAATAATGAACACTTATAAAAAAGCATCCCAAGAGTTTATGGGAGAACAGGGAAATACTGTTGAATTAACTGCTGAGGCGACGTTTTTGTTGAGTGGTGTAAATCAGACTTGTAACATTGGGGAGAGGAACATTTAAAGAGTGCGTGCCGTTCACGTGATCATTCTATCTTTTCAGCTGCTACACTATAACTGAACAAGATATCTTTTCCTGCAAATTATATTGATATGAAGCAGAAACAAAGTGGGCGCCAAAACAGAACCCTGTAAAATATCTGCATTCATTGAGAAGATATCAGACGAAACCCCATCAACAACCACAAATGGAAAAAGAAACTTTCTCCAACAAAGCACACGATTGAGGAGGTGAACCATAAAACAGCAGTTCAAAAAAAAGATTCCGATGCAAAAGTCGATCAATGTCATGTATTGTCAGAAATTCACCTGTTTATTTTTGCATGTTTTCTCCACATAACAGGGGAGCCCAAGCGGGGATATCGGGATTTCCTAAAGCGCGGCAGATCAATATACAGGGGGATACCTTGTACCCGGTTAAGTACTTCCACAATATATGAGCCCTATATATATGGCGCCTTTCAAGGATAAAGGATCAAATTAGTAAAAAAAATTGATCATCTGAAACTCTCGAGCGCGTCAGATTAAGTTAGGGTGAGTTAGTTAGTTATATTCTGAAACGTGTATATTCCACTAATCTGACAATTCGAGAGTGACCTAAAGAAGGAGGAGGGCTACAAAGTTGTAACGTCATCTCGACATTCTCGAGCGTGGCTAATTTTATTTTTATTTTGATGCCTGTATTCCCCTTTCCACGTTTCTATTTCTCTCTCACTCTTTCTCTATCTATTGCTCTCTCACTCCGTCCCCACTCTAGTTTCTCTTTCCATGATGCCATGACAGTTGATCACACAGACTCGTTGGTGGCATGATATTGTTTACAACGAATATCCAACGTTTTAAAATTTTGAAAATTCAATTGCTTATAATTATTCTCTCATAAATACAAGTATTCTACTAAAAAAAGCATACACTTTTTTTCATTTACATGCTTCTTCCTGAGATTTTCAATTAATTAAGTTCAATGATTCAAAAAAATTCAAAAACAATCAAATTGGTAGAATAGGAGAATACCTCCAGATAATCGTCAGATTATGAGACTGCAACGTCTAGGGCGTAAAGATGAACCATATATCTTGATCTGACGCGCTTGTGTATTTCAAAATTAAGAATTTTTTTTCACATTCCAATAACGGCTACGAGTTTGCGTCACATCCAAACCATCAGATTATTATATAAAAGCTTTTGTTTAGGTTCACTTAAGATCCCCTAAGAAAATCTGACGCGCTCGAGAAAAACTTTTTTTTTTCATTTTCAATCCTCACGTACGACCACCCCCATCATGGAAACAATCAGATTAACATACGTACATATTAAAAAATATGTAGGACATCGATGATATCAATATCTGATGCGCTCGAGTATGTCAATGCAATAGTCTTTTTTTACATTTTTGAAAGTCTATAGCCACTCCCCCCACCGACGAAAAGGTATACATTATATAACATTACTTTTTTTTATCACCTAAGCTTCGCAACACAATAGGTCTCTATGGCGCTCGAGTGAATCCCGATTTAGCATCATGGGCTCTCCTACTAACAACTTTTTATGTCCATTGTTGTAGCCTCATCAGTTGAAATGAATATTATCAGTATTATAAGTTTAGTTACGATAAGAAGTGACATAAAAGCAGGAAGTTTTATTCCTCATTTTTCAAGATGATCTCCTACCACATAGTAACGGCTGCATCTGAGTATATCTACTTTTCGCAAAACTAATTCATACAAAACATTTGAAATTAATACCAGTAATCAGACTACTTCAATGAATGAAAGGAAACATGAGGAAGAAAGGCGACTCAAAGGTTACAGAAGAACATGACTGAACATCAACAACAATGGGGTATTGGCATAAGCGGAGTTGCCGGTTGAATGCTTATTGATTCGACCCCCAATGCAGATACATCGACAGAACGATTAATGTTTGATCGCCCTCGGTTGGGTGATAACCGATCCCCACTTTTTAATTCCGTCAATCAAAACTACGGGGAATATATGCGGCATTTATTACATAATTAAAACGCATTGGCTTAGAATTCCATACTGATATTGGTCGAAGAGGAGATAAATGGGAAGTTCTGTCATCCATTATACGGTTTTGTTTTTGTCGTTCGAGCTTGATTCTTAGCAATAACTGAGTAATATAATGTCACCTGTTCATTCTTTTCGGAGCTAATTATGCTTTCAGGAGGGTAGCTTGTCATTTTTTCGAACAATTTGAGGCACGTTTTTGAAAAGTTCTGATTTTTCTCTAGGATGAACATTATTATATTCTATTAACTAAGGTATTGCGTGGGAGCACTGCCTGTAGAGGCTTTTCTCGGTCCAACCAACAATTCGTCTTTCAAATATAATAAATAATTTCTCAATATTGAACTGAATAGTTAGCTGATAATTGGAGAATATCACAATAGAATCATTTTATTTTCTTCACATTTTGCTATTTCCAGACTAGAATACATCGAGCAGCCTCGTAACATTTATTATCAGCCTGAGATTATTTTTCCTATTCCATGATATTTGGCCAGATCATGCTGGGTGAAGCTGGGTTTTTATACTCTTCCGTATCTCATGGGTAAATAATGTTTCTCAAAGCGTGTTTCTATAGCCAGTCTACTCCGACCAATGTATTCTTTGATTTCGTATATTCTCGACTTTTCTGTGTTTTCTCATGCAGCTTCTGATCCATCAGGAAGTTGTTCTGATTCATTTGAGGTTCTGTATGCCATTTTCGTTCTCACTTTTTCGAAAATCTGTTGGAGCACTCTGGTGGAATGAGGTTTATAATATGGGATTACTATAAAATTTTTGGAGCTGTCATAATTTTGACATGTCTCACAGATATTTTTCCCAAATAGTAATATTCTAGAAAACATACATACTATATCTGACTATATTTTCCTTATCGCATTTATTCTTCTTGGAAAGAAATTCACAAGGCTATGGACAAGAAATTGCACTGCTGCCAATTTATGTTCTGGGAGCTGATTCGGGTCTTTGGGAATGTTCCTGAATGAGTTTATGCTGTTTGGTAAATATCAAATTCTATACAAGTCTCTTTGTTCCACCTGACCGATGAATCTTGAAATGGCATTTGCTGATCAATGTTTTACTCCAAACGTAACTTTATAATCTTACACCTGCTGTTCAGTGCTGGAAAGACATTCTCAATTTCGGTTAATCTCATATCGAAGTCAGTGAATATACCTTATTCAAACCGAAAGAGAGTTATTATCCTCGTCTCAAATCTGCTCATGAACAGGTTCGCTATGAATCGATTTTCTAGGTTTGTGGTCTCGGTAGTGTAGTGGTTAGCATATCTGCCTATCAAGCGGAAGGCCGGGGTTCGAATCCTCGCCGGGCCACCATGCTGGGTAATCGCACGTTAAAAGATAAGGCCTCGTTGATCCATTGCTCGCACAAGTTTCGACTTCTGAGGGTTGACGTTCGTCAGCTGGTTAACGGAAACGAACAATTTATTTTTGCTTTATCATATATATTTGGAACAATCTATCTTGACACAGAACTAATAACGTATATGCCCAGTAATCTCTGTGAAGTAAACTAAGATGAAAAACACCTATTATATGGGTTCACTGTGTTGAAATTCATTCCTAGGTGTTTTTTCTTTCGTCATAGTCTGCACTACCACTGTGCAACTGGAAAAATAGCTGAGTTTGTGCCAGGATGTATTGCATAAGCTATAACATGTTTCGTGGTAGCTCGATTATGACTGATTTTTCCATGACCTTCGCTATCACGTTGGGTGGAGTTGATAGCGCGTTGCGTCTGAAGTAATAATGTTTGTTTATTCCTTTCTCGTCTATTGATTGACTTTTAGTTGTTGTTCATGTAGTGGGACATATTACCAAATCAAACCAGAGATTGAATAACTTGCACAGCACTGAACAAATTATCTGACAGGTACAAAAAATACAGAAGAAATAATTCATAGAGGCAAACATGTGGCCAAAAAATCAGGAGTAATACTGTTTTAGGGAACTGTAAAACCATCGTCTTCATTGCGAAATAGCAAGCATTTTAGGAAATATGTTTCATCCTCGCCTTGTTGGGAAAATAAATATTCTCAAAACGCCACAAATTCTCCGGTGATTATAAATTGAGTCGAGTCATGTTCGTGACTGGAGAACGTATCTAATCGATTTCTGTTTTTAGCAACCACCCACCAATTACTGATGATAATCCAAACAACCAAGTTCCCGTTGTTTACCCAATAAGATTTATTACCGCTACGTCTAGACCAGCTTAAGCTATGATCGATACTGTTTGCTGAACACGTTTATTTAATTTTAATTGATGTTCATGGACGAGCTAATTCGATGGTGTCGAGAGAATTTGTATAAATTAAAGTTTCAGAAACTGTTACAACTCGAGCAGAAGCTGCACGATTTCCTAAGTAAAGTTTGAAGGAATAATATGCAGTTACTCCGACAGTACATATCTTGGAGAATACATTTTCTTCAGAAGACTGGTTGAATATTTCAACAAACGAGATTCTGATGAAGTAATTATGTCAGTCTTCAAATTTTCAACTAGTTGACATTCTACAAACCCGCTGATGTGGATAAAGTTGAGAGAATCTGGGGGAAGTAAATTAATACTTCTGCTCATTCCAGACGATATATGGGTTACCAAGTTCATGATGCAAGAATTTCATTCTGAATCATGAGTTACCTTTATGAGCTTTCCATTTTTTTCCCTATGATCATGGAGTGTATATCATTCTGATTTAGTTTTTTTCGAAGCTCTCCACCCTGTTTTGGATAAAGTTGAAAGACACTTCCTGAACTAATGATACAAGTATCGATTTTTTTCTCCTGAAGATGCTAACCTTCTTAGCAAAACGAGCGTCGAGTGCAAAATATATAATTGTGGTGTTAGGGTAATTGATCTCTAAGAAAAGTTTCAACTTTTACACGAAAGTTTCCACTATCAACGTTTACTAGGTACATTAGTCTATCATTCAGCTGTTAATGAAAATATTAGTTGTGATTGTGAAGAGTAAATATCACATCAAATATACAACCAGTAGAGGAGAAACATTTCTCTTTTCGGGTACTCAAACTGTTAATATCAGATTTTTTATGTTGCTTCTTGATCTTTGGTTCTTTCTAGGGTTAAATGACTCAAATCCTTCTCTCTTGAGTTGGGTTGTCCATACTGAATATAACTTCAGTTTCAAGGTTGATGACAAGGCTGAAAGGTATTGAATCGCATAATATTGAAATTCAAAGAGTGGAACCATTCAAATATTGATTTGTGTAATCCCAACCAGTAGTTCTCGTATGGAAATTGGTGTAAAAGTGGAAGACTATTAATTTATCCGGTCAAGTTAGACATAAAAATGGTGATCAAATAACAAATATTTCGACATATCCGAATTTTGCTCAAGACATTGGGTTTACTATAAAAATAAAAATATGGAAGTCCTCATCGATACCGTGTGTGCTATGAAAGTTCATAGCACAATGGTAAAAATTTTAGTTTTTTGGGTTTTTCTCGATAATGGCTATTTTATCAAAAATATACTTCAGACCAAAGTTGTAGATCGAAATTCTCAACGAAAATTGTATCCATTATTTCTTCTCTTACTATCACCGTTCCTGAGATCGCAATTGTAAGTGTCACATTCCACATAATATTCACACATTTGCCCCACATACAAATTAAGGCACAAGCAAGCAAAAATGCCTTATCCTGTCTTTTTTATGTATAGAATATACACTATCAGAGAAGGAATATCTCAAAGTCGTCTCTACATTTATAAATGTTTAATTGAAAATGAATACGTAATACACCACAATGTGCTCGTTTTTATTTTTGAAATGATCTCTCGTTTTCAAAATGATGATACAGTTCATAGAAATCCAAACAACCTTCTAACTTTAGAGATAGTATCGTCAATATTTCGAGCGCATAATGCACATAATATAAAGCTATTGTTAATAGTCCAACATTCAATAATGTTGTGTTTGGGTTCACACATTGAAAACTAAGGTCTCGTTGATCCATTGCTCGCACGACTTTTCGAGGGGACGTGGGAAGTTTTTTTTTTCATTTTTGATAAAAAATATCATGAGCAACAAAAAACAAAACACTGTTTGTAGTGATGATGACGATGAAATGAGTATTTATATCAGTTAAAAAATGGTGAAGGTTGGTATCTTAACAGCGAGATGGCGCATCGCTTGTCTTGAATTCCCAATGGATTTGATGAACAGTATTTTTCACCTCAGCAGAATATTCGCCAAACTGTCAACTCAATTTATTCCAACTCAACAAGAATTCTCTCAACTATACAGTTTCCATGTAAGCGATGAGAAACCTATGGTCGCCCCAGGGAAGTAGTTTAAAGCGAAGCGGCAGATTCTGCAGATATACTTATGTAGCTGTAATATCCACGAAGAACCAGAAATAGAAATGATTATGGCAAACAGAGGGTAGGCATAAAGCGATAAACGGAGATAAAATTATTGCTTTGCGGATCTTTAAAATGTTCATTGCAATTGCGTGGTGAATACCCTTTTTTTCAATGTGTTCTCTATTACGAAAGTTGGTTTTTGGCAAGATAGATACTGATACAGCAAAATGGCCCGTAACTTCCAATCTGAGGTACATTATAACTTTTATTTCGAGATGAGCTCATGAAGCGAGGGCAAATTCGATAATTGAAGAGGCTAGTTAATGAATTGATGTGGTATATAATTGTCTGTGTGTTTTTTGCCGATATTTCATAAGCATTCGACTTTCTTCATGCCGTATCTGTGAGATAAACAGAGGCAATTGTCTCTCATAGATGACGCCGTTCTTGGAGTTCAGGAGAGAATTGATCTAGGAGTCCCTCAAGGTTCTGTTTTGAATTATTTAATAGTCTCTTGAGACAAAATCCAGGTATGATTCGGAAGAATAGGCAACCAAAAGAGTATTAGAGCAAAATCCACTTCATATCTAGGAACGATAAATTCAAAACCGATAAAAATTATATGGTCAGGTAAAAGTCAATCGATTTCAGAAATATTTTTAATGTTGAGATTCAAAAAGAGTTCACTGCCTGATTCTAACCTGTGAATAAAATCAATCACTGCAACATCTGAAATGCAGAATGATAATTGAATAGAGTGAAACGCATTTCATATAATTTTTAATGAAAACTGGATGTAACAGAGCCGAGTTACATATCGCTCTTGGGTCTCTTATTGACTTCTTGGTAGTGAATTCGCTATTTTCACCATAGGAAATACGATAAGGAATGTTGATATTTCAACGTTTTGATCACAGTTCATTCTTTTTCAGGAAAGCATCTAACGGATAGGCACACTTATTGATAAACGTTTTTCCACTCCAACACAATTTATTGTTAATTTTTTAAGCAATTTCTGTGCGAAACATCATTTCGCATTGTGAATATTATATCGTAATTGATTTATTTGTGCCTTTAGCGAATATCATTCCAGGAATTTATCTCTGTTTGGTAGAGGTTCACAGGGCCTATCAGCTGTAAACTATGAACGTGTTGACTGTTTCAAGTAGTTATATGAGCAAAACAAGGATGTTGAAGAAGAATGTAATAGAATTTAATTTTTCGACTACTTTTTGTCATCATTTCATGGTGGATAGATTTTTTCCTACTAGGGTACAAAAAGGTCCACTTTCCGCACTCATTTAAGTGTTGTTTATGTCACTTTTAGCGCTAGTGCGGAAAAAATTGCGAAAACGCTTCGATTGGCTATCTGCTATCGCGTGCGGAATATTAATATTAATAAAAATACTCATTGTTATTCATTCGGAAACCAAATCTCCTTCCATTCTCCATACCAATTCACATTCACATTCTCTGCCGCTTTGGAAATTTTTTCAAAGGTCAGACCCAAAAAATTGCGAGAAAATAGTAGTTTTTCAATTGAATCAGCAACTTTTTGGGGTAGATTAGAGGTCTGCCTTTTTACACTGGTATATTTTATTCGATAATTTTTTTTAAATATTGCTTGTGAATGTGGGAGAGCTACGCATTTGAATTCTCAACTGGATCTCAATAGAATATCAAGTGAATGTTCACCTCAAATCGGACAAATCGACCTATGCTCAACGATTGTTTACTCTTTTCTTAATTTCCATTAGAGCGTCCGCACAACTTTCGCTCCTGACAAAAGATACAAAAAAGGACAGCTAGAGAGCGCCGCATCCCGTAGAGGTTGAATTATGAGGACTGATGCATCCGGGTTTTCTGAATGCCAAATGAACGCTCGCCAGATCCTAGTGCCATTCTATTCTCGGCAACCCTTTGTACGTGCACAGCTGGCGGCGCCCTGGGAAGAGAAGGGGGGAGTGTCGAGCGGTGAAAACTACGAAGGCCGGGATAATGAGGATACACAGTTACCATCCTCCACTTCCAGGTTATCCCGAATACCTCTTATATAATCTTGGGTCCACCACCGCTCGAATTATCGTCACAAGATATCTCCCGAAGATGTGTGAACGAGGTCGGGAATTCGTGGTGTACGGACGAGCTATCATCTCTAGAAATTACAGTGATTCTGTCTTAATCGAGGAATGTGAGAAGATTCTGTTACCTATTCCATTCTAAACATTTTTGTTGTTCATCTCTTGTACGTAGTGGTATACGAAATATTCTCATATTCCCCCATCAGATTTTGAGGTACTTCCAAAATAATATTCGACCAATATTCCCTTCATCACATCCTCATTGCAACTCTTAATGCGTTTCACGATTCAAATATATCATGGCCAATAAAAAAAAATCGTAGACACTGCGACATCATCTGATGTGACACTGGAAAGAAAATTCAAGATTCGTGATGGAAAATTTCGTATTGCAAGTGAAAAATAGAATATCTTATCTATTTCCCGGGTTCGAGGTTCGTGGTCTTGGATTCAAAGTCAATCCAGAAACTCGGAAAACACGCAGTATATACGAATATGAATACCCCAATCATTACATTCGTAACAAAATGAATACTTTTCATACCAAATACTTATCTGATGAAATGGTAGTACTATGTTGTATATTGTAGAAAATATCTCGTTGATATCGATGTTTATATGAAATGGGACTCACATACAAAATACTTTGCAATGGGTAATCTTCATGATAATTCGAATGATGAAAGGGCTAGAGGAATCTCTAACTATTTTATCGACAGTACTTTCCATAGCAGTTTCTTTTCCAGAGTTTCTCACTTCATTAGAATATCGTAAAAGGGTCGGAGACTTGTCTCTCCTCTATAGGTATTTTCACGGTCGGTGCTCTTCTGAATTATCAATCGTTTCAACCTTGGCAATATCTACACGGATGACTCGACGGGTACAGAATTCCCACCCCTTTGTTGTGAATTTGGAACTCCTTGCCGAAAGAGTTTTTTCCTGAGGCTTACACAAAAACTTCAAAAATTCAAAGTGAATGTTAATTCGGATCTCCTGTCCCTTGATTCACGCGGTGTTCTTTGAACATTACAGGGCTTCCCTTTCGTGTGAATCTGCATATGAAAAAAATTGTGTGACAAGACCCACCCAGAAATTTCTGAGGTATTTTTCCGTCGAATAATTCATACCTGATACCTCATAATACCAGCAATTTTTTATTGTCGAATATAACAAGAATAATATTTCCAAAAACTACTGGTTATCCAATACAAAAGTTGACATACATGGTATTGGCATCGTTATATAATGAGGAAATGAGATAACCAACTTGTAGGTGTTTTCGAATTCCTCTTATACAATCGCAGATCAACAGGTACAATTATGGTCACAAGATGATCAGTATTCGTCTGTCCTTAATCGCTATTGATGAAAGTATTATTGCATTTCCGATGAAAACTGATACGGTATAAATTCGATATGAATCGTGCATAGGACGTACAAAATTTATGTCATCAGATTTGAGTGGCATCGAGGATATCGAGAGAGTTTTATTACAGTTATAAAATATATAGTGGGTCACAATGTCGAAATCAGCACTCTTAGTGGCCTTTGAACCCTGAAAACTGACACTTTTCATTGTAGTGTCGATCCATAGTGGGAGAAATGAACAGAATGTCTCGATATTACTCTGTTAGGTGACCATTAGAGTTCACCGGACACCAGACTTTCTATTCGGTAAGTTGAAATGGAATATTTTCATTTGCAAATGCCATACCGAGAGCAAATATTTGTCGTTGCAGTGAGAATGGGAAATTTTTCTCGATTTGGGTTACACAGTCTTTTTGGTGATTCTTCGCTCATATACTCGCTCAATTCATTGAAACATTGTAGAGGGGTTGGAGACTTCTCTATCTTCTATAGATATTTTCACGGTCGGTGCTCTTCTGAATTGTTATCAATCTTCCACCCTTGGCAATATCTACACGGATGACTCGATGAGTACAGAATTCCCATCGCTTTGTTGTGAATTTGGAGACCTGTCGAACCTCTCCTGCTCAGGGATCTTTTCTCAATCGAGCAGCTGAGCTTTGGAACTCCTTGCCGAAAGAGGTTTTTCCTGAGCTTCAAAAATTCAAAGTGAATGTTAATTCGTATTCCCTGTCCCTTGATTCACGCGGTGTTCTTTGAACATTACAGGGCTTCCCTTCTGTGTGAATCTGCATATAAAAAAAATTACGTGTTTTCTGAATTCACTGCTAAAACTAGTCAAATCAAATATTCGAATGTGGTACTACAAATTTGGAAGGGTTTTGTTTCTGATTCACATGTTGGTAACCGCACATAATTAAGAAAAGGAATGAACAATATAGCATGATTCTAAAATACGTTATCTTTTCACAACTCACGCATGTTGGAAATTTGTTGACTAATAGTGAAATAGAAATAAAACTCTCCAAATTGCAAATGCCTCATTTTTAGGTAATCATATAATTTTTTTCAAGAGAAACATTGAGTTGGTAAGTTTTAAATGCTCCGTTTTATAGCTCTTTCATGAAAGATAATTGATTTCTTTCAGGAGAAAAATTTTCCATTGTCCATTGAAGTGTCGACTTGTCAGAGGTGGTTTAAACAAAAGCGTTTATTGGGGATATTGTGGAAGAATCTAACCACATATATGATGTTAACCAAAGCCAGTTGATAGATATGTAGAAAGAATATCACCTGATTTTTCTTGGCCCTTGACCGTCATATTTTCAATCATACAATTCTGTTGAATGTTTGTAGCCATAATATATTTTCTCCCATACTAATTCATTCGCGTTTCACCGCTATAAATCATCTCCTGTATATCCGAAACTATATAAACAAATACATTCAAACCCGTCTACTGACCTTCCTCAAGCAAAATGGATTGTATATGCACACTCCCGAAGATCTTGTGATAAAGTTTCGTTTCCTTATTTGCTTAGGATTCTTTATGGTAAATCGCAATTGTGGCAGACTCCAATAACATTTTTCGGGAATTGCAGAGGGGGTGGTTGGGTGGTACTGGCAGATGCATAATCTATCCTGTTGGACATTGAATAATGATAGGGCTCCTCATTCCTCAATGATGGCGTTGGCGAGTTGAGCCTTGAGTACGGGACTAACGGTAAAAGAACTGAAAGTCACGAAATAATAATCTCATTATATAATTTCAATTGATAATTTATAAAGCTGGTGCTGTTTCTGTATGAATTTTGTTGATTGTTGTTGATATTTTGAATAACTTGATTAATGAGCTTCTATTTTGATTGCTGCTGAATTTCTCTAGTATGTATTAATTTGACTCGACATTATTTTGGCATCAATAACCAGATATTTCATCAGATTATTGATGCCACACTTATATCTAGTTAAATTAATATGAATGGAAATTAAAACCAAATCAAAGTAATAAAATCGGAATACTTCCAAACATCACTAATGTAAATTAACAAGCACTAAAAATGTGAGTGTAACACAAAACTCAAACTTCCGATGATAAATATTTGTTCAAATTGTTTTTGAATTTCAGTTTGCCACAAGATTTGAATGATTTGGTGATCAGTTGTGATATCTTATGCCTTGAAAATAAATCGATTGTTGACCCAAACTTGTTTTCATATTTGAAAACTTGTGCGAATATCATGGTTATCGTGACTACTAACAGGTTTGAAAACTAAATTAGTTATTTTGGATGCGAACAAATTTTCTTACTTTTTTGTGTTCTCACAGGGATATCTGAAGGAATGCCATCGCTTTCTCAAAGAACCACCAATCATACTCACTCCCACTAATTATAATCAGAGGTGCGAGTGTTCTAATTAAATTTTGATTTACAAGATGTGCGGCGGGACAACATCTAGTCTTACGCATTCACTGCAATAAATTACGCGAAATTCTAGAAATTCCCTGAACTTCCCTTGAATATTCGGCTTACTGCCATAAAATATCATGCGCCTTATATATTACGCAGTTAATCTTCATAAATAGCTAGTCCCAAGACAACTTTTCAGGCTCGAGATTCTTGGCAAATTGTTTTACTTCCTTTCTTACCATGGACCCGCACTATATTAATTTTTCTCGACGGTTTTCTCAGCATCGTAATGCTAGGCATGAAGCTCGAGATATGTGTGATTACATGCCAAAAATTTCCATAATTCCATCTGGACCGAAAGTGAAAGTACATGGAACGGGTGTAGGAGGAGCCAAAGAACTATATATCATTCGACTGTAGATTTATAAACAGAAAATCACTAGAATTGTCTCATACAGCGCGCACGTAAAAAGCTCTATCTTTCTTCACTCTTGAGCGGAAGGTGATGTCGAGGTCGAGAAAAATCGAAGTGAAAAGTCCAAGTACCATTTTGAGTACTTTGAAATAGTTCTTAAATGACATCACTTGCTGCCAAGAAAGAACTCTCGCATTTTCTCAAATTGGGCGGTGAAGGGGGGGTTGAGATGATTCATTTGAAGGGTTTGATTCTCCTCTATCCAACACTGAAAACTTTTAAAAATCTGCCTTTCCTGAGCTATTCTAGTTATAAAAGGAGACAATGAAACAAATACAAACACGGTCCCTTGTGTAATACGGAATATTTACGTACAGATTACAGAGCATCAGAGGTGTACAATCTTCGAAAATTAACAGCGGATGATTCTGCTTCGCCTGCGTCACGACGCCTCAAACTATTAAGTATGATATTACACAGACATAACACCTATTTAGCGACATAATTGTGAAGTGGCATCATTTCTGACTCGGGTTGCGATTCTTGAGACACACCGAAAACTCACATCGATTATTTCCTCCAATGCGAAAAACAGATGAAGAAGTTGAAGTCTAGGCATCCAAAACACAGAATTACAAAGATAATTCAACTCATGTATAAAATTCATAGAAAAGTCAATTTTGGCAGTTTGATATCGGATAAATAAAAACGTATCTGTTTGCAATTGGATAAACTTTTATTTACCTTCACCACGGTAACAACTATTAATTATTGTCGTATGTGTTTGTTGCAGCTGCACCCCTGACGCTGTACCTAGGACACGTTGCTATCAACAAAGAAAAGTGTCAACAAATTTTCCTACTTTTTGAAAGTATTGTTTTTGATTTCAAATCAGCGTTAACGGTAGATTTGGTGGTGTAACTACTCGAATAATAAACTCTGCAAGAGACAACGCCACCCCAAAAAACACCAAAAAAATAACTCATCAATTTGGAGGCAGTTTGAATTAATTTGTCGAGAAAAGGGGTATGAACTATTACCTTCAACTTCGCAGCCGGAAATCTCGAGCATATTGGCAGATTGGGTGTATAATATGAAGAAATCGGAGAGAAATGTTCACAAGGAGAAGTTAAAACAATGTGGAATACTGTAGCGAAAATTATGCAAGAAAAATATTACATTGATAAAAAGATTGTGCTTGACCAAATCAAGGCGCTAGAAATGCTCCAAGTACTAAACGCAAGCTAGATATATAGTAAAGAAGTTTTTAACGAGTACCATTCAGCCTATTTCTTTTCAAATAAACGTCTATTTTTCAAACTGAAACTCAGTTATTTTTGAGCAATACCAATCGAGAAACTGGCAGTAGATAAAACCACTCGTCCTACGGACCAAAATCACAGCAATCTTTCACTTTCTCCAAGCAGTGACAGTTTTGTCATTTCAAGGCATGATAGATTTCAACGATGAAATCCCATTGTTGAAGTACAAGCCTAGTCATATTTTCATTAATCATTTTGAATTAGTATGAAAAATAGTTCATTAATGAATATTTTGTGGAATTTTAGAATTTGATCTCATTTGAGAATCATTAGGAATAATATGTATAAAGCTTTCCATAGAAAAGGTAGTAGCATTTTTCGCAAACAGCATGTTTGGGTAGAAATATGAAAAGATCAAAACTCTTACTCAAATATGATGAATAACAAAATTTTCATCTGTACTTACCATGCCCTGTGAGAAGCAGTGTCTGAAACAAAAAAGAATTGGATTATTGATGATAGGTATTTGACTTGTAACTGATCATTCTTCATTTTTCACCGAGTGGGACATATTGCCGCATAGAAATGAATGAAGGGAGGATTTTTTTGATTACGTTTTATAATAATCCATAAATGTTCTATAAATGATATTATTTTTTCGAAAAATCAGTAACCACATACATTGGTGGGATGTCAGCTGTAGATAATTTTGAGTAAAGACCATGGATATTTTCTCTTTGGCGTGTATTATTATAGTCATGACCATTCCTCCTGAAAATAATTCAATTTTTTTTCAAAAACGTTCAGTTGAGATATGTGGAGACTTGATAGTGTCTAAATTTGAAGTTGTGGAAATGAAGTTTTACAGGTATCTTGTCGTCTTTTTTCTCGAGTGAAGGCCTTATCAAGGTGTACTGAAGAACTTCAGAACTGCAAGCCACATTGCAATACTGATTGGACCAGTCCAGGGTGAATCAACACCGATATTTCATTAATATAATATAATATTGAAACATGTTTTTTTGATACTGTCTCGAAACTATTGATTTTCTGACAGGACTCAAGGTGAACTACACATTAACACTAAACATATTTTGATATTCATGCCTTTTTCCTACACTACTTCACGAGTCTGTCTCCTACCACAGTTTTGTCTTATCCAATATCAAATATTCGCTTCTTTAATGAAGTTCATTTCCTGTTTCTTTTCATTTCCCACAAAGGTTTCCATGAAAGTACATAAGGCAGCCAAAGATGAACTTAAAATGTATTGGAGTCCCGTTTGCAAGGAGAGAGCGCCTTCAAACTCATATCATATATTGAAAAGTTATCGTAAAAACTGAAAAGAAAGACATTGCAAAATTGTGTCGGTATATAAGGAATTTTTGACTCATATACCTTATTCAGAATGTGATATAATTACTTGTGCATATGGTTAAAAATGATGTGTATGAGCCGATGGTGTGAAAAAAACTGCCATTCAAGTCGGTACATCAGATATTTCGGTCAATTCTCCTATCATAATTTATACACTATACGGATTCGTCTCATTGAAGGTGAACTTATACAATTATATCCTCCGGATAGCTGGGAATGATATTAAGAATACATCGATTCAGTGAATTTGATAAACATTTCTCGTGATTTTTAGTGAGTTACCAAATATCATTACATAACTGAAGATTAACATGGAAGTGAAGAAAATAATAAGTTGAAATCATCAATTACTGCGAGTCTTAATATTTTTCATACGATGGGGGCTTGAATTTGATAATGGCCGAGCAGTCTGCAGCCCCTTTTTATATTTGAATCGGCTTTGTATTAGTTAATCCGTGTTCGTTGCAGATTTTCTCTGGCTGACTTGGTATGATAGGTAACTGTGAGGTGTTCAGAAACCAATTCTGGTAGTTGGAGAAAACCGGGTTGGTAGCAGTGTCGATTCTCCTGGGGTTCTCTACAATTCAAATAACGAAGATGCTATTGTAAAAATCAGTAAGACGCCCCCAAGCGCTTCGCTTGCCAAGGTAATTAGCTCACCCGGCCCCTGGGTACAATAGTAGAGTGATTGAAAAGACAGAAAAATATATTTGGATTGCAATGTCAATTCGTTAATGATATGATACTACTAACGATATGAAGGTGCAACGGTTGAACTGAGAAGGATATAGCCATTATTACTATCTTTATTTTTTTCCAAGAATTTGTGTAACTCGGCTGGACTCGCGAATACAAAACATTTTGAATCATCTGTTCTTTACAAAAAAAAACTCCGAATCTGATGGGATGGTGTAAACCTCCAAGGTGAAACACCATCTGCTGGATAACTAAATACTAAAACTACTACGACACCAAATATAGGAGACCTCTACTCCTCGAACAGCAAAGCCGTAACAAATGTTTTGTGTCGCTGAAGAGACCTATTGCAGATCAAAACAGCTATTTGGGATTCAATTTGTGAAAGCAATCATTTTGATTATCAAAATCCTGATTGCTGTCGGGGGTTGCACTTTTTCGATTCGATTCTCGTTTGAGAAGGATCATTCGTTATGGTATTGACTTACGATGGATCTGCTTTCAGAGTTCTCCTCTAATTGGTGTAGAAGAAGTTAGAGTATTTGGTCATTCATCACATGACGTTCCACCTTAGAGGAACACACAATCGCACCCGAATTAATGGATTATTGAGAAACAGTTCATGATTCATAAATAACCACTTTGATCCGTATGTTATCGTCTCATCCATAAATGTTTTTTAGAAAAGTAGGCGAAAATTCTTGAGGTTTACCGCATACTAAATCATATCACATTCGAAAACTGAAGCCGTTACTTGATGAAAATCCATATTAAACAAATAAAATACAGTTGCCTGTAAGATTTTCACATATAAGGGTTTACTACACTAAGACCTCAAATTATAGTTTGTTTTATATGCAACTTTGAAATCTTTCTGTTTCAAGAAATTAGAAATTTTCTTACTCGGCTGACCTGAATAGGTCAACGTTCTGTAACTCTAATCATAATTTGTTTTAACTGGAACTTTCACTCTCAGATAGATCTGGGGTTTATAGATTGTTGTGTGGTTCATGTCCTATGTTTTATGTCGGTCAAACGGTAAGAACATTCGGAACACGCCTAAAAGAGCACAGAAGTAGTTTCCAAAATGGCTAGATAAATTCAACGAATTCTTCATTTCCTAGGGAAGGATTTGAAACTCAAACTCTTGAAGAGTTGGAAATTAATAAGTGAAAACATTCACAGTTTCCAATGAATGATCAGACGGAAATGAATAATCAGCCTCTGTTGAATATGTTCTTTCCAAGAAATTGTACGAATAAGGATGTGACGTCGGACCATTTATATTATTAATTAGTTGTTGGACTATATTCTTATTGACCGTCTGATCTAATGTTATATGAATTGAAATGTAACAGGGTTAAGATTAGTTCAGTTCCTGCTTGAGGAAGCTTATTGTATAGCGAAACAAATGCTGCAGTTTAGTGAACCCTGATATGTGAAAATCTTACAGGCAACTGCATATTATTTGTATATCACATTCGATATATATTCAAATAAGTAGACTACCCTTTTCGTATTCAAAGTCATTTTTTCACTTATATACTTTTCAGCGATTAACTGATATAGCTGAATGAAGAATGAGTCCATTTTACGTTTCATCTGAAATATTCCTTCTCTGGCTGTTCTAGCAGACTCATTTGACTCGTGATTACACATGAAACAACCGAATCTCTCGCAATGTTTCAAACACTCTGGAGGTCAGCTTAAACTTTGTTCGAAGGTAATAAATACGTACCCGCATTCAAAATCGGTTAGGTTAATGGTTCTCTGATTGCCTTTTGTTTTTGCTATAATCGTTTATTATTTTGTGTGATATGGGTGAGTAGACAGCAAACTTTGAGAAGGGTCATCAAAAAGGGTTGATAATAAATTTCAGTGGGAAAGCTAATAAAACTTGCATTAATAAATTTCAGTCTCTACATTAACTGGTAGAATTAATTTTATGTTTTCTGATGTTCACATGATTTTCTATAGGAGTGGTTATGCATCACAAAAAAGCAATATTTGAAAAAAAAACTGAATCCTTATCAAAAAACTGTTTATCAACTTCTCCTCCTCCGATGAGAAATGGCAATAGGAAATTCCATTGAAAGAAGTATTATCAACCTTACAATCTCTTTCTGTTGATAGATCTGTGAATGTCGTTCATGGACTTTGATTCATCAACAAAACGGAAAAATCTATATAAAAATCTACGTCATAACAGATGCTGAATCCCATGTATGGAACGTATACCATCCTATACATAAAAGGAAAACAGTATTTCGTAATGAAATTGTACTCACCAGAATGACATTACATTCTCAAACCCAGGTGAGCGCATATTTTGCTCAGAGAAAACTTCTTTGCATTTATCTTTCCATTTATTCAATGTCTTTCCCCATCATAGGGATTTCGGGTCTCTATAACTGACCATACTTCGAAATGTTGTCAGTTGTCACCCAAATACAATTGCGGATACGATCCAAACATTGTTAGAATACCAACTTGAAACTTAGTTTCAACATTTGTTCATATAAATTCATATTTCTTATTCAATATCTCAACGTTTCGTCGCAATATTATTTTTCTGATCAATGACACCTTCAATTTTTATTCCTTCACCAGAAAATCCATTTCAATCTTTCGTTTGCATAAGATTGCTTTCTTTGATTTGAATTTCTTTTGATTATTTTTGAGGCGAAAGGTTCCTGTAGACTCAATTATACAGACAATGGAAGTCCGAACCAATACCACTCAGAGGTGTTATATATTTAAAATGATTTTTCGAGATCGGAAATATTTCCTGAAATAGGAAAAATTGCGATTATGTCGATTCCAAAAGTAACCACGCCTAACACTTTCAATTGTATCTATCCCATATTCATTTTACTCGAATTTTTCGAATTATTCCTCTGCAGATCTAACAATCTCGATGGAAACTTATTGTGGTCTTCCCTCGAAGAGACTACTTTCCACAGGGCTGCATTCTTGGGCCACTTTATTTTCAATATATATCTTTTTCTCCCAACGATCCTTAATTTTATTCAAGCTCACCTGTTCGTCGATGATTTAATTATCAACTATATCACTCTCATTGCCTATCTGCAATAGATTCGACACTGGGCAGCTGTCTATCATGAATTCGGCTACTTCAGTAATTATATTGGGTCTAAGAGTTAACGAGTGTTTCATGTGGAAGGAACATTGTGAGAATCTCATGACGAAATTGTCTTCTTTTGCATATATGTTCAGAAATCTCAGCAAGATTCTTGAAAAGTCACATCTGTTAAACATGTATTTCGCTTATGTTGATTCCCGTATACGATACGGAATATGTCTGGGGTCTATCTACACCCCACAAGACGTTTTTATCTCCCCAAAAAAAAATCAGATGTATTGCTCAGGTGAAAAAGCAATATTCTTGCAGAAATTTATTTGTCGAATTCGAAGTCATGCCTTTGATTTCCTTATACATATTTTAAATGAGTGTTTATATTTTCCAAAATGAGTTAAGAGTCCATGACATTACTGGCATGAATACTAGATGTCAAAATAATTATTTTTTTCCGTTTTCGAGGCTCAAACTGAAATACAACTCTCCAGAGACAATGGGAATAAGAGTTTTCAATTAACTGCCCAAAGAAATCCGAGATAGACCTACGCTAAGCACATTGAAAGTGTCTCAAAAAAAATTCCTGAAAATTGCTTCTACACAATAAATGAGTTTTACCAAATGTGTTCAATTATTTGACTGCCTATGTTTTATTGTTATATAAGCATTTATTGTGTTTTTCTTTTCTTTCTTTGTATGTATGTTGACGAACCTAAAAACATGTATTATTGTTCAATGGGAAATAAATGATATTGTATATTGTATTGTATTGTATTGATTAGTATATACATATTAAACGAAGATCTCCAAATCACTATGGTTTATTCTGAAAAGAATGGCCTATGCATCAATCCTAACAAAAAGTGTTGCAATTTGCTTCATATTCAACATGGCTCCATAATAGCTTTCTTCAAATTGAAATCTTTCTACACATTCAAATATGATCTTTCATCAGGAACGAATCTCGGTCTGCTGGAATCACATTTCTATCCTGACGTTTTATATTGTGCTTCAGTATATTTAATTTCCTAGCCGAATATGATCGACAAAATTGCAACGCATTCAATATGCTTGTATGCGTTTCGTCGGTTGCTTACCGTATAGAGAGTACACATTCCAACATTTGTAAAGTTTGAAGGGATCGGATACCAAGTATATAATGGAATATTTTATAGCTTGATCTCTTTTCAAACTCTTGAAAAAAACAACACCAATGTATTCATACAATAATATTGGAACCATTGGTGCGAAATTTGAAACTTTTTGTAGAGATCAATTCACGTAAGTAGAAAAAGAACAACAGCTGCTATTCTCAGATGTATTGAGCATAAGGAACGAACATAATGGGTAGAATAGAGTTATAGCAAATGCTCGCACTCAAATTTTTTGGGACAAACTTATACGAATTGTTGGAATATATCAAGGACGGACCTATAGTTTGAACCCTTGCCCACCTCAATTCACTTTCCCCAATAAAATAGATTTTAACATTTATGGAAAGACGCGAACACGTTCAGTTACATTCATAAGGTCGGCCATACACGTTGCGGTGGGTCGGAGAGATGTACCTTTACAGGTATACCTATGCAGTATACCTGTACAAGGAAGAGCTCACACACGCCACGGTCAACAGTATGAGTGGATCATTTCTATAGAAATGACGAGCTTTGAGGGATTCGTTAATGGCTATAAACAGCAAGAAAAGCGAAACAGGACGTGGTGTAAAAACTGGTTAAAAAAGAGCACATTGCTTCTATCATTGTTTATTTATTTTTTTCACCATTTTTTTTTATTCGCATGGGGATCAATTTTCTTCAATTCGGAAACAAATCTGTCATAAGTGGCCTTTCTCATGCCACAGTTATCCTCCTTGCTCTATACTCCTTGCTCTTGACTCGCCAAAAACTGGGTTTTGATCTGTAAATTTCAATGGATTTCTCGAGAAGTTGGTTACATTTTCGGTTAGACATGATGACTTCAACACAACTGCACTATATAGAACGGGATATAAGACCAGTGGCACACGATAGCGGAGAATAGACACTGAAGTTAGCACAAGAAAGACAGCAACGTGTATGGCCGGCCTAACGACTGAATCATCATCATAAATTGGCAGCACTGCAATTCATTGTCCATATGTTTATAACTTTTTCCAGGAAATAAATACGACGATGAGAGGAGAGTGATCAGGTACTTAGCTGAAATGAACGGTTTCAACCCAGAGATAGTTGATAGGATACAAATAAATTCTTTATTCAGGGAAAGAGAATTGAGTAGTAAAAAGTACAAAGTAATTTTGTATAAACTTCGATACATAAAGGATTCAAACAAACATTCGATTGGGTGAATATAAAAGTGGCATATTGATCTTTTTATAAATCACAACACCTCCTTGCTATTCGAGCCCGTTTCAAAAAGAATTTTGCATAGATGACATATGGAAGGGAATAAAAATTCAGTGTTGCTCGACATACTCTGGGCATTGACCACAAAATTGATGAAAGCGATCCAAAACTGAACAATACAAAATGACTTTTTAACAGTCAAAAACATAAATTTTTGCACAACTAGAAATATATCGCAACAAAAGAATTTTTTCCTTTATATTTAAAGAGCTTCTGAGCATGAAATGATGGCTCCACAATGAATGGAGCTTAAACACCTTGAATTGCTCTTCCGAGTAACATAGCAGAGCATTTTTGCGGTTTGTGCATTCTCTGTACGACACCATTCTCTAAACTGAGTATACACTTTTTTGTACACAAGCTTCGATTTGCTTGGCAAAAGATTTGCCGATGCGACGTTCGCTGTATCTTTCATTATTATCGCTATCGCAAGATATCATCATCATCTCAACAAAAATGATAACTAGTTTAATTGCAAATGAAGAGGAATCATATATTTGACATTCAATTCTTATTCAAAGGAAACTTTATTGAAAAGTTCTTTATAGGGGAGGTTGAATTACACAGAATCTTCATTTCAAAATTTCGAATAAAAATACAGTTTACAGTGGTTAATGGTACATTCGCATGTGCCATTAAATAAAACTCCACCCATCCAACACTCTATACAAAAATGGCTATTTCATAGCAGTTGAAGTGTATATTATATTTTTTCATGAATTTTTTCTGTATTGCTATCACATGAACATTAATGTACTCGAAAAGTGTTAACTACTACTAATTTGTGTATATCTCATCCATAATAAATTTAACATTATCTCATCAAAAAATGTAATATTTCACTCACATCCTGCAGAGTTAGTAAACAATATAACTCGTTTCAACTATGACAAAACCCTTCTTGCCGTATTTGAAATAATATCATTTGTTGCGCTTAATCCTATTATCACTTCTGTACTGTATTCAGTTTTTTCGAGAGACTGCACAAATAGAACACGAAATCTGCTTCAACACCGGTTTACATAGATATATTCTGTCCTAAGCTGCACGAGGGTATGGATTAGATTAATATTTTGTTGCGGGAATAGCGCTGAAAGGGCGGATTGTTTCGGTTCGACCTGCATGTTCGAATCGAGTGTACGTGGTCGACTCTGGTCGAGTATTAGTAGAAACTTCACTTCATTTGTAGACACTAAATTTTCCCAGAATATCATTGCCTGGCAATAATAATTATATATCAGTAAAAAATAGAATATTATTCATATGGAATGTAGTAGAAATACCCTTTCAAGCGATTAACGTATTGAAAATATTATAAAAGTATATGTCATATAACGAAAAATCAGAGACCAGAACCGTGATAGCACCACACTCCCATTAAGGGTCTTCATCCCTGAATAAAATGGATAGATCTTCCATAGATCGCGACCATATTTCACAAAACTAGTCTGCCATTTTGAAATTTGAAATTTCAACATAAAAAATCACGCGTGAAGCCTACAAAATATCGATTTTAATTCGGATCGGTCCATAATCACAAAACTCGCCAGACACCTTGAAGCCGCCATTTTGATTCAATGATTTTAACAAAAGATTCATAATGTTGATCACGAAAACCTCCACGTACCAATTATGGATCGAATCAGACCATAATCAAGTCTTAGTCAACTTGAATTGAAAATTTTTTACAAAATATTTATACTCTCAAACCCTAAATCAACCCCGAAAACCTCAGAGCAATTATGAATCGAATCGGACTATAATTAAATTCTCGTTCAACTTGAATTGATTATTTTTTACAAAATATCTATAATCTCAAACCCTAAAGAATCCTCATAGCAATTTTGATTCGAAGCGGACCATAATCACAAATCTCATTCGCATCTTGATTTCATCAATTTTGATAAAAGCTTCTTAATCTTCGAATAATTTGCAATTGCCGTGCAAACTTTGAGATTAATACTATATCGAACAGGTTTGAATCTGAAATGTAATTTGAAAGAACGAGCACGACGGTGAACTGAATTCGGCCCTGTTATACCTGAGCGTGGCCAAGTTAGAAGTAGGGCGGAGTTTGTATTTATTTCATCAGGCGAACTCGCTCTGCCATCTAGCGATATACGTTCTCGTAACTAAAGGCTAAATACTCTTAATGATTCATTTCGTACTCTCTGATAAACAGAATAGAATAGAATAGAAGAATATCTTTATTTGACTATATTATACCTACAAACAGCTGTATATTTATAGCACGTCACAAAAAAAAGAAATTGTATATGGTTAAAAATTGGGATACAAATAGCATTGCAAACAGTAATTAAAATTAAGAGTTAGTATAAATAGAACTGTTTGAATCAGTCAACACATTAAAAATTAATAGGTTTAGTGGGAGTGAGAAGTCAAGCCACCTTTATCCACACTTTTCAGATATTCTTTGTGAGTCTGTATCTAGGTACTCTGATTTTATGTGATCCTCTTGCATCATGTTCATGAATATCAGATTGAATAATTGGGTTTGGCAACTTCTTATGGACCTCAGTCAAAGTACTTAGAATGAATAAAAATGGGAGGGTCAATATTTTCAGTGCTTTAAACAACGGTCTGCAGGTATCACGATATTTGGCATTTGCCAGGATTCTAATAGCCTTCTTTTGTTTCCTCTTGCCTAGTCAAACAATTGCGGGTACTGAACTGGTGAATGAGATTCGAGGAGTGAGTTGGATGAGACAGAATATTTTGAGGAAACTGCATTTGTCGGTAGAAGGCATTGAAATAGTTTCATCACATTAATTTCCAGATTCTTCAGCCTCTGAAATACCCTTCAATTGGTCTTGTTTCGAGTATGATTCATCATTCAAAATCGACCAGGATTCCAGTTGGGAGCCGCTTCCACCATTAGGCGCAAAGTATCTCAGTGACACAGTTGTCTTCCTTCCATCTTCCAGCCTGACTTAAGTGTATTTGAGAGTAACATCGATAAGTTCTACTTCTTCTGCCAACGGTCATACTTACTTAGTCCAACGTGACTTTTCATGAGAACTTCAGTAGAAGGAATCAACCAGAAAGGCAGTGAGCAGCCGTTGGTAGATTTTCATTATGTTTGACATCCGTTCATGGGGAGTTTCATTGGTCGCAGTGCACAGGAGTGATCTTATGGAATGGGGTGCTTCTGGAAGCATAAGTTCCCAATTGGAAGGTGATCAATTTATTAGCACGAGATCAAGATTTACCAAATAGTTCCGTCTTCGCGCTCATTTTGTCCACTACCGAGGGGATTATAAGAAGTTGACATAGATGTTGCTACACCGCGGGTGAGAATTCTTGGGTGACTTCAGATATGACACAGGCGCCTATGTCTGTGTGAAAATAGAAAGGAACACCACCTGAAGAAACCAAGATAAAGAGTGGGCCCAATCAGTCAGCAACGGATATGATTCTCGATTACTTCATTCATTCCTTCGTAGGAATCCCATGAAATATAATAAACTCTTTACCTCTAATATCAGATTCTGGATTACCTAAATTCAAAAAAATTCAAAGAGTACAGGAAATTGAAAACTCTTTGAAAAACTCAAGAAGTCCGGATGTTTTAAATTCGAACAGGAGATTATTGGAAGATACCAGTGACACAATACTACTGCCATTTACACCGCTCAGTTTCACTTACTGGTGTCTTTCCAGATGTGTTTAGGTATGCTAAAGTTATACCAATTCATAGGAAGGGTGACAAATCACTTGTTGATAACTATCGTTCGGTATCAATAATCTGATTATTTTGTAAGATTCTCCAAAAATTATGAAACAAAGGTTGGCGACATATTTTGAGACGGATAACTATTTGGATAATTCTCGTTTTGGTTTTCTAAAAAACCCTACAAGTGTAGACATGGTCGAGAGGCTCTCAACGCAAGGAATCGCATATTATTTACACTATGTGATTTGTCGAAGGCATTTGACTCTGTCTCTTTATGTCCCCCATGACATCCTACCTTCAGGAGCTGAGTAAGTTCTATTGAACTGAGGAAGAGTTGCTCTGAATCTATGTCAATTCCATCTGAGGTATCGCTAATCGGAGTTGTTGAAGTTAGTGGTGAGAGGTCAGAGTTGAAAAGTAATATACATTATCCCACGCAGAGGATTATTATATGCATTAACGATTTGCGTCAATGTTTTCAACCGGATGAGTACGTGCTGTTTGCTGATGAAACCACCTTGGAAACCACTCACACTGTAACTATGGGCAGCTAGCATTGGTATCTCTGGCCGTACAAGAAGAAGCTGAATATTGGTTTCAGACTGACAATCTAAAACTAAACGATAGTAACACCCAGAGTATCACATTTCCTACAAACAATTTGCACTTAAAGGACAGTGATGTTGGGCATAACTAATGATGAGAGACTCAGTCGGTACTGCCATATCGAACAACTCAAGCGTAAACTCTCTAGTACCTTATTTTTTTTCGGCAATTGAAGAGACAGTATGTTGCTAACGATACTATAAGTAGTTACTTTGCGCTGTTTCATGTGTATTCGAGTTATGGAAACATAATCTGGGGTAACTTCTCAAAGAGACTCCGACTCTTTCATCAAAAAAATGCCTCTGGAATACTTTTCGATTGTAGTAGCAGATACCATTTTCCTCCTTCATTTGTTCTCATCGAGATTTTGTTGCTTCCTTCCTCACATTTATATGAGACTCTTACCGGGATATATAAGATGAAAAAAAAAATTGGTCACCAATCTTTAGTACATTCTTCCGACACAGGACAGGCAAGTTATATCAGAACTTTCCGGTTTAGGATTATAGTCTTCCAATGAAATTCCCCAGACTATCATGATTACAATATTTTACCATCGGATATCAAGTCACTCCCTTTGGTTTCTTTTGAGAGAAAGTTGAAGTGTTTTTTCTCAAAGCTTCCACTCGGAGGAAGAGTTCAAAGAACATAATCTGTTTTTCAGTGGACCTCTTGCTCTCGACTCTGTTTTCTTTAGAGCCATCATTTCATTTCGGTTAAATCATAGAAAAACTCACTGTACCAATCTCTATTTTATATGGTAAGTTTTTCATGTATTCTCAATATGTATTCAGCAAACTGACTTGCTATAAATATACTTTTGGGAAGGAAATTGTCAAATGTTTTATTCAACAAAAAAAAACAAATATTTACAAGAGTTCAAGAGTAAGACTATTTTTTTATTCGGAGAATAGGAAAGCCAGAAAAAAAATCTCCGAAAATAATATTTCATCATGAAATGAGGTGATTTCTTGTTTCGTTTTTGAGTTCTACTCACGACATATAGACGAGGATTTGATAAAGAAACCCTGCACCTATCAATTTGGAAGTCATTTCCGTGAACGCCGCTTTACCAATGAGGAGAAAAACGGCAAATTCATTTATTAATATTATTTGGCATTAACCAGAAAGCTGTCATCGTACTGAAATTATTTCCCCAAATATTCTCAGCTGCCTGAAATTGTTTTTTTCTGATTCAAACATATGATATGGCACAAATTGATGGAAATGTCACAGTGCCCCACTATTTATAATAATTCATAAAATGAAAAACTTCACTCGGACACGACGAGTGCAGCAAAAGACTTGAGTCCAATGAATAATCTACCGATAATAAACTTTTAAAATAATCATTGTAGCTCTCGGAAGTGTAGTGGTTATACGAGTTAAAAGGGCTCTGTTGAAAAGGCAAGCACATCTCACTCTTCTCTCATTTTCCGGTTTCCATGAGAGTTTATCATTCATTTTCATAGACTCCTAAAATATTTGGTATGATGTATAAGTGTTCTCTGTCGTCTTCTCCATATCATTCAGTAAACCTGAACTTTCCTCGATCACTGTTTCGAAATCGGCGGCACACACTTTGATAACAATTGCTGGAATTCTATCAGATCCGCAAGCCTTGTTTTTATTCATGTCTATTTGAATATTTCTTATATTTTGTTGGTGGAAATTTTTTTCTGGCAAATGACTGTCGACAGGCGTGATATTCGGGAGATCTTTTACCGATGAGTCCAACGTAGAATTTCCAGCAATATATTAGCATATAAATTCGCTTTTTACTGGGCAGTGGTGACTGTGTTCCATCCTCTTCGGTTGAAGGGAAAAATAAACTGAGAGTTTTCAACAACAGCTTCAGCAAATAACTGAAACGAACGGGAACCGTGAATGTCGTCATAATTTGATTTCTCCACGTTTTAGTTGAGATGCAAAAAGAGCAAGAGCTTGACTCGACAAGCATACTCTTTGCATTTTTCTGTCTTCCACAGTGACTCAATTCTTTATATTAGATATTATCAGCTAATTTTTTCATTTCACTACAAACGTATCCCGAAAATTAGACTCACTCACAGTCTATGAAGATTTAACTTGCCTTTTTCCGATCCTCTTCTATCGCTATATAATTGGAAAGAAATATTTCCACTAACAACCATATATGATTCTAACTGCTAAATACAATTGTCCCGTTCGCAACTGCCACCAATGGAATAGGTGAAGAACGGAAAGGAAACTTTTTCCGTTTCGATTGTCCCAATCGCAATCCAATCGATCGGAAATAACTGATGATGTTTCTAACAATAACTATCTGAAAATATCGAGCTCGCCATATATGTCGCTAGTTCAACAACGATAAATGAGTTTTCCCAAAATCCCCGCAAGGGAAGAATGTCGCCTCGCCAAAATTAAAGTTTGAACCGATCCCACGAGACATAATTTCAATCCGATAGCGTATGGGTCTACCATCGATGAACAAAACTTACGGAAAATTGACTGGGGAACTATCGTTCTATAATTCCATCCGAAACTTCAGCTTATAACGAAAATTCAGTTCCTGAGTTGGGAATCCACAAAGGGGACGAAATGTATCGAAAGTGCGAAAAGTTGGGCGCGAGTAACGTCTTGCAGCTTCTTTGATATTGATAAGTTTATCGCGGATCTTTTCAAAGTTTCCAGAGACTTTCTTGTCTCTTTGTCGCCTTTCGTCATTTTGCCATATTGTTCGTCACAGCCACGACTGGGCTTGATATTGTTTGATGTTCATTGTTTTTGATGGAAACAATGGAAATCAGGTTGAGATCATAACAAGATTATTGGATATTTCATATAATGAGTTCTCAGTTGGTTTCTCCGAATTTGATTTGTCGGTATATTTACCACTGGAAGATGGTGAGGTATATATTCGAGAGTGAAATCTATTGATACTAAAGGGAAAGCTTCAGAACTGATAATCAATATCACCTTCATGTTACACGAAATTTTCTCAATGAAAGTATATATTAAACGAAAACGTTTTTGTCTAATTCAGTTGATTTTTTGCTATATAACAACGAATCTGCAACGTATTGAGGTTATATAAATATCTACACCCGTTCTTCGCATAATTTCTTTCACAATCTCATGAAGATTCTTTTTCTGTGAGGTGGAGTTTTGGATTCAGCAGGCTGATAATAAATCATTCCATATCTGTGGTTTGAAATAAACAAGAACAGTCATATATGAACGGTCATAAATAGAAAGGTGAGATTTGTTGGTGCTGCATACACGTGACTGATAAATCAGGGAAAGTCGTATTTCGTGTGAATGAATTTATTTAAAAATCGCAGAGCGCTTTCGGCTATTAGGCCATCGGAAATTGGATTAAAGGTTAGAATTGAATCACTTACTCGTCTAGGTATTTACAGGAAGATCTTCACAATCACAAATAATCGTGGAACATTACATTGAATAAACATCAAAGTTAAAATCAGTGCCCTTTTGGGTTGACAATTTAAATTTTTCTATCAAAACATTGTTAAATGAATAAAATTTGGATTCCCAACGTGCTGCATGCTGAGCAAGAAAGGTGACAGGAAGTAAAATTTGACGTTGACTTAAAGTCCTAAATGATTCTGGAACATAAACTTTGTGACAAATGACGTATTATTGACTACAGTACATCAAAACTTTCCAAGGTGAGCACAGAATTATTCAATTGAGATTTGAAATAGGTAGGGTACGTTCTCGGTCCATCTCCCAACAGAAACTCCTCTATAAGAATGCTGAAAGTGTACCAACCGTTTGAGTCTAATGGGAACCCAACTTACGGTCACTGACAGAGATCTGACAGAAGAGTGACTAATTTGGAATAGTCAGAGGTACGTTCTGAAGTTAACTATTGTGGATATGAACTATACTTGAGGTAGAGCTGAAAATTCCAAGAGTGCGTTCCGAAACCAACTTTCAAGGAAAAACAATTTCACCGACAGGGTGGAGTGGAAGTGAAATTAGGGTCTAATGAGAACCCAACTTTCCAATCCACAAACCGGAGGCAGGTAGAAAGTAAGTTCCTCGAGAAGGCCTGTGAGGTTGAGTCTGACGTCGTCCTGAAGATGTACTGAGGACACAAACCACAGTTCTCTAGTGTTTCTGAGTGCACCTCACAGGCCTTCTGATATGATGGAAAAAGTTCATTCCATTCAATTTCTTTTATGCAATAATGATATGAAATCTGAATTCGATACCGTTGTGTTCCCATTCAAATTCTTCTGGCAGGCCATTGGGAATTATGCAGAAAGTGCCGTTTGGTTAGGCTCATTTAGAATAAACGTGTATTCTAAATCAATGCCGGCCGTTTGCTTGATTTTATCTCATGACTACATTCAATTGACCAAAAGCAAAATGCAGCAGATATTCGCTTTGAATTCTCTGTGAAATTTAATTTAAAATTATATTTTTAGGAATTGTTCAACAGTTTGTGGATTGGTACTGAATCTAGTTATTTCCATGAATTGACAGGCAATTGTTGTATATACTTGCTATCATAACTTGATGTCTCGTCGAACATTGAAAATGGGTGATGACGAAGAAATGTTTGCTACACCACGAGAGATTATCGCATAAACGTGGTGGGAGTTAAAAGTTTTCGAAATAATAGTTTGAAAAATTATTTAATTTTCAATTATTCGACAATATTTTCATTAATCAATAATTTTCAGGTCTTGAAGTGACCAATTGTTCCGTAGAATATTGATATTAACGTGATATTTAACTCATATGCAGATACATAAATATGTCTTGGGGATTATTGTAGAGGTACTCCATTTAATTTCCAACTTAAATCATATGATTGGTATGCCACTGTTTCATATCTGTTAATATGTCACAATGTTTGGAGCTTAGAGAAAGGAGTTGAAATCTTTTGAGTGGTACTCGAGAGATTTGTAGCTTTGAAATCAATGTTAGTATCTCTGGCGAGAGTTGGTGGAAGTGGTTCTGTGCTCAGCTCATAATCGTTCTCAGTTCGATAATCGAATGGGACAAAAAACTTCTATTGGGAGTTGTTCCTCGAATCAGGAAAAGACTCTGTGACGTTTCATGGGAAAATTATTATGAGAGGTGTATTAACAAGGCTAAAGGACTAGGGGCGAAGTCGATGACGTTTGATTGAAAATGCCGTGAATTACTTCACGTTCAATAATTATATCCTATGGTTTGAAGTATCGAACGCCGTTGAAAAGTCGATCGATACCAAAACTAAGATTTCAAATCTCTAATCTTTTTTGGGAAAGCCGTATGTGGTTTTCATTTTCGTTCTATATATAAAAACTGTCGAAAGAAGTTGCAGGAATCGACCGTATATAGCTGTTGAATTCATTGACTCGACCCGTCGAGATATAATCGTTTGCAAAACATTTTATGCTCATTGGCAGCAATCAAGTGTTGATTTCTAATTACTATTTCGCCCGTGTCGGCTATTTGTTCGGTTTTCGCATAGAGTTGGTGTGTCAAAATACGTTATTACTTTATTTGTTACTATTGGTGTGGTTTGTTCTTCGAGGAGAAAGTTGGAAGAACCATCGCCGATCAAGAATAAGGGCCCTTTTCGGCAGAGAAATCAAGCAGCTGTTGAACCACCTATGCTCATCGGAAGTCATATTACTGGTGAGTCGTTTCTGCAACCGTCGCAAGAATATTTTCACAAGCGTTTCGGGAAATCAAGGAAAAATATTCAATTTATGTTGATTACGTTCATTTCCCAACCACATTAGGCTATCGTAATCCAACAAATCTTCAATATGTTTCCTAGATTCCACAAGGAATTTTTTCTCGAATAATAAAATGACACTGCCACGTTTTATGGGAAAATGACAACAACGCTAAAGGACTAGGGCTGAAGTCGATGACGTTTGGTAAAAAATGCCGTGATTTACATTCATTATTTAAATAATCTTTTATTATTCATTTATTTACGAGCATTGCTTATTACTACATACTTTAGAGGAATGACATCGCATTACTTAATAATTCAATATAAAATACATACAAGGGACATTCAAATATAAATAAAAATATATAATGCCTAGTAGCATCGTTATTATTCATCATCATCAAGTATACTTTATTGTCAAGGATACAAAATCTCATAGAGAAAGCATGGTGAAATATTACAAAATGAAACAAACCATGATGAAAAACCACAAGAAGTACAGACAAATGAAGTAACACGGATTACAGTCACTGGTTTTTAAATGATAAAAATAGATTAATATGTAAAACTTCACATAATCATGAACAGTCCTATGTAGGTCTTCCCCAGCAGCCTTGATTTTACTTCACTCCGAAAAAAAAAATGGGGATTTGATCGTTCTTATTTGAACAGGTAGATAATTGAATACTTTTTTGCCCTCGTAAATTACCGAATGCTTCGTCAGGGATGACCTGGCGATTGGAAGCGGAATGTTCCTATTTGCCTACTATTATAACCCGAGTCGGGACTAACTGTTTAAACTGACTTTATGGATAAGACAAACAATCTTCAAAATGAACAGCCTAGCTATTGTAAATATTCTGTTGTTAATAAATAAGGGTTTGCAATGTTCCCTTGACTTAGTTACAATAGATCTGAGGATGACAAATAACAAAATTAATGTTAGAAAAAAAAATTCAGGGCACACTCAAACTGTGCAGGACCCATGAATGGAGTCCTAGTTGTCTAGATGATTATTGGCAGGCCTAGATGCTCTGATACCAAATAAGTTACCGTTTTATTGGTTCTGAATGGTGGAGTATAGAAGGAGAAGTTTTAACGAGTGGATCTGGACGGAACGTGCAGACTAATGTAGCTAATAAGCTCAGGAGTGGGATTTATAGAGTTTATTACGTTCAATATTTATTACAGCTTACGTTTTGAAGTATCGAGCGCCGTTGAAATTTGATCAATACCAAAACTATGATTTCAAATCCATAATTTCAAATTTTTTTTTTTTAGAATCAACAAGAAATTTCAGAACAATGTGATAGCTCAAAATTGCTCAAAGCAGAAGCATAAGAAATACACTACAGCTCTGGACGGTAAAATCGATTGTATCAGTTATGCTACTGTCACGTTCAAAGAAAAAATCAGACGATGATATGGCTGAAATAGAGTGAGATACTTTTTTTCCGCTGCCCGACACCTCCGACCTTTGCCAATCAATACGTCAGATGGATATAAAAGGATATTGATGAAGGCAACGGTGGGCACTCGCTCGAAAATGTACCTAATGTGACAGGGAACAGAAAATACAATAGTCCTAGCAGTGGCGTATGTATACGAGAATACTTCATCGGAATATATTTTCATAATTTCAAAATCTCCACAGAAAGCAATGATAAAAACTCCTAAAAGAATTTATCGAATGTAACGAGGCATCCAAACAAAAGGGTTCCGGCAGCGTACACGACATTGCACTTAAAGTGCATTGTACAGAATATCTTCAATTTATTTGTTGGCTAACTATTTCCTTCATTTTAAGAAATTGAATTTTTTTTATTTCAAGAAAGAACATGTTCATTTTCGATTGTTCATTTCTGTGTTACAGAATATGTACTAATCAGAATTTTACTTATCATCCGGAGATAATTTAAAAAAATATTTTCATCTCGACTTTCAGGCTGGGACTTCATATTCGGACAACAATCATTCTTCAACAACTTTTCTCCATAAAATTATTCTAGTTTCTACAATGGGGGCATTTGATTGAACAAATGTGGCATTTTCTGTCCTGCCCTGTATACTGTTTGACCAAAATCCAATCTGAATGCATGTAAGTTGTTTATCGAACTTGCACCAATTCTTGGCGGTATCTAAATTTTTGTTGTTCAACTTTTGTTGTACTGTATAATGAATAGTGTGGAGCCAAAAACGGATGATGAAAGAATCCACAGATGTTCTCAAAAGTTTCATTCTGAACGCATCATGTCTTCTACGCAATCATAGTCACCACCAACATCACTAAAATATTCGTCCTCGCTTCTCTTCGATTCATAAAAGGTCTACGATATTGCAGAAACTGTAATGCTACTGCTACACCTGCACTGAAGTTATTATGTATCGAAATGCGGCTAACTTTACGCCGAAGTTGCTGACATTACTCTCGGATTGAAATCACAAAATTCAAACCATTCAAAAACTGCTTGAAGCCTTCGAAAGAAAACTAGCGAGTTATCGTTGAACGTCCAACGACATTGAAATGTAATGTAAAATCGAATTTATAACGCAGTTTGACAATGGTGCCACAGGGTTAGTTGTAAACAAGGCACTGGTTTCCCATTCACCGCTTTAATTCAGTGGGGAAACACAATGACTTCATCAACTAATAACTGATGTATCTGCATCACATAACTGCCAGATTAATCAAATACTTCCGGCGATGTTTGCGACGCTCGTAACGTATCGTGTCAAGTGAATCTTCATATTTCGTTTGTTTTCCTCTCTTGTATGGAGAACATCTGTATCTGGAAATAGAGCTGACAAAAAAAACAATGGAGCTTTTCATCCTTTTCTTTTATGCCGGAGCATAGCGATGAATCAATACTATAAAATTGGTGCCCGAAAAGTCGCGGTGGGCCCTATTTTCTCATCATCTGTTTTTGACAGACAAGGGTGTTGAAATCTCGATACTTGATGATAAAACCCTCATTAATTATTTTCGCTCACTTTTTCTAGGTGAAGGAAATATCAATTCCACAGTTAGCCCAATGGTCTCGATATTCTTGAAGCAGAATCCATGCATGGGTTATCTCCATGCAGCTGTATATTTTCAGTATTTCTTGCAGCTTTGGAGTGAACTCGGTGCGGGTTCGTGGACAGAATTGAAAAACTACACAAAATAATATTTACCCTATTTTGGGATCTCAACATTTTTGACGAGTCTTATAATCTAAACTGATTTCGACAATGGCATCGTGTCATTCTAAGCTCTGCTCCTGCAACAATGAAAGGTGAATGCCGTGGCCACCTTGAAAACCCCATCACGCGCCACTGATACATGTCACTAACGCATGAGGATCCTCCGAAATGTTGTTTCACTTTCCCGTTCCAACCCCGAGAACACTATATGGAGTTCAATCTGGCGTGAAGGTTTTTTCATTTAACGTAACAAATGAAGTGTGTCTCCTCTCCCCGATAGAAATGATATTTCGGAGGAATTTTCGGTTCGCATTTTTGTTGAATAACTCAATTTCCTTTCGGAACCGATGCCCCGGAATTCCTCTTTGTTTATTTTCATAATCCTTTGTCGATATTGGTCAATGGATAAAGTTTCCTTAGTTCAACGATTCATTAATATTATATCGAAGTGGACGATATTTTGTGCAATCAGAATTTTTTTCATTGGAATTGTGTCATTGACATCGAAGCTTCCTCAGAAGAGATCAGTTACATGAAAAATATTCGACGTATCCGTACATGCAGAACACAGGAAAGCAATAACAACATTCGAAAATAGATAAAGAATCGTTGAGAATCGTGATGATCAACAAATCCTATAATTCCTCGTGACAGTGAAAACGATGATAGATTGCGCAATGCTTGACAATCATTCAACAGGCAGTTCCACTGGGCAACCAGCAGTGTGACGAATTTTACTGCCAATCTGAATGGGAAATGGATTTTACTCTTGTAATGCTCCTGAGAACAAGTTCGGTAAAATATTTCTCATGACTGCTGGTAACTAGGAGCCTGGAGTAGCCTAAGAATTCACAATCAACTGAACTTTCAGTATGTGGTCTTCAAAATGTAAATATTTCGTTTTGTTTCGTATTGTTCGGACAGATCCGAAACTGGATAAGGACGATCATTTTCGAAAAATAGTTGGGTTTTGGCTACACCCTTAACCTGAAGACTGGACTCGGTATTCAGCGGTATTTTGCTCATTTCAAGAAAATTATATGAAAAAATATGATATTTTCACGTTACCTACCTGACGAATCAATTAAAAAAAATGTGGAAACATGAATGAACCAATAATGCAATTCCATAAACTTTTTCAAAATTGCCCAGATACTTTTCGAAACCTGTGGTTTCAACAAAGAAAATCTTGACGAAAGACGTCAAGATAAAATAAGTTTTCGTAATAAAATAGTTGTGTGCTATCTCTGAAGGTATTATGATTATCATTGCTTAGAGTTATCTTCTTTGGAATCAACAGTGTGTACTGAGAAATTTTTTACAGACTTCTATATGCCTTGAAGAATAATAAAAAGTGTTGTATCATCTGTTGTCCGTATAATACCAATGTCATATTTAATGACTGTCAAGAAGAAAAAAAAAACTCGATTCTTGAAGTCAGAAAGACTAATCCCGAACCCTCAGCAGCAAATGAAAAGTCCCAAATGAAACGTTAATTGCATTTTCAGTGAGTGTTTTTCACATTGACGAGGTGAATTATATTTTCTTATTTTTCTCACCTGAGGAGTTTGCAATTTGTTGTTTGATCCTGGTGATGGAAGTTTTTCCTGAATTGCATTTTTCATAACAATATATAATATAATAATATGAACAACTTAAATGAGTATCACCCCAGAATTTCATTTTTCATTCATGTATCCAGTAGAATTCATGTTTTGTTTTGCATATTGTTAATTATATTGTTTCAAACCACTTCCTGATGAGGAGAGAGTATGGGAGTAGGTACCTCTTGTGTGTAGTGAAAGCTACCGTTGTTATACTTGAACAAACATGAATTCAGTATTGAAGTGAAGTTTTTTGTCAGTTCCTGCATATTTTGATTGAATTATGTATGCTCATCAATCATTTTCTAATCATTCGAAGGATTATTTTGCTAATTCTCTATACAAAGTCGTGAATGTGTACCTTGTCGCTGTTGTCAATTCTCTGGCTACGGCCGCGGACACCATAACGAACGCCGTGATATAAGTGATAGATCTGATTCTGACAAGTTTGAGATTCATAATCTACTTATTGGACCCCGGACTCAATCCATTTAGCCCTCCACCCTCAACACTTTCGTGGATGCCTACTTCCAATTAGGTAGTCGAAAACTGAGACATAATTGTGAACACTGGTGTGGAATGCTCTTGGGACTGGGTTCACATCAACATCGTCATCTGTCATCCATTTACCGCCAATACTCTGAACCATCAAACACACAAATACACGTGGTAATTAGAATGACAGAAGCAATTAACAGTAAAACGAGTTATCTATGCAATAATCCGAATGTAATGGTCGACTCTGCGCAAAGTAATTATAATTCATAGAACGTCCTCGAAATGACAGTTATATTGGGCTGTCCGAATCCCCGAATAAATCACATTACTTGAATTGGTTTCCCTGTAGATTAAAGTGCATAGTTGGAAGTTCTACCAGGTTTCCGACGTGACAGTGGATTGTGGTGTCTCCGACACTCTTGGACAATCCGTTGAAGTTTGTGTAATGCCATTTAAGTTGCCCGAAGATTTGGAATGGAAGGCGCTTCTCTGTAAACAGTGGCAAAGTTTTCAGGAATAATGTGGATGTTTTTGGTTGGGAATGGATAACAACAGATTGTCGGGTTATTTCAAGGTTGTTTTCATTCCAGAGTTTCTACGAAAAGACAGAATATACCAGGAAACTGGTGGATATCGAGCGATGAAATGAAAATAGTTAGTCCAGTTACCTACTCGGTTGGACTCAATATGAATCATTAAAAATAGTTACTTTAGGAACTTTTGATATTGAATCGGAAATGTCTAACAGAAAGCAATTACCTGTCTTGTCACCAAAATAAAAATATTTGTGCGTTTCGCTAAACGAAACAATATTTTCGGAAGAGAGATTCGTGGTGAATCTACAAAATATTCTCACTGAGGAATGAGGAACTACACTTAGAGTTTTTTCGATGAATACTAATGGTTTTCTAGATCTGACGGAAAAACCGTATATATATATATATATATATATATATATATATATATATATATATATATATATATATATATATATATATATATATATATATATTTTCTTAAAATTATATTGCAAAATATCGTAATAAGAGATATAGGCAGTTCCAACAGTTTCAATACAATATTAAATAAGAGATAATGATACATTAATACTCTATCTAGATGATATTATTCTGGGTTGATTCCAATATATCATTTTGGGTTGATTTCAATAACTGTTTTATGAAAAAACTCAATGTTGAGGTAGATTCAACTATGTTTGATAATTTATTGAATGTATCGAAACCTTTAGGAAATAAAGAGTTCATAGCACTTAATCTATTTCTTCTGCATTCCTACTTGCAAATGAGCATTATGTCTTGCAGCATAATTGTGCATCAAGAATTGTTTCCATTGGTGTTAATGTATCTATAGGTCAATATACACTATATTATTAACTTTTAGAGAATGGGGAATCTCAGTAGTCTGAAGAGAAGTATTCACAAGGTTTATAATTATATTCCATCATATTTCAGAGTATTTTAGAATTTAAGATCTCAAGAACGTTGTTTTTGTTATCTAGAGAGTTAAAAATTAGACGTAATTCGTTCAATGTTAATAGGTGAAATTGGGGAATATAAGGATATAAATTTTAATTACTGGATTTCCAATCATCAACATCATCAATACTATCAACCATTTGCTGAATACTAGTAATGAAGAATTAGTTGAATTCGAGTACCATATCAGATTTATGATTAACAATATACATCTGATCTGTCCATTTGATTTTTACACAGCTCAGAGAGTTCTAGCAATTTTCGTTTATGAGCTTTTTCAATGTTTTTCACATGAGTTGAGAGTTATTTTTGTATATATGTACTTTATCAAAGAATTATTGTAGTTTTCTTTTTCAATAAATCAACTACCAAATTTACTCTGTTGTTTGAATTCTTTCAATTTCACATTTTCATTCAGCCCCACAGTTTTGATAAAATACTTATATGTTTAATCCCGTTTTTTATTTTATTATGACAACCGTAGTTAAACCATGGAAATGTAACTTCTATAGCCTTGAATTGACACAATCTTATTGATGACCGATTGACAGTTGTCGAATGAATTTTGATATATGACAATGACATCTGTCGAATTCAAATCCCAATCAAATGAAATTGAATATACGACACGAACTAGCAGTACGCAATTTGGACATGACCTCGACTCTCTTCAAACATCACCACGAAACCGACAACAAAATTGAAATCAACAACACAAAAACAGTTGCAACAACAAAAACACTCCATTAACAATTTCAGTTAAAATTATCCACAAATATTGGTATTTTTTCTTATTTTGTACTTTCGGTATTGTTCGCTTGAAATTACATGAAAAGTAACAATAACTGGCAATAATTTCAATACATGCAAAAACATCCAGAAACAAATTTTACGAATTTGGACAAAGTGGAGTGAAAAAATTATGAAACAGCTGATTACAGAGGCCAGCTTTCATTATAGAAGAAATGGCTCCAGATATAATTCCGCTTATGGTTTGTGAATTATGAAAAAAATAGTCATTGCATCTTGGTAAATGGCTGTATATAATAAACGTTTATGGAGAAATTGATTTCATAAAAGTTCTTCCGATAGTGTGTATACTTTATACAGTCACTGCGTGAGAAACCTGACGAACCAAATCTGATTAAATTCCAAAAGATATATATGGAAAATAAAGCAACTGAGTTTCAAGTTGAGTGTACTCACAATGTTTTATTCGATATCGTTTCCAACTCATGAAGTTCATTTATTGTTTCCTCAATAGTCAATTTTCATTTGAGATCTCTCTTCCGCTCTATATTTCAATCTGAAATGATTTCATATACCCTTGATGATCCAAATAATCATATCCACCAACTTACGATACATATGGTTTTCAATAATATCTAGTTCCATACTTTCTCAAAAGGCATTTGATAACGTATTTCACTAAATGAAGAATAATTCTCTAGGTCATACATTTGTTTGTAATACCTCGAAGTTATTTTTCACACTAGTGAAAACAAAGAATAAATGAATCCTTGGTTTCGTGGATCAAAATAAGGATTTGGTTGGTTCGCTTGGTCTAATTGCAAACCGTAACCGGCATAACTTTCAGTGTTGATAAAACGTAGAATTCTCTTCGGAATGGATAAGTAGGCAAACATCTACTACATTGGAAATTGCGTTGGCTTATCCAAACCAATTTCTAAACATGACATTCCAATCCCCTTGATATTATATGATTTGTGAGAAACGTGGTATGTATTTCATGATTCATATTGAGGTTGAAAATTAAATTCAATTTCTGACAGCTCCACAGGTTATGTTTGATAATATGAAAGAAACCCAAATTTTGAAAAATGTATATTATAAAGCCTTCAGCCCCTGGTTTCTCTAGAATCGTGTAGATCTTCGTTTCAAAATATTTGAATTGTATCAAAGAGTGATTTATACTACTTTTCGATTAACTTCCCGAGATTCCTCTGACAAGAATTAGTCCACCGAATGAAAATGTCCCAAGTAGCTTTTCATACAGACATTTATTGAAACGAACTCTTCAAATAACGTTCTTTATTTTCATCCAATACAATTGAAACGTATATTCCTACTTACAGCAGATTTCGAGTTATTCATGTATCGAATAGTCTTTTCAACTTCGAATCAAAGTGGCTCTCGTAGTATATCGAAAGTAGCTGAGTAGTATAGATACATTCAGGTAATGTATTCCGGAAAGTTCGTATTTGATTTTCGCAAGCGGAATGAACAATTTGAAGTTTGGTCTCGACTGCTTCCCAAAATCGAGAAAGTCTATTCAATTTGAGTAATTCGAAAGCAACTTCCATGATTCAATCATAAGATGGAGAGTTGTGTTGAAACTAAATAACCAACGGATTTTACCAGTATGTTTCGTGAACTGTTTAGTGACAATCAAAGAATGAAGTGCTATTCAATAAAGAACACATTTTTTTAATTATGTTCCGTGTCTGAATATTTGTTTCGACTCAATACAATTGATGGGGATCTCACCATGATCTTTGTTTTGAAAATTGTTCTCGTGATGAATTCATTGCCTATATGCTTGATTTGTTCCGATAGACCATGGACGTAATGAATGGTAATTTTTTTATCTGAAATTGTTTAGTCTGTACAAACATCCGGATGGTTTCATCAATTAAATCATGAAACCCATTTTTTGAGCAATAATATTGAATTATTGATTTTTTTGACGATTTTTAGAATAATCCAGAACATTGTGACGTCACTAGTTTCCGAGAAATTAAATGGTCTTTATAATGAATATGATGACTCAACGAAACTCAATATGACAGTCAAGTGAAAAAAAAATCAATAAAATGACTGAGAACACAGAAAGTTATTATTTATTTATGATGAAAATCCCAGATACAGTTGCGATCCCTGTTGATGCATAAATGCACTTTACATTTTTCACACTGGAAATGTGATTTTTTCATACAGCTTCCATTCTAGCGTCTAGAACCATCTTTACTTCGGTCAAAAGAAGGAAAATGATCTATTTGATCAAGACGAACTTCTGAAACTGGTCTTACTTCGATCTTACTTCGCTTGGGTAGAGATGTTGTGGGCGGTGGAGATGATGAAGAAGACGGACGCCCAATTCTTTTTTTCACAAATTGATTGGCACAAAGCAAAACTTCTGCAATATGCATCCGGAAGTGTATTAGATTTGATAATTTTGGTTTTGGAATGCCAAGTCTTTAACAATCATCGCTATGCTGTTCTGTTGGCACATGAAATATCAGTTGCATGGGTAAACATTCGCAAAGTCCATTTTCTACTTCTGATAAAGTTGCGATAAATACTTTTCTGCAAGAAAAAGTTCACCTCAAGTCACAGTGTTCGTTACAACGCACATGCAATCAAACCAAGAAATCATACTTGAAAAAAAAAATATGTGAAATATACGTAATAAATCTAAAGTCAGAACCGGGGTAGAGTACTACCCAACAGCATTTTTTCATTTCGAAAACTTACCAGTTTTATCGCAAAATTTCCACCAGGGAGTTTGCTTATACCATAACCTTCAAAATAGACCAACACAAGAAACAATTTCTACCAGAAACATTCGGACTGTAACAAACAGATGGCGGTAAAGTTCATTGACATACTAAGGAATGTTCTTCTAACCGAACAATATGATATGACGGCGTAATACCTAAATTAAATGTCATTTGATGCCATACAAATTCTTTGTTCATTTAAATGACCGCAGTGACCGAAAAGGATAAGCATTTTCTCTGAATGCATTTTTCTTTCTGTCGAATTTCTGGATTTGATGAAATGAGTTGTGCTATGTTCAAGACTTTCGATTATGCCACTTCTCAGACTGATTTGATAACATCAAGTGAAATGAAAGTAACGATTTGTGTATGTTCTTTTCCTGAGAATAAGTACTTTCTTCGAAATTATTGAGGGTTCGTTACAAATTTAAGTGGTATGAAAATACAGGGAGTTTTGTTTCTCATTTTCTATGATGATCTTCTACCACATTATAGTAACGGCTACATCCATCAATTTATGTCGATTTAATTTATTCCGATATTGGTTTGATTTGTGAGACAATAAAATATTCATCAATTTTTGTTCAAGATTTTCTACAGTTCAATATATACGTACATGTGAAAATGAATTTACTATAACAAAACTGTGTAGAATATCATCTGCTTTCGTCATTGCGTGGTTTTAATCTTCGAGGAGACGGTTGTATTTTTGAGATCATTCATATCCAATGATTCCGTTCAGACCTTCCAACTTATATATCATATATGGTTAATCGCCATGGTTGAGAGTTTTTTCAAAATTTGATGGAGCCCAATGTTTTCATTTGCTTTGAATAATTGAAGTGAACCAAAATCTCGAGAAGAACCTCTATATAATGGGACTTTCCGAATGATTATCCACACAGTGTCTTATTCTTTATGAAACAGTATTATAGTTGGCAGCTGGGACATGAAAATGATTCTTCTTGGTCGTACGTATCTCCCAGATTTCTGATATTACTATCCGCTTGGGAAGTAATTTAGGTGGGGAGTTTTCACCACTCCTCGAACAAATATTCCTCTTTTTCAGTTGCGTAGCATGTAGTTGAATCTATGAAAAATGAAATAATATCTGAATTTTTCACGAGAACAGAAATGATGTGAAAGTTGATAGCGCTGTTCTTATTCATATTCCGAGTTCTACTGCAATCATTTATTCCGAGCGTGATTTGCGTGAATAAAACAACGAACGAATCTTTCGTAGACGATATATTTCCTAAAGCAAAATCCGATCAAAAATCAAATGACAAAAAGTTTTTAGTTGATAATGGGAAAGATATTTCACTCGGATGAGAAATTTATCATGAGAAACTCCGAAGGCAGCAGGACGCCAACCGCATCTCCTATATTTCTTCCACGCTTGTCTTCCCGCCACCAACTCCGTAAACCTGGACGATTCTCACATTATTTAAATTCTGGTCGGAGTTATAAAGGTCTTAATTGGAGGTTGTGGCAGTCAGCGATAGAAGTGGCATGGATGTGCTGATTTATCGTGTTGTTCTATCTGTTGAAAACCAGAACAATTCTCAATGACAGTGATATTTGACTTGTTGAAAACCACTGAAACAAATGTAAACTCAATAGATTGAAATGAAGTGATGATGCTTCACGAAACGGGTTTCAGTACATTGAAATGAAATATTAAGAAAATATTGAAAAGAGGAGAGACGAGGTCAAGAAATACAGTAGTATTATTCTATATTTAAATAGCTCAAGAACAAATTTTCCTTACGTGAAACATATCAAATTTGCTGCTGACATTTTTTCAACAATGGAGGCTGGGAAGTACTCGAATTTTGAAAGATTAATGTTGACATGCTTCATTTGCAGCAACATTTTTCGTAGCCAATTTATTTCAAATGCTCGAGAGACTATAATCATTCATTAATTTCGATCTGAACAAATAACCGATCATTTGAAATAAATTGAATATGAGTCCATTGAAGCTGCGTGTACAGGTGCTGAATTTTTAGGTATGCAAGTGGACCATAACCTCAACCGGTATGCACATTGTGAAAGTTCGATTCATAAAATTGATTCCATTCAGTGTATGTTTAGGAACTTGAAATATTTACTTTCATACTTCATTGTTTCACGATGGGGAAGATGTTATAACATTCCACAAAGGGAAGAATATGCTCACCCTGAGGTCCAGGTTGTGAACAATTTTTTGTCAATAACGATATATATATATATATATATATATATATATATATATATATATATATATATATATATATATATATATATATATATATATAATAATATATATATATATATATATATATATATATATATATATATATATATATATATATATATATATATATATATATATATGGAGGTTGCTGTATACGTGGACGTGTTCTTTCTAGTTCTTTCTAGAATGAACTGTTTTTCATCAAGGCAGCAACTACGAAGAAAGGATTCATCCATTTCGAAACAATGTCTTTCAAACAGTACCCTCTATTAGTTTTTCATACATACAAATCTCAGCTTCAATCATTAACATTTCCTCTATCGTAGAGAATTACAATCAAAATTCTTGATATTCCGTTACTACCATTATGAGATAATTATATATCAGCTATCAATATTATTGTAGTGAGTTTCAGCATTCATCAAAAACCTTTTTTAGAATGACGGCCTCTCGGAATATAAACGTTTCAGCTTTATTTTCGATTTTTCCTCCAGTTTTCTGTTCACATATCTGGTTTCATTTCGAATCAGTCAAATCCTTCAGCTTGCTTCAGAAGACTACAAAATTTCAGAAAATATATGTTCGACAAACTAACATTTTATATGGAACATTGTGAACCAAATTTGAACAAACATCAGTTATTTATATATTTTTATTTCAACAAGATGAAAATGAATTGCATATTGCTAATACCTAATAATTCAGTACAAATTTTTGTTCTTCACGTCATCACATAAAGAAACGAGTGAATGGAAAAATCGATTGAACAGTGTCCACTGCAGATTATTTTTAGGAAACTTTTATTGAGTAAACGGGATTGTTTGGGCCCTGGTGTAGTAAAAAAAAACGGTATTAGTTTTGATTTTTTTTTCACGATGAAAACTTATACTAGAATACCGAATTACACTTTTTGTAAAGTTCATTTGATGATACTTGAACAATTGCCTTTGGCACGTTTGTAGAAACACAGTTATGCTACATGTCTTTTGTTTGGCTTCCATACTGAACTTTTGTCTCCACGATTACACGCGAAATATTAACTTTTTCTTGTACATACTTCACTATTTTACGATGGGAAAGATCTTATAACATTCCATGAAGGGGACCAACCAAAATATACTCACCCTGAAGTCCAAGTTGGGAACAATTTTTCCAACTCTATCGACCAAATAGTTTCAATGAACATTATTGATGACACACATAACTGTTGAATCCTCCAAAAAATATACGAAGCCTTCTCATATAACGAAAGAGGTCTCACATGTGGAATCGTTGAGCCCAATTTTGGTCGCACTTTTTTATCAGAGAAGGAGTATTTTCTCGGCAAGGGTGTACGCTAGATAAATATCGATGATAATGATGAAACATTGATGCTTCTTTATGTGAATGAATGGTTATTTTTGCGTATTCAGAGGTGAACCTGGCCAGGGAACTCGGAATTCCTGAATAATATACTGCAGAAGATCAGTTGTATGTCAATATCGATAATGCAAAAATTATTAGGAGTGAGACGTGTAACACTATATTTCGGGAGTTCATGTTCACAACCACGAGAAGATGGACATTGTCAACAGATTCGTCTATCACTGAAGGTTATTTGAATTGGAATTTCTACAGCAACTTGAACTATTCAGAAGTAATAATTGGTCTCGGTAGTGTAGTGGTTAGCATATCTGCCTATCAAGCGGAAGGCCAGGGTTAGAATCCTCGCCGGGCCACCGTGCTGGGTAATCGCACGTTAAAAGGTAAGGCCTCGTTGATCCATTGCTCGCACAAGTTTCGACATCTGAAAGTTGACGTTCGTCAGCTGGTTAACGGAACGAACAACAGTTATAAATTCAATTGAGGTCTTCGAACGGATAAGTATTTTGAAAAAAATGGTCAGACAAAAATATGGATTGAAACCACCATGAATTGAAAGGGAATCTAGAGCAAAATCCAGCAATATAATATAATGAAATCCATGAACAAGATTGCTTATTATGACGAGATGAAATTTTGTAACTCATAACCAACTTCTTAAAGCAAGATACGGTCTGTCTCAGAATCAAGTTCTCATTTATGGAGCTTGGCACCAATACATTCATTGAAACTTCTCAGTGAAAGGCAATCCGTCATGTTGGTTATTCTTCGGTTATGGACTCACTCACTTCGTTGAAACATCGTAGAAAAGTCGGAGACTTGTCTCTCTTCTATATCTTCTGAATTATTATCGTCAATTGTTCTACCTTTGACAGTATCAACACGGATGATCCGACGAGTGCGGAATTCCCACCCTTTTTTTGTGAGCCTGTGTAGAAACACTCTTGCTCAGTGATATTTCTTCAATAAAACAGCTGAACTTTGGGACTCCTTACCGAAGGAGAATTTCCTGGGGTTAGAACAATACTTCATTTAAGACTTGCACTAGGTGCAAATTTCGTCAATTGAGTTAGCATCTCCATAAAATATCTACAATAACAATTGACAAGTTTTTTTTTTCCAAACTCTCCATTACAGATTCAGTCATCTAATGGAGACTTGTCTTCCGATTTGAAATCAGGTAGAATGATGCAATTACTTTCTAACGAATAACTTGAGAAGGCGTTTTCAATACTGAACAGATATTTTCACGGATGATACAGAGAGAAAATTATAAAATGATAACCGCTGAAGTCATTGTCGAACGTTCTTTCTTTGTTGAAGGAAGCTAATATCTCAGATATTCAATGCTCCTGGCTTTCATTATCACATTTGAATTCTTAATATCAGTAAGGGATAGCATTGAATTCTTAACCAATTTTGTTCAATTTGTTTTCTATATCTGCGAAAAATGGATCACCCTACGCTTTCTCTCCCTATTCTGATCTGCAATGTGGCCGTTGTCATTGGGGGCTCGTTCTCTGTATGAAAAAATCATCGTGGTATTCAGTGAAGTAATTAACTGAATAATTGATAAAATGGCAGTCACGTGAACTCCTCAGTTGGCAACTAATTGCGAAACATGAAGAACAAGAGCTTGCAGGAAAGGAAGTGATCAAGTTATGTAGCAGCAAGAAATCCAAGTTTTTCTTCCTGAACAATCTAACTCGATTACTTCCATTCGACGTGCGTTTCGACAACTTTCTGTCAAGATCAGGATATAAATAGAAACTGATGATTACCAAATTGATCTGATGCAGATGGTGTGAACTTTCAAGAAAAAAAGCAATCTGCTGGGTGATGAAAAACTAAAAATCTCACTACTCCAAGTAGGGGAGGCCTCTAAAAGCAGGTAATCTGTACGGCAAAGCTGTGATAAATGTGGCTTGCACAAGCTGGACCAGATTTAGATTTTTGTTTCTTAGGGATCACATGGTTCTGAGAATGTTTTTTCATTCGCATGTCCTGCCGAATGTCATTGAGAAGACCTATAGAGATTTGAAACAGATATCTGTCATTCCATTTTTGAATTAAATCATTTAGAATTTAGAACATCGAAAATATGAAATTTTTCAGGTGGACCTTCTGCTGATGACTGTCATCAGTCATCAACCTTAGACTATTGCGGATACCAGGGATCGAAACGTCGTGATTACACTCAACATGGTTTCAACATTTGTTCATATCACTTCATATATTTCTTTATTTGAATATTTTGACTCTCTATTCTATATTCGATATCTCAACATTATATTCTTTAATCAATCAAAAGCTTCAATTCTATTTTCGACCAAAGATCAATTTCAAATATTTTTGTTTCATCACTTTATTCGATCAGGATATCATAAGTTTTTCCCCCATTTTTCCCAGCAAGAGGTTTCAATAAAGTTGATAATATATAGAATGGGGGTCCGGACCAATACCCCCTAAAAAGTAAGTATCAACAGAAGATTAATATGAACATTATGCCAAGCAAGTGTATATGATAGTGGAGGAATAATTGTCAACCAGGCTCTAGAATCATTAAAATAAATTTAGGTTTTCACTTCGGTACCTGAATAAATGATTACAATCTCTCAATTGGGTTCAAAGTATTAATCAAAATGAGCGGAATTGTAAACTCTTTTGTAAGAGAGTTGGCGCAGGTTGTCCTCGGCTCGATTCCCCAATGGAGCAGAGGATTTTCTTTTGAATATCTTTATCTGTGGTTTTGTGATATGTGTCTGGCACGCTGAATGAATAATAATATATATTAATACTTTTTTTCAAATCGTTATTCAATTTCGGCCTACTTCCAATCGCCGACGCCGGTGAGCATACTTTCCCCAACCAGAAATTTTGTTGAACCCTCTAGTATTCCAACCAGAGGTAGGGATCTTTTATGAGCCTTACATCCATGGACTCGGGACTGCCGGCTTTACGTCCCCTCCGAAGGACGGCTTATCCTCAATATATCTTGTGTTGTTTGATTCATTGACTGCGAAATATGATATGCTATTTTGCTGCAGCTGTATGGGTTTTTGACGCGGTCTTTCCCTGCATGAGATCACCGAACCAAGTGATATCAACGCTCGCGCTGCTTAACATCAGATATCGAATAACTGTCAGTCAACCTGAAGAGCTGGGCCGTGCCCCATATTATTAATTACTTGTTTTATTTTTGTTGAGACTATACAAACGTTAATCATGAGTGCCACCACGATTACATAATACAGTGAAATGTGGTGGAGCATATACTGCCAATATGATTTTCATGCGATAGAAAGAGGTTTGCAAAGTCTCTTAGAGAATCCCAATCACTTAAACGAACTCAGAAGTTCAGGTGAGGCATTCGTGAATAATCGGTTTTCGGGAATACGTTCAAAACATTTGAAAACACCAAAACTTTTTTGAGGAGATGTTCGAATTTCTATTACATGAGAGGTGGGTTACCCGCAGAGTATCAATTAGAGCCTATGTCGGACCCACCTCATTTCAAACCTTCAAGTTTTCTAAAATCGGCTTATATGTGATGATGTTTCTGAGGACTTTTCAAATGGCTATAGCCGGCTGGAGTGAAACCCATCTAAGCTCGGAACTGGATGTATTATCTGCTAAATGGTATCGTTTAGCTCGGAAAGAATGGCTGGATGGCAAATCCTCTGTACCAAATTTTTTCTAGTTGTATTTTCACTTTTCAATATATCAAAGGTTATATATATATTTTCATAACATTCGCTTCGGTTCCTTGTTGACATTACTTGTAGGTGCTCAATGTACCATTTCGATAATCTGAAGTTGATATCAGAAATGAATTTATTGATTTGAATCCCAGTAACTTAGTATCCTGAGAACTAACGGATACGCACTATTCTGTAAATATCACGTTCTTGATCAGGGTCGACTCGATCTCACGGCGCTATTTGAACTGGGAAGTGAGTGCCCTGGCTTTATTCCATACAGCCGGCATTATATTGAGTCGGTCATTGTTAGGTGGCGCAACCCTACGAAATACCAAATTATAATGGAATTTGTCGATTTAATTAAAAGCCTAATTGCCATATACATTCGATAAATTGGTCTCAGGAGATGTGCTGAATTCTATTGGGTGAGAAATATTTGTTCCGAGAATGCCAGGCATTGGTCGGACTTGTTTATCGACTGGAACTAGACAGAGTTGCTTGGGTTGATGAGGGATAGATGGATGGAGTTATAATGTCAGTAGGCAAATCATTTTCCTGAGGTGAGGATTCAACGATGTCCATGGAAAACGTTACTGTACAGGATGAAAATATGTTTCCAAAACGAAATTGAGGAGTTCCTATTTTCTTTATGATGTTGAAAGATAACCAGAAGGGACATCTGATGAAAAGAAAGGAAAAAATCATTTTGAATCATAGTTTATTTTCAATGACATTTATACTGGAGTACAGTATGAATTTGATCTGATGATCTATAATAATGAATTTGGTATCACGGAAACATGTACAGCTTGTCGAATCCATCTTGGCACGAACTCAGATACTTTTCCAGTTGCACACTGGTAGTGTAGACCATGACGAAAGAAAAAACACCTTTTAGGAATAAATTTATCTGAGTGTTCTTCACAGAGATTGCTGGGCATATACGTTATTAGTTCTGTGCCAAGATGGATTGGATAAGCTGTATGATATATTCTTATTCGGAGTTGACAGTTAATCGAATGGAGGACTATCCATAATGCATTATATATCACCTACTTGAATGAAACAAAAATCAAAAATTCAGACGAAAAACAACTCGAATAGATATAGTCTTTGAAATCTCTCATCGGTGGTGGAGTTTTCATGTTTCATATGAACAGGAAGGTACTCTTATTGATGAAAATTTGCTCACATTACATCCAAGGAGTAGTGAAGCATATATTTCAATTTGCCATAATCGACATTAATCTTTTTCGTATTTTTGATATCAACCATGTTTCAGTGAAGAGTGTTTCCCAATTATGTGATAGTATATTACATACCGGAGCACAAGGGAAATCATTTCTCTCGGGGGAAAAATATATATCACCGAGGTGAGCTATTTCTCGGGACAAAAATTCTTGTTATGCTGAGGTTTGTAAACTATTACTTCCACAATAATTCGAAAAGGGGTGATGAAGAAATGATGATCATTTGCAAGATAAATTTCAGTTCATTATGGGTTCCAAGTAAGCATTGCACATAAACAAATTCAATTTTGCTTCCACAAACGTCAAAATTGTTATTATGAATTTGCCTTCGTAGAGGTTGAAATGTTTCAGAATTCAGCTTTCATAATTTCAATATAAATGCTTTCTGCATACATATATCTCATTATCCGTTATGTTTCACAGGAATTGTTGCAAATAATTTGGATTAGTAACATAAATATTAACTTCAATTTCGATAATGAAAATGGACTAACATGAATGGCTGAATCACTGATAAGACGGTTTTTGGCTTTTGAGGAAGAAACTGAGTACGTGGGTATATCTTGTCTGTCCGTTTGGTGTTGAGATAACGTGATGTATCTATATCACGCCAGGAAAAGCTCGGGTTCTGTACCTGCGTTAGAATGTACACGTTAGTATTGATCTGAGCACTTGAATTCCGATGGGCAGAATCATGTTTCGAATAAAAGAAGAAGAAGACGGAATTGAGAAGGTATCAAAAGGTCGACGAAGTATTTTCCGACGTCTTTTTTCGATTGGACAATTTGTCACTTTTCAAGCTGAAAGAAGGTAAGGAATGAAAAATTTCGCGAATTATCGTGAATAAAAGGTATTACCTTCAATGATAATGAATTCGTAATATCTCAATCATGTGATGGCGTTGATATTTCATCAATCTTGAGATCTTGAATTATTTGCTGAAACAGTGGGTATTATCGATATGAGGACTCATTGAAAACACAGAAACTTGAAAAAATAGCTGCTGGAAATCACTCCATTAATTATCACCGACATTCCAAAAAATAAATCCAAACACTGTGGTAGAAGGTACTATCTACGAAAAAAATGACTTCGTAAGATGCCAATTTGGAAGCCCCGCCTGTCGTGTAATAGCGTCGAATATTTTTTCGAGCCTCACACTACACCTAATATCGTGTTCTAATACTCCGCGATCTTGAAAAATCTGCTGCAATTTTTCATTTCCTCGACGTTATCTGAAACGGCGCGAAACGACACCACAGAGGACTGAAACTCGACGATCGTTTATGTGACACATTTTTTGTTAGGTTAATGGAAAGATCAAGAGAATCTCCGGCGATAACTCAAGCTGGCTCTTCCAACATTCATACATAATGTATGTAGTTTGTTATTCGATTTCGATGGGGAGATATGTGTGTGTGTCTTTTCGAAGAGTCAGAACGTACTTTCATTCTGTGTGCATTTCCAGTTAGATTGGGGGTAGTGAATCGTGGAATGAGCATATCGATTTCAACAGAATGGAAAATATGGAATAACGAAGAAAATTTCCCATACGAATTTTAAAGTCAGGAAAGAAGATTATGGAGTTACAGCAAATGCCTATATATTTGAAAGACAAAACACTTCAATGAGGATAGATATTATTATCTATTGCTTCTGGGCCATACAACTCCATCTTTATCAATGCGTATTTGGAATGCACCGCAAATTGAAATTATTCCAATTGACTCCATCTTTGTGCGATTTTTCATTCTAATTTATATTCCTGTCGTTAATTCTGTTTTCAAATTTTTTTCATAACTCCTTTTATTTTCCTCAGCAGTATTCGTTCTTTTTATCAACCTAATATTCAGGCATGCTTCAAGACCCAGGAGTACTTGATTTGCACCATCCACAATCTTGAGATTTTCATAAATAGATGTGCCTTTATATTCACGAGATGAATTAAAAACACCTAGTGGTTTCGCCAAAGTACCTTCAAAACCTTCCGAAATATATTATTGAACTAATATTCATATTACCATGTAGTATTTTTAATACTTTCAAATGCGTGCTACTAACGTCGGCCCCACTATCTATCTTTACATTAACTTTTTTTATTTTCAACCTGGATAACTGTATTGAAGATACTTTGTCATCAATATGTCACTTTCTGGCTTCCCAACACCATATACAAAAATACTCTCATCTGAACTTTATAATTATCATTTGCTTCATTTCTTTCAACATTTGTTACATCTAACGGTATTATAACTTTTAGGATGATACACTAAACCTGATCTGTGTGGCATTGTTTTGTTGGCACTGAATACATTCTGGCCTGACTTCATTTGAATCCTCAGTACATATTCCATAACCTACTATGTAAATAGATCTCTGCTCGTGAGAGATCCAGGCAGAACAGAAAAAAGTGAATGTACTGACACTCTAATGGTGTTTTCCTTATCATATCATATTTGTTAACCTTGCCAATGATTCTTATTTCAATATATATTTCAACCATTGTGTTAGGACAGTAGAACAGTTCTGAATCATATTTGGTCTTGAATATCACTGATATCCGTGATGAGTTCAAGTCACCAGGCAGTCAAGGATCATGATAATTGAGACGATAGAGTGATTTTCGATTTTATTTCTCCAAGTTGATTCGAAAAAGATACGCATCTTCTATGAAAAAAGTAAAATGAAATAATATTCAACATTTTTCATACAGCAGTATGAAAATTTTGAAAAAAAAAATCTCATGAAACTTCATTCTCTCCACAAAAATTTTCAAGTTCCTCAGAATATATAAATATATTCTGTTCCATATCTGTGAGTAATCAAATCACAAAACGAAAACAAATGCGTTCCCCTCTTTTCAAATTCGATATCTGTCATCCCATTCCGCTTACCCCTAATAAGATAGAATCAACGCCAACGCAAAATAGAGCCACCGCTGTGCGAACGTGTTTTGTTATCTCAGCCAGACACCGAGCACCAAGGTGGGAATGTACGGCTAATTGTGATAGGCTGAATGAGGAATGGCTGCATTAATTAATAGAGTCAGCGTGTTCTAGTTCCTGAAATGAATTGAGATTAATTGCCCCATTTCAGACCTAGCTGATAGAAATAACTATGAGTTATTTTCATATTTTTGAAGTCATCAATCTTTGAGACTGTCGAATCATAATTTCATTATGTTGGATAGATTTCGACATGGAATATTCCAAGTTATTTTGTGGTGCGATTATATACTTTCACATCAAACTAGCATAGCTGCGAATAATACCGAGCTCCAGATCAGTTCAAGCTCATACATGTTTGTGCTAGGTTTTTACCTATATTTTTTAAGATACTTAATTTGTTGTAAGACAGCAAAAATGCTTAATACGTTTGGATTACTCGAATCGGATGGCTCTTATATCGACACTCGAAAACCCTATCACAATAGTATTGAAATAACCCATTTTTGGACATGACAGTTCACAGTGACCTTTCCACAGGAAAAACCAAGGAAATCACTGAGAGCACTTCAGAAAATGCAGATATTTTTCTGGAAGATTTGAATATTAGTGTCTTTGTGCGATTATCACCAGAGAATGTACACATATCCAACTCCTGAAATCATTTCAGTACAAGCATGGTGAAGTGAATGGAAGAGACAAAATGCAATGATGGGAATTGAAATAAATAAATAAAGTTGAGTTAGTTTGTTCAATAATGCACCTTCACCAAATGTGTATAAGGAAAATAATTATGAGAAATATTCTTTGGACTTGACTTTTCGAGGGTTTTTTGAAAAAAACACCCTTCAATATTGATGTACATGAAACTTTTTGCTTGGCTGCGAGAAGTGATTCAGAAATGTATGTGAAGTGTACCCTGGTGAAGTGAAAGTAGAAATATTAATAAAATTTACTCGGATAAACGAAATGTATTGAAAAATATGTAAACAGTGTATACCAGTAATTTTACAGTTCACTTGATAAAACTGATCACTAGATGGTTGAAAAACGACAAACCCGAAAGTCAGGAAGTTTTCCAATTTATATCTATATTCAATTGTGTAATGTTGTCATAGATAATTGCACTGGACAATTCCTAATCGGCAATCATCGACATTCATTTATGAAATATGCTTCAATTTCATGATATGTTGGTATAGAATTTTTGATTATTATGTACCACGGTATGAAAGAACAAAGAGAAAGTTTTCCTGTTGGTATACGCAGGACAATATTTACTGTGTGAAATTAAAATCTCATTACTCATCATGGTATAAAAAACTGCCAGCGGCAGATTTATCTCTTATCAGAAGTTGCATCAAAAATCAGGTGAAAGTAGCTTATGATAACTACCAACATTATGTTGAAACAAACATTCGCAAAGGCCCCAAAAGTTTCTGGAATTCTGTTTAACGCAAAGAAGGAACCTACAAAATACTTTATGAAATATTCATGGAAGACACCGTCCTAGACGCTCCCAAGGCAGAGTTAAGGATTTGCCGCATTCTTCAACAGTGTTTCCTCCCGACATGCAAACCCTGTCCCCAACGCTGATACCATAACTGGAGAAAATATGTCCATAAAACCTTTTAGAAAATTACCCAACAACCTGACTTCTGGATATGATCTTATTCCCAGTTTCCTAGTGATAGATTTTTGCTTGTCCAATGTCTGAAAAATTGAGAACAATCCTAAGCCAATCTCTTTTTCCTGTACGATAGAAACAATCAACGATTTGTCCAATTCTTGAATCTGATGACACAGAGTATATTGAGAACTGACACCAATATCAGACCTTCGAAATATGTGTTTATGACCAACTAATGCCACAAGTCAAACCCCTGTGAACCAGCATGGGCTCCTAGCAAAAAAGCCCACTGTATCAAATCTTTGCATTATCACACAGTTTTCATCAGAAGCAGTGGAAACAAAAAGGCAGGTTGACGTAATTTACACGGATTTTGCGAAAATTTTCGACAGAATTGATCATTCCCTCTTAATGGAGAAAATAACTCGAATGGGTTCTAATCATTCACTTACGCAACTTCTACGCTCGTATTTGAATCAGAGAACCAATGTTGTTTACTAAAATGGTTTTGCACCCACCCCATATTCGTCACCATCTGGTATTCCACAAGTTTCCAACTAAGGACCCCTGCTTTTTGTCATCTTCATAAATGATCTCACCTCTGAGCTAACGTGTGGCAACTTACTTTCTGCAGACGACTCGAAGATCTTTTCATCTATCTCAAGTTTAGAGAGTTGCTGTTAACTTCAGTCTCAATTCCATCTGATTGATACTTGGTGTCAAGTCAATAAAATGAGGATGAATGTTTGAAAATGCAAAGTTTT